>VZRO01002535.1:105482-172015 GCA_013397915.1 Daphoenositta chrysoptera
AAAGCGGATTTAAGGAGCGTCTTTGGCCCTTTGTTGGATGAGAAGGACGGGGAAGGAGCGGCAGGATGAGCACTAGCAGTGAGTACGGCGTCCTCTCGCCTTGGCTGCGGGAACGGGGCTGATACCGCACCGAGCTGGCTGGGAGGAATTGGAAAGAAAATGTCATAACAGCGCTGACAAGCCTAGTGGGATGGAATTTTGGGTTATTTTCCTGCCTGCCTTTTGCTTGCCTGCTTTCTGCCAGGCTCTGGCTCTGCCGTGTTCGGTGTGGGCTGAGCCGTGGTGCTTATCTCCACGGAGTACTTTTCTTGGCTTGGATTTCTGGGGTTTTGGAGGGCAGAGCATCGACTGAAATGTCGATACGCAACATGGTGAGAGGCAGCCAGGAGCGCTCTGACAGGCACAGCCTCACTTGCTGCTGCCTCTGCCTGGGAAGAAATGGATGTGAGGGGAGGAGGAGAAGGGCGAGGAGAGACCCAGAAACCTGAGCAAAGCACAGGTGCAATCCTGAAAAAAAAACCCCAAACCTTCTGCAGCTGGGGATGTGGGTGTTCCTTTTGTGCTGTGAGACAGGGACACAGGCACTCATGCGCCGTGGATGAATTTCTAAAGAAGCAGAGCTCGGAAATGTGCTGCATAAGATGAGAACTGGCACCAGGCTGCTCACTTTGGATTCTGTGCCCTTGTTGGAAAGTCTGGGAAGATTGATCAGGGTTGAGCAAGTCACAATCAATTTCTTTTTCCTGCCTGACGTGCTGGGTGACAGCTGTGCCCACCTTGCTGGCACGGCTTTGATCCCTTCCTTTGAAAGCAGCGAGCCCCTGGCAAAGGAGTTGGTGTCGATGGCCACCTGAGGGGCTTCCTCCTGGGATAACCTCTCCAGGGAAGCTCCCCTGCCCCTCCCGCGGGTCCTGGAGCTGTGTGGGGAGCGGAGCCCTCCCCCAGGCACAAAACAGCAGAGCAGCAACTTCTCCATTGCACTGGCGTGCTGAGGTTTCTCAATCCGAGGGCTTGGGGTGGTTCCCGAGCAAAACACCGTGAAAAATGCCTTGGCACGCTGCGAGGCAACAGAACAGGTGATTCCAGCTCTGTCGGGCTGTGTCAGAGGCGAGGGAACTTTCCAGGTGCCCTCTGCCCAAGCCACACCTGGGACAGGAGCGAGCCCCCTCCCGGGGGAGCGGGGCTGGCGCTGCCTGGGTGGGAAACAATAGGGACTGACTCCTTCCGAGGCTGCAGGATGCCTGATAACAAAGGGTCCTCCCTCTGCTCCTCCGGGGGAGCAGCTCGGCTCTGGCGCACAGGGCTGGTGGGATCCGTGGCCGCTGCGGTCAGGTGGGACTGCTAAGCTTCCTCTAAGCCAATTTTGCCAAATGCCTGTTGGTTCGTTTTGGGATTCCTTCCCAGCTCTTAATAGCTGGCTTGGCTGCTGCGGGAGATAAGGGCTGTTTATGGCACTGCTGCGTTCTAACTATCAGATCGTGCTGCAAGACTCCTTCGGCTGGGGCCTCCCACACTCGCGAGGTGCCAGCGAGCCGAGCCGTGCTGCTCTGCCCTGACTCACGGGCGAGGCCACTGGGCAGAGCCGCGAGTCCCCTGGGAGCTGCTGCTCCTTCTGCCACCGCCCGGCTCTGTGGCCCTGGGCTCCTCGCTCAGCAGTGCCAGCAGCTGCTCTTGCCAAGCCCTTTGGGGGGCTTTGCAGTCCGTGCCTGAATTGCCATTACCCCATTTTAAGCAGCCACGTGTTTTAGTCGAGGTTTGGCAACTCTGTGACATCTCCTGGTCACTCGCTGTGCTGGGGGTTGGTGGTTTATGGGTCACTCCAGGTCTCTTTGGGACCACACCAGGGCTGTGCAGGGTCGCAGCCCTTTTGGGCTCCCAGGTGTTTTCCCAGCAGCTGGGGTGCTCCTAGCGGGGCTTGGGTGCCCAAATGCTGCTTCGCTCCTGCTCCCAGCCACGGCCCGGTGCTCTCCCAGCTGGCTCTGAGGGGTTGATGCCCACCTCTGCCATCAGCACGTTCTGGGACTGGTGAGAACGCTGCCAAAAGCTGCCTCTGCCCATCGCTGCTGCCTCGCCCGGCTCTGGCCATCCCTCCCCAGCCCTCAGATCCATCTGCCCATGAGGCACCAAAAAACAAATCCTGGGAGCCTTGTGCCAGTGCCATCTCCGTTTCACCCCCTGATGCCACCTGGCACTGACCTACCACGGCTTTTTTACCCCTCTGCTGGTGGCCAGTGGCTCAGCGGAGCTCAGTGCCACTTGTCAGAGTGCCAGCATGGCCAGCTCTGCTGGTTGATGTTTTGGCAGCTTTTCCCCCCAGTCCTGTAGTGTCTGAAGGCTTGGATGTGGTGGGATCCGGCAGAGGCACCCCAGCCTGCCCAGGCTGCTCTCTCTCCTGGTGCCCAGGAAGAAGGGGATGGCTGAAGAAGCCAGATTGTGCACAAATTTATGATGTCCAGGTGTACCTGTGCCTGCAGGGCTAAAATTCTGGGGCTGGCAAACCAAGGAGAAGCGCAGCTGAGGATAAAATGCCACCATCTGATCTGTGAATTCCCACCACTGCTTCCCATTTTTGCTGGGTGCATTTTGTTAACGCTTCTCTCCTGCTGGAGCTGATGTGAGGCAGGAACCTGTGGCTGTGGGCCACGGCTGGCCCCAAGCCATGCTGGGGAGCAGATCTGCGAGGCCTCCAGGAGCTCTGGGCTGCATTTGCTGGGTTTCTCTCTGGAGATGCTCCATGCACAGCACACCTGGCCTTGCTGAGGGGACAAGGGGTTGCTTTTCACCCTGGGTTTGAAGACCCCGCGTCACCATCTCTCCCATAATGAAGGCAAAGCCAGATGGAAATTCTGTATTTAAGGTGAAGAGGTAAAACCACTTGATCTGAGGCCTAAAATCCTATCCTGAGGCTGCAGAGCAGCTCAGGTGGCCCAGAGGGTGGAAGGGTGGGAAGGTGGCCTCTCCTCCTGGGATTCCAGGTGTGCAGGGAGGGTTTGGAGGGCACGGTGTTGGTGTTCACATTCGTTAGGCTATCACTGCCTCTCACTAATCGGTTACAAATGGATTCCTGCCTTAGCAAACTGGTCTCTGGTGCTGCTTGGCATTTCCAGGGCAGCTGGAGCTTGTGGGACAAACCCTTGGCAGAGAGAACATCCCTTAAAATCACCCCTTGGAATCTCCTCTGCCCGCAGCCAGCATCTCCCTCGGAATCTGGGCAGGGAGTTTGATGAGACCGAAGCTGTGTTTGTGCTGAAAGGGTTCAAGCTGTCACTGCCCCAAGGATTTCAGCCTCTGAAATGAGTGGGAAGGATCCCTTCTGCTGCTCTGGAGGGAGCCAGCAGGTTTGGGTGCTGCAGGTCCATGGAGGGCTGTCTGTGAGTCACCCCGTGGGATTTGCACATCGTCCCTTCAGGCCCAGCCCTTGTGGGGTGGGAGAGGGATCCCTCCCAGCGTGGGCACTGCCTGTGTCAGGAGCAAGGTGCCCCTGCTTGTTCTGGGTCTCACAAAGGACATCCCAGCTCCTGGGGAGGTGAAATCCTGGCGAGCTCCTGGGTTGAGCCGGGTTTGGCAGGATCTGGATCAGTGTGGCACTGAGTGATTGGGGCTGGTTCACAAACCGGGGATCTTCCAGATTCCCTTCTATCTCCAACATTCACCCGGAAAAAGGAGGCCAAAATCTGATGGCAAGTTAACTCAGGGTGGGCTGAGCCATTTTTCCCCATCCTTGGAGCAGCTGGGAGCCTGTTGGAGCACGGAGAGCTCCCGAAGAAGGTTTGGTATGCCAAGCGGAAAGTTTCATCCCAATCCCTGCCACCTCTCAAATTCCTGCCGAGAGGCTCCCCTGCTCTGAGGAGGAGCTGTGAGCAAAGGCTGGACAGCAAAGCACTGGGGAAGGGAGGCTTCCAGGCAGATCCTGGTGAACGCAGCATGTTTGCCGGGTTATTTTTGTCTCCCCTAAATCGTGCTCCCTCTTAGGTCGTGATCCTCTAAGCGTAATTACCCGGTAATCTCCAGGCACATGTGGTTACAAGGTGTTTACCAGCAAACTCCATTAAGGCCCTGTGTAACTAAAGAGGAATCCCGTGGTGCTGCACATCCCCGGGAGCTGCAGCTCGGCCCCTCGGGCAGGTGGCTCACCAGGAGTCCCCACCCCGCGGGGCAGCACCTGCCGGGGAGCACAGGGAGCTTTCTCCCCGCGCCCAGAGGTGCAGGGAACCCGGAGGGATCGGCCCGTTGATGTCGTGAGCAGGGTGTTTTCCACAACTCGGGCACCAAGGGGAACTCCCAGACTCCCTGCCCACATTTTAGTCCTCTCAATGCCCTGACTCTGACAAACAACCAGACACAAACCATCCCCTGTTCTCCTGGGCAGCCCAGCAGAGGGACAATCGCCCATTGCATTCACTTTGCTGCCAGAAAATTCCGATCCCAGGCAGCAGCTCTGTCCCCGGGCTGGTGGATGGGCTCTGTCCTCTCCCCAGGCTCTCTCTCAAGCCCTCTTTCCTGGCAGCTGGCCCTTGGAAGGGCAGGAGCCCCGGAAAGCAGCCCTGCAGGCCCGTGCAGTGCGTGCTGTAAGGTCCATTGAAGCCATCGGATTCTTTCACGGGCCTGCCGTGCTCTTCTCAAAGAAACAGCACATTTTCGAATCACGGAGTGACGAGTGGTTTAGCAGGATGGCAGCGTTTGGGATGCCAGCAGGCCGGGCTGGTGACAGCGTGTGGCGCTGCCTTTGCTGGGAAGGGGGGAACACAAACCCCCCCAGCTCCTGCCAGACCCTGCGGCCCCGCCGTGATGGGGCCATCACGAAGTGGTTGGAACACCTCACTCGGTATTTTTAGTTCTCAAATACATCAGTGCCTGGGCTGTGAGCGCTGCAGCACCTCCGGAGAGCATCTGGGGGTGGAGTGGTCACGGCGGGAACCGGGGTGAGGAGTGATGGGGAGCTTTGCAGGATGAGAGGGAATGGGGAGGGAAGGCCCAGCTGGCTCAGGCACAGGGGGGGTTTTGGTTGTGGGCAAGGCTGGCAGGGGGAATGGAAGGGAAAGCAGGGAGAGGGGATGTGCCAGGTCCTCCTGTGCCCAGTCAGGGGCCTGAGTGCATCCCTGGGGAGCAGAACGGCTGGAATGCCCGGCTCAGAGGCACTTACTGGGACATGGGGTGGGCATCTCCCAGTCACAGCTGCTCCCACAGCCCCCATGGGCCCTCCTGGCTCTCCAGGAAAGGGCTGAGTGGGGTTTACCAGGCCCAAGGGATCCCTCACAGCAGCAGACTGGGCTGCACAGCCCCCGTTCCTTTGCTGGTGGCTCAGGTATTTGACAGACCCCGGTTTCTCGGTGCATTTCTCAGCTCAGGTGGAGTTTTCTGAATGCTTTATCAGTATCAGCCATAAGCCCTGGCCTGGGAATTGATGAGCTTTCTCCACTGCCTGGGGCAGAGAGCGGAAAGAAAAAGGAGCTGCTGCTGTGGTTTCCTTACCCAGCCTGTCTGACCTTCCTCTCTTCTTCCCCTTGCTGGCCTGGCAAGGCCTGCAGAGCCCCGAGGATCATTTGTTTTTCTGTTCATGGACATTTTATTCCCCTTCCATTTTGAATCAGCCTCTTCCTGAGCCTTGGAAAAGGCTCAGAGCTGGGAAGGTCCTCGTGGGAAGGTTTCTCTGAGGAGCACAGCAGAGTAAGAGGGGAGCAGGTGCTCGAGGTTTGGAGCCATCCCGTTGGCTCCTGGTTGTTCTTGGCAACAAGTGGCACATTTTGGAGAGCTGTGGGGCAGGGAAAGCTTTGCTGCTGCAATGCCAGCCTCAAAAACCCTTCCTCAGCCCAGCCTGAGCCCGCAGCAGCCTGAGTTTGAGTGCCAGGGTTTGACCTGTCCTCAGAACAGGGAGTTACGTGACTTTCCCAGACGCGCAGGATCAGACGAGCCAATGTGGAGCAGGACTCGGTGAGAGCTCCCAAATCCACGTGCCAGGCCCCGTGGAACAGCCCCCCTCAGGAACACCTCGCTTGTGAAAGCTCCTTGCAGGGCCTGTCCTTCCCAGCTGTGCTGCCAGGCCTGGGGATCAGGGAATTTTCATGGCATTACAGGATGGCCAGGGTTGGAAGGGACCCTGAAGTTCTTGTCCCACTCCCTGCCATGGGCAGGGACACCTTCCACAGACCAGGGTGCTCCAAGCCCTGCCCAGCCTAGCCTTGGACACTTCCAGGGATTGCTCTTGCTGGAGAATGGGAGCTATTTTTAAATCCTCTGGGGGCCTGGGTGGGTCAGTGCCCGGCTCAGAGGCACTTGCTGGGACATGTGGTGGGGTCTCCCCGTCACGGCTGCTCCCAGCCTGGCTTCCCAGGGCGGGCACAGAGGGTCCCAGCAGGGTGGAAGGCCCAGGGTGGCTTTGCTTCACCCCCTGGTCAAAGACCTTAAATCTTTAGGGGAGGAGGAGGGGGAACAAAGCTGTTCCTGTGAGAAACCCATTCCTGAGGCACAGCAGGAGCTGCAGCCCCTCCAAAAGAAGGGGGTTCCTTGCCCTGGCCACGCAGCAGGGCTGGCTCAGGGCTGCTCTGGCAGCTGCTGCTGCCTCCTCTGCCCGGAACCCCGGAGGGCTCTTCCCTAAAAGAAGGAATAAAATCCCCTCAGGCTGCGCTGGCCGGGGCTGGGGCAGTGAGCGAGCGGCTCTCTGGGGCTGGTGTGGCTGCCAGCTCTGTGCCAGCCGGGACGCCCCTGGTGACCACAGGACAAAGCAGGTCCCCGTGGTGAACCAGAGAGCGGTCAGGTGCCGAGTCCAGCAATGGGAAGGTTCTCCTTGAGGCCAGACCCCCAGAAACAAGGGCTGGGGTGGGGAGAGGCCCCAGAGCCCCTGCAGGGTGGTGCAGACCCCGCTTCTCTCAGCACCAGCCCAAAAGCAGCCCGTGTGGGGCACACAGGCGAGGGCTGTGTGACGGAGCTCCAGCTCTGACGGAGCAGCGGCTGCCCCGGAGCTCGGCTGGTCCCCGCGGGCCGTCCTTCCCCGCGCTGTGCCGGGGTCCGGGTGTCCCCCCTCCCGCTGTCCCCATCCCCCGCTGGCACCTCCCGCGCCAGCTCCGCTGCTCAGAGGATGCAGAAGGTGGAGCCAGGTAAGATGAGCTCGCTCCCAGCTCCTATAAATAACCGCGGCCGCCCAGCACCGGCTGAGGGGCGGGGACCAAGCCCGGGCTGCTGGGGACCGGCTCCGTCCGGGCTGGGTGAGCAGCGCTGCCGGCGACACGGAGCGTGGCGTGGCACCAGCACCCTGCGGGGACACCGCTCGGCTCCTGCTGTGCCCACACCTCGCTGGCGGTGGCAGCTGGCACAGGGGTCAGTGTGCCCACACCTCACCGGCAGTGGCAGCTGGCACAGGGGTCAGTGTGCCCACACCGGGCTGGCGGTGGCAGCTGGCACAGGGGTCAGTGTTCCCACACCGGGCTGGCGGTGGCAGCTGGCACAGGGGTCAGTGTGCCCACACCTGCCTGGCAGTGGCAGCTGGCACAGGGGTCAGTGTGCCCACACCTGGCTGGCAGTGACAGCTGGCACAGGGGTCAGTATGCCCACACCTCACCGGCAGTGGCAGCTGGCACAGGGGTCAGTGTGCCCACACCGGGCTGGTGGTGACAGGGGCATCCTTCCCCCACGGCATGGATGTGCCAGCCTGCTTTTGGCTCCTGCCAGGCCATGCCAGGGCACAGGTGGCACGGGTGGGGCGTCTTTGGGGTGCGTGGCCAGACTTTGGGACAGAAGGGGATGGCAGCTATTCCACAGGGAATGAGCAGATTTAGGAGGGAAAAGAGGGGCTTGTGGGGTTGATGCAGTGCCTGTGGGGATCGGGAGGACCTGGGTCCTGTGTGTCTGTCCAGGCTGTGCCTTTGGGGTCAGTTTTGCTGGCATTTTCCCACGTTTTGACCATGAACCAAGCAGCAGAGCAGCTCCCAGGTGCGTGGGCACAAAGGGAGAGCCATGGCAAGGAGGCCATCCTTCATTTGGCAGCAGCTGCTGAGGCACGAAGCTGGATGATCCCGGCTTGGAGCCTTTGATCAGGGAGCAAAACCATCCCTTCATCCACCCCCAGATGTGATTTGAGAGAACTTGCACTGGTGTCCCACCAGCTGCCCCACCGGGAGAGCAGTGGGCTGGATTTGATCCTTCCCCTCTGGAAAAGGAGGTGTCTGGATGAGCTGGCCAGGGAGAGCTGAGGGACTGAGTGTGGATGTTCTGCCCTCCCCTGCTTTTGAAAAAAAAGGAAAAGTCACTGCCTGCACGGTGAGTTATGTGGTGATGACTCCTTCTGATGGGCTCCGTATAAAATCCCTCGCCTCCCTGAGGATGCTCCCCGTTGAAAGCTTTTATGGCATCTTAAAAATAGCCACAGAGGGGGAGAGAAGATGGATAGGTAGGTGGATCCCTAATAAGGAGAGAAGAGGAAACAGCTCGAGAGGGAATGGAAAGACTTTGGTGAACGGCATGTGAGTGATTGCCGAGGGAGGGGGCGGTGTGGCCGGGCCGGGCCGCGGAGCTGCGAGCCCGGCGGGAGCAGGACTCCCTATAAAAAGCCTTCCTGGGAGATCTGTGCCTCGCACGTGCCGGGAGAGGGCTGGGGTGAGCGTGGGCTCGGGCCGCGGCTCCCGCCGGCGCCCGCCGCATTCTACAGGTCCCCGTTAAAAATAATCCGCGGCTGCAGCTGCTGCTCCTGCGTGACTCCCGGCCAGCTCAGCCGTCCCTGCTCCTTCCCTGCCGCCGGGCCCGGGCTGGAGCTCAGGCATGAGGTCGCCCCTGGGTTTTCCTGAGGGGGCCTTTCCCACCTGGGCTGTGCTCCGGGAGAGGTGCCGGGAGCTGCCTTTGTGCTGCCGGGCAGTCCGTGATGCCAGGGGTGAGATGTGGGGCTGGTGGCGCTGGGCTGGGGCTGGGTGAGGGCACGGCTGCCCCGGGCCGGCTGGAGCGCGTTCCCGGAGCTGCTGGCAGGGGTGCCCTGCAGGGGGACAGTCCTGCCCTGCCGTGCGGCACTGCCGGCACAGCGTCCCCGGGACCGGGGAGCGGCTCCAGGCCCTCTGCTCTGCTTGTGGCAGCTCTCCCCGTCACTCAGGGAAGGTTTTCCAGAGTGTCTCCAAGAAATGCTAATTGCTTTGGCTTCTCTTGGTGCAGCGCAGCCACTGGGCACAAAGGGCTCTTAGTCAGCCGAGAGATCTGCCAGATCCTCCCTCTGCATCCCCCGGAGAGCTGGTGGAGTCTGCTGCCACCGCTGCTGATCCCCACGTCCCCGGCTCCCGTCCTGTCCCCAGGCTGGCCCAGACCTGCGGTCCCCATGTCCGGTGGCACAAGGCACTGTGAGCTCTCTTTGGGGTGTCAAACCCCCCGACTCAGCCCCTGGCGGGCACAGCGTGCGGTCGGTGCCCCCCTTGTGCTGCAGGAAGGCTGGCTGGAGGGATAACGAGTTTCCCATCCTGGGAGTGAGCATGGAGCTCACGCTGGGGCCATCCGTGGTGCTCTGCCTGTCCTCCCGAACCCCTGGGGTGCCGCTGCCCACCCCAGCTCTGCCCCGGGTGGGAAAAGCCCTGTGCAGGTGGCTTTGTGTGGTGCAGGCGGCTGGGAAACATTCCTTGGCTTTGCCCCTGCTCCAACTACAGGGAAAATCACTGCTAACAAGGCTCCTCTGTCACAGCCTGTCACATCCAGGCCATCTCCCTCTTGCTTTCTCGTCTTTTTTATCTTTTTTTTCCTCCCTCAGCTAGACAGGAACCCAGGGAAGCAGAGGCTGGGGAAGGTTAGCACTGCCCAGCTCCGGGGAATAGTGAAGCTGGAGAGATCCTGCCTGATCCCTGTGGGTGGTTCCGAGCCAGCAGCACGGTCCTGGCTGGAGTGTCCATCCCCCTCCCCACCTGGAGTGCCCCACCCTGCCCTGGGATCCCAGCACAGGGAGAGCTGGGATTGTTCAGTCTGGAGAAGAGAAGCTTTGGGGTGACCTCACTGTGGCCTTGCAGGGCCTGAAGGGAGCCTGCAAGAAATGTGGAGAGAGAGGATTTACAGGGGGTGGAGTGACAGGACAAGGGGCAATGGCTTCACACTCACAGAGTAGGGTTAGGGGGGATATTGGGAAGAATTCTTCCCTGTGAGGGTGGGCAGGCCCTGGCACAGGGTGCCCAGAGCAGCTGTGGCTGCCCCTGGATCCCTGGCAGTGCCCAAGGCCAGGCTGGACATTGGGGCTGGGAGCAGCCTGGGACAGTGGAAGGTGTCCCTGCCCATGGCTCCATCCCTCCATCCATCTATCCATCCCTCCATCCCTCCTCCAGCCATTCCACGATGCTACCCCCGGTCCCTGCTCCCGCCTTGGCTGGGTGGGTGTCCGGAGGGAGGCCTGGCCAGGAGGGGACACCTGCAGCTGCCCCAGCCCTCTGTGCCTGCCTGCTCAGGTGGCAGCAAGGGTCCGCTCTGGGACACAGTTCTGTTCCCTGGCAGGCAGGTTTTGGCTCGCTTCACCAAAAGCACAACAAAGCCCATGCTCATTTTTCCCCCGCTGAAAGGGGACTTGTTCCCTGGAAAGTGCCAGCTCTGCCGGGCCCATTGATTGCTTGTTAATTGTCGCTAATGAGGAGCTGGGCGAAGTGGCATCCAGAGGCTCTTGGGGACAGACTGTCGCTTCGGCTTGGGAGGGACATCTCAGCGGGGAAGGGAGCCGTGACCTCGGCGTGGGTGAGCTGAGCTGCATGAATGGGTTCGTTAACGAGGAATGCTCCAATTCCTGTGCCCTGACCCGGCGGCGGCGAGGGTTAAGAGGATCCCCGGTGCTTTCCTGTACACAGATGG
Source organism: Daphoenositta chrysoptera (assembly GCA_013397915.1). Lineage (NCBI taxonomy): Eukaryota > Metazoa > Chordata > Aves > Passeriformes > Daphoenositta > Daphoenositta chrysoptera. The sequence continues at coordinate 116,274 of VZRO01002535.1, forward strand.
ATTTATTTACACGTGGAGAGGTGGGATGGAGAGGGCTAAACCCACCCTGCCCGGGAGGGAGGGCTCAATCTCCGCGGGACGCGGTGCCAGGGCTTGGCCCCTCGCCCCCAGCCCGCCGGTCGGAGGATGTTTGTCCCCAGCCCTGATGAGAGGCACCAAAGGCTTTTAGCAGGAGCCAGCCGCGTCTGCCTGCCCGGAGCTCCCCTCCTTTGGAGGTCGGGATTCTGGGCGTGTGCGGGAGCCAGGAGAGCACGAGTGCGGCAGGGAGGAGCGGGGGACTCGCTCTGTGCCCAGCCCCTCGTGTGCCCGGGCAGTTCGTCGCTCGGGGTGTGCCTTGTCCCCACCGTCCCCAGCCTGGTCTGGCCCTGCCCTGCTTGGCCCCTCTTGCTGAGGCTCAGGATGTGGCCGGGGGGTGCGAAGCCCCCTTGGGGGTGTCACACTGGTGCAGAGGTGGGTTTGTATTTGCGGAGACTCCTCTCCCACAGCAGCAGCTCGCTGAGTGCCCGTGCCCTGCTCCTGCAGCTCCTGTGCCACCCGTGCCCCTCACCTCAGCGCTTCCTTTTAGCTCCTCTCTGCTCAAATGGCTGAGCTGCTTCACCAGCCCTTTTCCCGGGAGCTTTCTCCGCTTTTCTCCCATTCCTGCCAGGTTTCCATGTACCTGTGACCTCCCCCTGCCCCCTGGGTACCTCCTCTTGCCCTCACAACTGGAGGGTGGCACCTGCAAGAGGCTGTGGCTGTGTTTGCCGCTCAGCCACAGCCAGGGAGGCTCTGCAGAGGGGGATCTTCCCGCTGGGATTTGTTATTTCTTTAGAATAAACAGCCATGTGGGATGTTATTTTCCATCCAGCTGAGAGAGGTTGGAGTTGCTGCTTTCTGCCCCAAACCCTGATGTCTGGTTTTGGATTCTCTGCCTCTGAAGTGAGGAGGAGCAGCGAGACCGGAGCGTGTGGATGCTGCTCGTGTCCTGGGGACAAGGGCTGATGTCAAGGGATTGGTGGTTGCACCTTTGCCTCCTGCTCTGACCCTGGTTTGGGGTTCAGGGGAGCCCCAAGCCGTGCAATGAAGTGTCCTGTACTTTGTTTTCCACTGCTTCCAGGCTCCTTCCACACTGGAGACGGCTGTGGGCTTGGGACTGGCTACTGCTCCGTGCTCCACTTGAGGGTCTTGGCATTCTGACCCTAAAATACCTTTCAGGGGCCTGAGGCAGCCCTGCTCCTCTTGGGAAGCCGCAGGACAGAGAGCTGGCACAGCTGGGCTGAGAAATGTGCCTGGACCCCAGAACTGGGCTGGAGTGGGAGTGCCCTGTGCTGGTGTGATGTGTGTGACCCAAAATCTGAGCCAACCCATCTGTGCTGGGAAAGGGGAAGGGGAAGAATAACCTCACCCTGACATCCATCCCTCCATCCATCCATCCCTCCATCCATCTATCCATCCCTCCATCCCTCCCTCCATCCCTCCATCCCCAGAGGGTCTCTGAGGTCTGAGAGCTGCCTCGGGGGTGGAAAGGCTCCTCCTGGGACTCTGGCAGGTGTCACCTCCTGCACTGCAGGGGGACATTCCCACTGGCAGGGGGACAGGCCGTGTCCTGGAGGGGTCCTCTGCTGGGACAGTGGAAGGAGGCAGAAGATGTCTCAGTGGGGCACTCAGGGGTGGTTGTGCTGAAGGTCATCCCAAGGGGAGCAGCCTGGAGGCAGCTCCATCTCCCACCACAGCTGTTGTCCCTCCCCATGGCCGCCCCCTGCCCCAGCCTTTGCTCCATCACTGTCTGCCTTTCCTGCTTTTTTTCCTTCCACCCCACCTTCCTTTTCTCTCCCCTTTCGCCGTTTCTCTCCCAGCTTTGTTCTCCCGGCTGTGTACCGGGGTTGCCATGGCGACAGCCACAGCATCTCCGCATCCCGCAGGAGCGGTCCTGCGCTGCCCTGGCCGTGGCGAGGGCAGGGCACCCCCCTGCCCCTCCCAGAGGCCACCCGCCACCTCCTCCCAGGGATGGCACTCCCTGGGGACACCCCTGTGGTACATCCTGGCGTCTGGGGAGAGGAGGGGACAGCGTGGGGTGGCCCTCAGCAGCTCAGGATGGGGCTGGGGCGCAGGGCTGGCTGCACGGCACGGCTTTATTGCTGCCAGAAACATTCCAATAAAACCTCCCGTAAATATTTTTTAATGAGCAAACCCTCCTTGAGGAAAACAGAGGAGCTGCTGCAGCACAGGGAGTCCCCATGGGTGTGGAGGCAGAGCTGCTTGTGGCCTTCTGGTGGCGATTTGCAGATGACAATATCTCCTTGCAGTGTCAGAATGGCTGGGCCCCTTTCAGCAGATAATTGGGATGACGTGTTATTAGCTGATTACTGGGGAAACATACATTTACTGAGGATTTATTCTGCACCCAGCATTAATCTCCTGTATAGCTGCTAAACCCCCATAAATAATCTGATTTTGATAATCAATTGCTATTGCAAGTTCCCCTATAAATCTCAATTAAATGCACATTTAACTCGCATCGAGTTGCCAAATTTGCTTGTGCATGTGCATCCTGCTGCTTGCCTGGGGCAGATGTCTGGGGATGTGCAAGCTCAAGTCTGTTTTTCAGACAGCCTGAAACCAGAACGGGCTTTGCCAAGGCAGAGCAGCCCCAGGAACAGCTCCGCTCCTCTCCCGCATGGAGAATCCAGCACATCCCAGCTCCCGCTGCTGCTCCCACGTTGCTGTGCCTGGCTCCTCCAGCCTTTCCTTGCTGCTGGGGCTGGCGCTGGGGGCAGCAGGAGGAGGCTCTGCCCCTGGAGCATCCCAGGGAGCGGAGATGGAACTGCCAAAACCCCTGTGGTGCCTTTCAGCAGCGCTTGCCTGGGGTGGAAACCGAGATTGGCTTGGGCTTGGTTGAGTCCTGGCCACCCTTGGGCCACTGTGGGGACATTTCCAGCCTTAGTGCTGGTGGAGGGCTCAGAGGGTGGGGACATCCTGCAGGGAGAAGGTGACCAGCAGGACAAAGTGCCACCGGCTTTCTTTGGAGCTGGGAGGAGATTCCAGCCATTCCCTGGGCTCTGTTTGCTGTTGGGGCCGCACTGAGTTATTTTATCTCCGTGTTTTTGCACCGAGTGCACCTCAGGGAGGGCAGAGAGAGCGGGGAGGTCGTGGCAGAGCTCTGGTGGCGTGTTCCGTGCTGGGGACCTGCTGGGGACCTGGCAAAGCTCCCGCTGCCTTTTGGGGTGTGGGGCTTTGGCCTCACTGGGCTGCTGGACCCCACAGGGGAGGGGCGGTCTGGATGTTTTCTGGATGGTTTTGGAGTGTAGCCCCCCATCCCCGCTGCCTCAGGGGTGTGTGATGATCCCGGTGATGGGACTGCACTGGGGGAGCCATAAAAGAAGTCACGGAGCCGTTCAGGCTGCTGGGAAGATGTCTGAGATGCCCTCCCGAGCCTGGCTGGAGCCCAGCCTGCCGACCGTGGTGCTGTGGGAGATACACAAACGTGTGGCAGGAGAGCAAAACCTGCTGCCTTTACCGGGGACAGCTTCCACCTCTGCCAGCTGGGGAGGGGTGGTGGCTCACAGAGAGGCCTCGGACGCTGCCCTTTGTCCCCAGCCTGGCATCGCCTTGCCCGGGTATTGCTGCACCCCTCGGGGTCCCCTTCTGTTGGCCCTGGCAGTGCCGAGGGGCTGTGGGGGCTCCCCAGAGCTCTGTCCCAGGGGTTTGACCCAGCGTTGAGGATGGGGTCGGAAAGATGGAATCAGGCAGCAGCGGGCTGGGGATGTGGGGTTTTCCAGCACTGTCCTGGGGGTCAGGGAGCCTGTCCTGAGGCCTTGTGCTGTCCTGCAACACCACAGGTGGAGTCCCCATCCCTGGAGTGTCCCAGGAAGGGCTGGAGGTGGCACTCAGGGCTCTGGGCTGGGGACAAGGTGGGGATGGGGCACAGGTGGGACTCGATGGGCTGGGAGGGCTTTTCCAACCCAAACGATTCTGTGTGGCCATGGGGCTGTCCCTGGCGTGTCCCTGTCCCCCCCACCTGCTGCATCCAGCTCTGCCACCCATATGCAAGGCCAGGTGTCCCAAATGAACTCCCTGCGGGCTGGGGACAATCTTTTTAGGGCCACTTAAAGGCTCCATTTGCTGCCTTTAACAGAATTAGAGAGGGGATCACAGCAGATTAAGAAAAGCAATAAACACCCTCTGTGCAGGGCCCCCGGAGGCTCTGCTCAGCTCCCCTCTGGAAGGGCTTTGCTCAGTTTTTGGGGATGCTCTGTGTATGGGACTGCAGGAGTGGGTTTCATCTCTTCCAACCCCACAATTTGCAGGGAGTTTGGTTCGGGAGGGCTCCAAGGGGATGTGGCAGTGCCGTCCCTGCGGCAGCCCCGGATCTGAAAGAGCTCCCAGTTGTTTTAAAAGCACCTTCCCAGGATATAAGAGCAGCTGGAGGAATTTGGAGCCAGCCAGGGAAGCTCCTGCTGGAGTTTTGCCCCAGGCCTGAGCTGTAATTCATCCCCTGGAATGGGACTGGCTGGGGGCTCTGCTCTCGAGCCTCCTGTCCCCCTGAGCACGTGCTGGTGGCACTGAGGGCTCTGTAACAAATATCCCTGCCCTGCAGCCTATTTCTGGGGACATTGTCCCCTCTGTGACGCCAGGGCTTGCTTTGCCAGCTGTCACCCCCAGCCCAAATTCCCATTTCATTGCATTAATATCCACGCAGTGCCTCTGGATGGGGATTTGATTTCAGCTGGCTCCCCGGAGTAGAAAGAGTTAAAAATAGCAAATCCAACACCCCTCATTCCCTGGCTATGACGCAGTCTCCCAGGTTGGAGTTACAATGCCGCCAGGAATAGGGTTTAAAATAAAACAAGGGAGTGCTCTGCACTCTGCAGAACGGGAGAGAGCAGCTCCAGCCTGGAGGAAAGACACGGAGCAGCCTCTGGGTTTATAAAACAGGCAGGAGTTTGTCTCCCTCGCGGTGCTCGTGGCCAGACAAGCGATGCTGCACACGCACCGGGAGCGGTGGGGGGTTCAGGAGGTTCTCAGCCCACCGGGGAATCCACGGGAGAAGCCAGGAGGGAGCGAGCTCGGCGCGCTCTGCTCTGAGCACCGCGCACAGAGCCCCTGGCCAAGGCTCAGCTGGGCGCCAAACCCGGCCGGCAGGGCAGGGATGTGCTGGATCCCCCCGCGCCGAGGCTCCCTGGAAGCTGCAGGGTGCAGGCAGGGACAGAGCAGGCGGATCCTCTCCCAAAAGTGCTCCCAGACTCTGGAAGCAACAGTCTGCTGCAAGGTGGCGAGGTGCCAGCCTGGCTCTGCCTCATCCGACGGGGCTGCTTCTCTGATCTGGCAGAGAAAATCCTAAATCCCCACGTTTCTCCCTCTCAGACGCTGCCCTAGTTTAAAAATGTCAGCTCCTGGCTTTTCTTTTGTAATATTTTAAATATAGCACCCTTTATGTTTTCTGATGGATGCGCCATATGTTTGGGAAACGGCACCGAAATCCACCGGGCTGGTGGGTGGGGGTTAAAGGGAAAAAGCGTTTCCATACGGGAAGCTGCGAACACAAAACACAGCACGCAGCAAATCCCTCCTGCACAGCCGGCACTAAGCTCCTTTCTGTCCTGCCTGTCTGTCGGTGCGAGCAGCGAGCCTGAATGTCTCCATTGTGTCCCCTCCTGTCCCGGCCACCCTGGCACTGCCTCCTCAGCGCCCAGCAGGAGATGCCACCGTCTGACAGCTCCTTTGCCCTTTCCCTTCCTCAAAAAGCCCCTTTGCTGTTTCTCTTTGGGGGATTTAGGGGATTTTCCAGCTGGGGTGGGTCCCTGGTGCTCCAGCTCGCCCGGAGAGCTGCGGGCCCGGCTGGGGAGGTGGTGGGTGGGTTCGGCAGCCAGGGACGGTCCCCCGGGCTGCCTGCACCCCCGCACAGCCGGGGCTGGCTCCCAGCACTGAGCACAGCCTCTGCTGGGCAGGAAATCTGGCCTCGGCGGAACGATGAGCTCAGGCTTTTCAGCTTTTGGCCAGGACCTCAAGTTTAGATTCTTCCACTCAGCACATCCCTCAGCTTTAGGACCCAAGTGCAGCCCCTTGCATGGACCCCCCAAAACCTGTCCAGCCCAGCTGGAGCCGAAAATAGCATCCTGTGGGCTGGGGCTGGGTCCAAGCCTCAGTCAAGGTCGCCCCTCCTGCTCTCTCTGGCTGGGGCTCCCCCACTCCTCACGGCTCAGGGATCAAATCCAGGGGAGGAGATGGACTTTGGCCGCTGCCCGGCTGCCAGGGGGGCTGTGTCCCTCGAGACCACCCTGCCAGGGGAGCAGGAGAGAGGCTGGGGTGGCCCAAAGCTCCTGCAGGCAGTGCCAGCTCAGGTTTGGCCGCACGCTCGGAGGGTGGGGGGATGCAGTGGGGGTGTCACAGAACCCCAGAATGGTTTGGGTTAAAAATCATCTCATCCCAGCCCCTGCCATGGGCAGGGACACCTTTCCCTACCCCAGGGTGCTCCAAGCCCCGTCCAGCCTGGCCATGGGGTGACCACAGTGGAGGAGGGGATGTGGGGATGCCTTTCGGACGTTCCTGCTCTGCAGCTCTGGAGATCTGGGGCTGTGTCCCCTGGCTGTGGCAGGTCCAGCAGGGCACAGGGCAGCTGCTCCAAGGACTTGGCCGGACTGGCTGCAGTGTGGTGTCCTCCAGAGTGTGGCCTCAGCTGGTCCTGCTGCCCCTGGCGTCCCCAGAGGGCCACCAAGCACAGCCACCAAGCACAGCCACACATCTCCATGACTGCTCAGACGGATTTGTGCTCACCCAGATCCCCGTCCCGGGCTGTTGTGTCCCTGTTCCCAGCCCTGCTGTGCACATCATCCCCCTCACGCCGCCCCACTCCTGCACTCTGCATCCACAGCAGCTCAGGCCAGAGTTTTTAAGCTGCACCAGATGTAAGGACGAAATCCCATCCTCAGCCTCTCAGCAGGGTTCCCTCCTCAGCCACATCCAGTGAAGCTTCCTGCAGCCCAAAATGCTGATCCCAGGGAGTGCTGCACATCTGCCAGGGCTGCAGGAGCTGCTGGGAGCCGCAGCAAACCCTGGGATGCCTCTGGCTGCAGGGGATGTGTGGGAGGTGAGAGGGCAGGAAGGCGTTTGTGGCTCCTGCCGTGGTCCTGGCCGTGCTGGTGTCGGTTTTGGGTGTAAAAGTGTTGGGTTTGTGCCACTCCTGGTGTCACCTGTCCCCACTGGGCTATTCTGGGTCTCCTCCACGAGCCTGGCCTCGTGTCAGAGCAGGGTTTGAGCTCAGGGCTGGGCCCAGCTGAAGTGCTCACAGGGGTTTCAAGAGGAGGGGATTGCAGAGGTGCAGTGTCCTTGCTCCTGCCTGGCAAAGTGGCAGCTCACAGCTGTCCTGGGCACCCACCCCGGCACAGCACCTGCCACCAGCCCTGTGGCACCTGGGGACAACTGTGCTGTCCCCTCCTATTGGGCACAATCCCCTGCCCCGAGCTCGCCACGGCTCCTGCCCCGGGCAGCCGTGCATTTCAGCAATTATTAATTAAAAGGCAATCTATCCTTTCTCATCCTCTCCCCGAGACACCAAGAATGGCTAAAATATTCTCAGGGATCATAGGGAGGGGAATGAAGCAGTTCCTGGGAAATCTGAGCGGTGCCTTTTGGAGATTTCTCGCCGTTCCTGGAGCCTGTGATTCCCTGTCGGGCTCTGCATCTGCATCCACTCTCTGGAAATGCTGCTGGGAATGCAGGGGGAAAGCTCTGAGTGTGATGCTGGGTGTGGGGAGGAGGATCTGAGTGTCCCATGAGGGATGTGGGGGGCTCAGCCTGGAGAAAAGGAGGCTCAGGGGGGCCCTTGTGGCTCTGCACAACTCCCTGACAGGAGGGGGCAGCCGGGGGGGTCGGGCTCTGCTCCCAGGGAACAGGGCCAGGAGCAGAGGGAACGGCCTCAGGCTGGGCCAGGGGAGGGGCAGGGTGGGCATCAGCAGGAATTTCCCCATGGAAAGGGGGCTCAGGCCTTGGCAGGGGCTGCCCAGGGAGGTTTGGAGTGCCCATCCCTGGGGGTGTCCCAGGAAGGGCTGGAGGTGGCACTCAGAGCTCTGGGCTGGGGACAAGGTGGGGATGGGGCACAGCCTGGACTCGATGGGCTGGGAGGGCTTTTCCAACTGAAATAATTCTGGGATTCTGTGGCTAATCCTTGTGGAGAGCAGTTCCTGGTGCAAACACGGTGCTGGGAGCAGAGCTGGGCAGCAGCCAGGAGGATTCTTCCCCAAATCCTGGTTCGATCCCGGCTGAGGGGCCTGGCGTGGGCAGACAGGCAGTGGCCCCCCTTGGGGGTCCCAGTCACTCCCAGTTTGGGGGGCTGTGGAGCCCAGAGCTGTGCTGGGAGGGGCTCCCGTGGTGTCTGCAGAGACACAAACGTGTGAGCACCAGGAGCCCTGGCTGCAGCCGCAGCTCCAGGAGATCCTGTTGCCATGACAAGCTGTACAAGTGTTATCCGGGAAAAAAAAGATCCAGCTGGGGATGGGAGGAAGGCTGCCGGTGTAGAGGGCACATGGATCCCGCGGGAATCGTGCCCTGGTGTGGCTGCAAGCACGGATGTTGGACTTCTGATCTTCCAGGGTCACACCTCCAGGTGCTCCGGCCCCTTCCCGAGCTCTGCGCCCCCAAATTCCCACCCCTGGGGGTGCAGAGCCCCACTCCTGTCCCCTCACCCTCCTCCAGCCCCCAACAGCCGTCCTGGCACGGTCCTGTCAGGAAAGGGAAGGTGTCGGTTCTCCCAAACAGTGACAGGACGAGAGGAAACAGCCTCAGTGGCAGGGGAGGCTCAGGCTGGACATCAGGAGGAATTTCCCCATGGAAAGGGTGCTCGGGCACTGGAACTGCCCAGGGAGGAGGTGGGAATGCTGAAGGGGACGCTCAGCCTCCTCCTGTGCCTGGGGAGCGGCACTGCAGCCCTGAGTGTGAGGATGCCACGCACAGGAGGTGCCCGCGGTGCTCCCTGGCTGCTGCCAGGGTGGGAATTCTTGGGATACGGTGGAATTCCCGGGATCCAGCGTGTTCCCTGGCTCTGCACAGCCCAGGGCAGAGCTGTCAGGCTGGGGAAGCTCTGTTGTGCCTTTCTGTTGCCTGCACTCAGGTCATCAAATCTCCCCGCAGCTCCGAGAAATGGAAGAGCAACTTTGCCCTCTTTTTGTTGGGAATCTGGGAACATCACAGCAGCAGCAGCCAGTGCTTCCAGCAAACCAGGCTGATCCCAGATCCCTCGCTCAGGACACCCCCGGGTGCTGCTGGAATGGGGCTGGGGGCTCCTGCAGGGCGGGAGGTGAAACCTCTGCTGAGCCCCAGAGGGGTTTTTGGGATGTTCCCTGGCACATTCCAGCCCTGCCTGTGTGGGAAGTAAACATCCTGCAGGCAGGCACGGGCAGCTGCCTGCGGCCAGGTCAGCATGGGAAGACAATCACGGCTTCCTCCACACTCATTTGGAGAATAATTTCCACGGACGCAGCCAGAAACAAATTCTGCTGTGCAGGCAGGGCCCGGGCTGTTCGCTGCTCCAGCTTTTTGTTTGTTTTCCTTCCCGCCTCTTGATTTTTCTCCTTGTCTCCTTCCCTCTTTGCCCTTCTCCTTTGTCTCCTCCGGGTGTTTGTGACCTCCCTCCTCTCTCCTTTTGCGGCGTGTCCCCGTCTGACCCGGCTCCCACGCTGGCACGGTGTCCTGCCGTGCCCTTGCGGTGCTTTGGCACCTCTTTGGGCACCTGCCACACTCCCTCCGGCCCAGCCTCCCCCTCCCAGCTGGGAGGTGTCCCCTCCCTCGTGTGATGCCCGTGCTGGCCCAGCAGCCCCAGCCCCGTGCCCTCTCCCGTGGTGGCACCTGCCCCCGCAGCTCCCCGGTGCCATCCTCGCAGCACCCACGGCTTGTGCCCCGTGTCCCACCGAGGCAGTGCCAGCCTTGGGGGGCGAGGGGCCAGCCTGAGGCAGGTGGGAGCAATAATTGGTCCTGATCTAATTAGGGGAGCCTAGGGCTGGATTAGGAGCCGTGGCAGGGGAGGGTTTTTAGCTGTAAGCCACAGATGGCTTTGCCTGGGAGCCAGGCGAGGCTGGCGTGGACTGGAGGGGTTCGTGATCCCGCCGGGAACACGCTCCAGGCTGACTGGCAGCTTTGGGAACAGCCCAGTGCCTGCTCTGGGTGGTCCCCGCTGCCCCCAGCCCCTGTCCCACACCGCAGTGCTGTCCCAGCCCAGGCCTCGAGGATTTGGTGCCAACAGTGGGAGAAGCAGCCGGAGCTGCTCCAGGCTCAGCCTGTCCCACCGCAGATCCCTGGTGCCCGTCCTCAGCCCAGCAGGAGCACCCGGCCCACCCCAGCCTGCAAATGTAAATATTCCATAAAGAACCACGTGATGCTTCTGGATTTTACTGAGGGGAAGGATCAGGAGAGAAAATCCTTTGTCCAAAGGTAAATCTGGCATTTTCTCCTTGGTGGAAATGGCTTTTATCTGTGGCCTGAGCACCGAGATGGCCGTGCCGGGGTCAGATTCGCCACCAGAGCTGAACATCCCGACTGCTGGGCCCTTCCTTTATTTCAGGGATAATTTGGCTGATCCCTCACCTGGGTCCCTCACCCAGCTCTGTGCTGCTGGCACCCCCGGTGTCACCTCCTCAGCAGGGACCTGGGGTGGACTCGATGGCCTCAAAGGTCCTTTCCAGCCTCGTGAATTGTGGTTCTGTGTCTGCAGCAGGCACATCCCCACACGCCGGGTCACGGCAGCCCCACAGGACACAGGCTGAGGCTGTCCCGTGCCTGCTGAGGGACCGGCACCATCTTTCCCTTCCTTCCCAGGGCATTTGTAGGGCTGCAGCCAAGCTCTGGCTGCTGCAGGAGAGCAGGCAGGAGCCCTTGGCCCCGCCGCTGATGAGAAACCCACATCCCGTGGCCCTGCAGGTCCCACCCTTCCTCCCCGGCCACCCCTGGGACACAGCTCAGCTCCTGCCTGGAGGGGAAATCCTCCCCCTCGCCCTCAGCTCGCCTCTGGAGCCAGCCAGGTCACCCCGGAGCGCTGCTGCAGCGGGAGGGTTTGGGCTGCGGGCTCTTGGGGTGCCACCCCCTCGTCCCCGTATCCCCGCAGAGGTTTCCTTTCCCTCGCTCTCTGCCCCAGCCCGGCGCGCTGTGTCCCATCCCCGCTGCTTCACCCCGGCCTCTCCCTCAGCCTCCAGAGCTTCCAGCAAAATTCCTTCCTGGCCAGTCACTGCCGCCCCTCAGCCTCGACGCCTCCGGGGCTGCTCTGCTGCCAGGGCTGGGCTTCCTCTTCCTGAGCCTCCCCAGCCCCGCTCCCGACCCTCTCCTCGCCCCGGAGCCGTGGGACCGGCCCTTCCCGGGGTCTGCCAGCCGTGCCCACCGGGAATGCCCAGTGGGGATGCCCAGTTTTCCTCACGCTCCCCGCTGGAGCTGCGTCCCACCCCCAGCCTGTGCCACGCTGGTGCCACCACCTGCAGGGGGGTTCTGAGAAGAGGATTTCCAGCCCCAAGGACCGTGCTGGGGATGGAGAGGGGAATTGCTCAGTGCCAGGGAGCAGTGGGGAGCTGCTGGAAGGAGTTCAGCCCCATGGAGGTGTGGAGATTCCTGCCAGCATCATCTGCCCTGCTCCTCCAGCATTCCAGGGGCTGGATCCATCCCACGGTGACACCCACATCTCCCTCCACGTCCCAGGGGCTGGATCCAGCCCATGCTGGCACTCCCTTGCTGCCGGTGCCAGCTCTCAGTCCCTGCGTCACCCCTGGCACCCACCACCCTCAGCTTCCCACGGTGGCACTGCCTCTCCTTATTAATTTCAGGGTGACAGCTCTGCTTTTCCACGGTCCCCTTCACGTGTGGCTCTCCCAGCATGGTGCAGATGTTAATTAGTGGCAGTTAATGAAGCCCATCCTCCTGTGGAGATGCTGGGTCACAAGCACGCCGGCAGCAGGGCTGGGTGGGAGCTCCCAGGTACCTGTGGATAATGATCCAAACCCCACCTGGATCCAAACCCCACCTGCAGCAGCTTCTCCCTGACAGACCTTCCCGGAGGGCCAATGGAGAGGGGAATGGGTGGGGAAAGAGCAGCATCTGCTCTGGTCCCAGGAAGGAAGGAGGGATGAGTCTTTCAAAGCGCCTCTGGGTGCTCCCGGTTTGCTGCTGCTGGGGGATGTGGGGCTGCGGGATATGGGGCTGCGGGATATGGGGCTGCCTGGGGGGACCTGAGCTGCTCATGGAGCTCGTTCTGAGCCCCCTTGGGGGCTGTGCCCTGTTATTTGTGCTGGTGGTGAGCAGCAAACCCTCCAGGGCAGAGGGACATTATCCCGTTATCCCTTCACTCCTGGAGGGCTCCAAGTGTTCCAGAGGCTCAGCATTTCCCCATCCTGCTGGAAGCTGCGCAGGAAGAGCACAGGAAGACAAACAAGGTCGTTGACCCTCCCGAAACGAAGGAGGGGGATTGCCCAGGGATGCGGGGTGGGAATTGCAGATTGTTCACTGGAGCAGCCCCTGGGCAGGGTCCCTGCGCCCTCCCGGGGCACGGAGCTCCTCTGCACAGCCCGGGGGGTGTCGGGGGGCTGTGCCCCTGCCCGGGGCACGCCCTGGCTGTGCCCGGCCACCGCTGCCTGACCCCGGGGCTGCGCGGGGCGGCAATCCCTGACCGGAGGTGCCACCTTAATCCGGATCAGTGGGAAATCTGCCGAGTGCCCACGCAGCCCCGTGGCAGCTCCCTGCCTGGCTGTGCCCACAGCCCCTCAGCAACCAGCCAGGACACGGGCACGGCCCCACAGGAGCTGGCCCGGGGCAAGTTTTGTGCTGAGAGAGGAGCACAAACGCGGGAATTGTTGGCCCAGACCAGCTCCGAGCAAAACAAGAGCAAGCTGGGGGCAGATTATGGCATTCCTTGGGCAGCTCCCGCCCCCTCTCCGTGCCCGCTGTATCCCAGCCTGCGAGGCCACTAATGCTACTTACATTATTAGTGGATTATTTGGGTGTAATGAGCTTTGCCCCGCTCAGCTGGCCCTGTGCTCGGGGCTGCGGGATGTGTAATACTTCCTGCACGGGGCCACGAGGCGGGCAGCTGCTGCCTGGAACACAGGCACACAATGCGGCAATGTTCCCGGACAAAATTCCAGCCCGGGCTGGAGGTTAAGCACGAATCAGGGAGCTTTGGGTAGCGCTGAGCAAAGCGGGAGGGTGAGGGTGCCCGGAGCCGGGCACAGCCAGCAGTGACTGGCTCAGATCCATCTCTGCCCGTGGCAGAGTGCAGCTAAAAGCATCTTTTCCATCCTCAGCTCCTTTGCCTTCCTCCCATCAGACCAAGCAAGGGCTTGGCGATGCGTTGCTATGGACACCAGGAAGTTTTCCCTGGAGACCAGCAGCCCGCACTAAGCGATGCCTGCATGTTCAGACATAGATTATTATTTTTGTCTCCCCCCTTTCTTCATTGTGAATGCTGAAGTGGGGATGAATTCCTGGCTTTCCCCCCTGCCTCTGTCCTGCTTTCCTCTCCCAGCTCTGCGCGTTTCCGTGGCTGTGTCCCAGGGCTTGGCTTCAGCGTTGTTCTGGGCCAGGGTGTGAGCAGTGGGTGCGTGGGAGGAGGTTTCAGCTCCGTAACTCTTGCTCTGCTGGAGACCCCTGCAGAGAAGATCCCTGATTTATTCCAGCCTCGGGAAGTCCTGTTGGTCCCCTCAGGCAGCTGCGGAGCTCCTGGGCACCCATTGCCATCACAGGAGGTGCTGGACTGCTGTTCCCAGGGCTGGTTCCTCTTGGGTGGGGGTTCCCTGCTCCCTTCGTTGGGTTTGGGACCTCAGAGTGATTTAGGTCTAGACTAATTAGGCTCTGCTGGGCTGAGATCCAGGCCTGGCTCCCGTTTTGTCACTGCTCTGCTGGCACTCAGCGTCCTTTAGTGTCTCAGGTACCTCTGAGAGCTCTTGGCTTGCAGGGAAGGGAAGTCCCAGCAGCTCTTGGAAGTTCTTGGAAGTCAAGGCCGGAGTCAGAGCTTTGCAGGAGGGCACTCAGAGCTTCCCTCGCAGCCCATTCCCAGCAGCTCCAGGGATGGAGGGTCAGCCCATTTCCCGGAGGGAAGCGGTGCTGTGTCTCTGGGCGCTTGGCACAGGGAATGGGATTTCACTGTGACACAGCCCCAATGTCATTTTGATTTCTCTTGCTCGGCTTTTGAAGCCAATAATGGGCTGTTTCTGTTCCCTGTCACTTGATCTGCCCCTGGGTGAGCGAGGAGCCTCTGCTGAGTGATCTCCTCTGTCCTGTGCCCCTTCTTCCCTGCTCTGGAGGGACTTCACAGGCTGGCTTTCAATCAGCTGCTTCTCCTGTTCCTGGGAATGCAGTTCAGCCCTGGCTCAGAAAAGCTCTGACCCGTTGAAATCCTGCTTTTTGCTGCTCGAGTTGCCCAGATTGTGACTCCCTCTCGGAAATCTTAGAGCAAATGAATCCTGTGCTGCTCGGCCCCTGCCTGCAGTGCTTGGCGTGGTGTCAGCCTGGCTGCAGCTCTGCACAGCCCAGGCACTCCCAGGTGGGGCAGGCAAAGCAGGAGCTGCTGTTTTCTCCCTGCGTTTGGGAATTACCTTGGGACAGAAGGATCCGTACGGAGCAGGAGGATTTTACCCTGGTGGTGCTGCTGGGCATCACCTGTGCGGTGTTCCCAGAGCGGTGAGGAGCGGAGGGGAATCCCAGCCCCGTCTGCAGCAGGAGGAATTCGGCTCTTGCCCGGCCCTGCAGCCCCCAGCTCTTTCCAGACCCTCCACGCGCCGCGGGGCCGCTCCGGAAGGAGCCGTGGGACGGGGCTGCTGCTCCTGGCTGAGGAGGTGACAGTCCCTCCAGGGCCAGGCACTTCATGGCTGTGATGTTTGAAAGCTCCTTGACAAATGACTTCTTCCTCCAGTTCCTAAGCAAACAAGTGGGAGCTCCAAAAGCACAGCAGTTCCTTCCCGTGCTGCTGCCAGCCCGGAGCTCGCGGGGCTGTCCCGGAGAGGGTCAGCAGCCACCAGGGCTGAGCGCAGCAGTGGGGCTGGTCCCTGCAGGGTCCTGCTGCACCTGCTGTGGGCACAGGAGAGCACCTGGGGGGCTCTGGGGTGATGCTGTGACCTGGCTGTCCGTGCAGGGACAGGGAGCAGTGCCCAGGTGCTGGCACTGCACAGAGCTTGGCACTGCAGACCAGTGAGCCTCTTTTGTGGGGCAGGGAAGTCCCAAATCCAGACAGGGCCGGGCTCCCATCTCAGAGTCATTGGGTGCTGTCCTTTGCCCTTAGTGCTGGCCTGATGTCCCCTGGCCCTGCCACAGCCACCGGACTGAGCTCGGTGCAGTGACACCCGGCTGTGCCCCAAATCCTAACAGACCCTTCCCCTGTCTCCTTCTGCCCTCCCCCCTTTCTGCCAGCAGTTCCCTATCAGCAAAACCCCTACACCCCTGGGAGCGGCTCCTCTGTCATCCAGTGCTACCGCTGTGGGGACACCTGCAAGGGCGAGGTCGTGCGTGTGCAGAGCAACCACTTCCACATCCGCTGCTTCACCTGCCAAGGTAGGAGAAGGATGCCCCAAGAGCTGGTGCCAGCTTGTCCCGCTGCCCTGGTGCCAAGCAAAAGGCTGGGGACACACCTACCTGGCCCACTGAGATGTGGTCGCACACCTAAAGGGGGGATGTGGCCTGGCACAGGTGGCACAGGGCAGGCAGTGCCCCTGAGTGGTGCCAGAGCCGCTGACGGGGTGGCCAATGTCACCACCCTGAGTGCCAGCAGCCTGCAGGTCCCCATTGTGCCCATCTGTGTCTGGGGGGGTCACCGTGTCCTTCAGCTGCTCCCCAAGCAGGAGGAGGGGGAGGAGGCACTGCCAGCCTGGCTGAGGTGGGGAGGTGCCCAGAGCGGCTCCTGATGGAGCTGGGGCTGGGTGACACATCCCTGCCACCTGCCCGTGGGGCGTGACCAAGGTGCCAGGGGATGTCACGAGATGCAGCTGGCACTTGGTGGCCCCCAGGGCTGGCAGGAGTGGAGCAGAGAGGTTTGGATCCTGCTGGAGCACCGGAGACCTGCGGGGCTGTAAAGCTCACGGTGCAGAGCTGCTGCCGCTGCTGAAGGGCTCCTCAGCACCTTTATTGGAGCAGCTGCTCTCAACCAGCTTCTGCAGGCTGTAAAATCTCCCGTTCCAGGGCTCTTGAAAGGCCTCTGGTCTCCCAAGCTCCCTGTGCTGAGCGTAATCCCCATCCCCTTGGCCACACATGGCTCCTGCCCAGGGAGCAGCGGGTTTGGCTGGAGGTGACACTTCCCCGGGCTGTCCCCACCCTGCTGCAGCCCCATCCCACCGTGGCGTGGGCAGCCCCGGATTTTTGGGAAGAGGGGGGTGTCCCGGGATGCCCTCAGGGCTGACCTGCACCTGCAGGGCCCCGTGCTGAGCATTTTGCCCTTTCCCAGCTCGATGCAGCAGGAGCTGAGCATCCAGACAAAGAGCTCAGACAGCCGCCAGCTTCAAAGGGCCCGGGAGCCAGCGGGGAGAGCCTGGCAGCGCTCACTGCCCGAATTCCAAGTGAAAGGGAATAAATAATGAGAGGAAATCCTCCTGTCTCACCTTCCCTCGCAGCTCTCCCCTCCTGCCACCTCTGGCTGGCTCCAGCCCCGCTGCCTGTCCCTGCCGTGTCCCCAGGCGCTGGCACGGGAGTGAAGCCCTGGGATGTGCTGTTCCCACAGCAAGCAGGGCACGGAGCAGCCTCGTTTTATCTTGTTTCTGCTTCCTGATGCTGTCCCCGAGCTGCTGGCCTGTTCCTCGCTGCTGACAGGATGTTTGGGAGACCCGAATTCCCCCTGCTGGGTACCCCCAGCTCGGCCAAGGGATGCTGCACAGGACAGGAGCTGCATCTCTGCCCCCGTGGGCCCTGCAGCAGCGGGTCCCGCTGTCCCCTGTCACCCTGGGCCGGCCCACAGCTGCAGGGACAGGACAGAGGGGGCTGAAGGACAAAGCAGAGACCCAGGTGGGCTGTGCCAGCGGGTGCTCTGTGGTCCCCTCTCCACCCTGTCGGCTTGCAGGACAGGGCATGGGCACCCTGTGCCACTCCAGTGCCAGGCTCCGCTGCTCTCCAGGTCTCTCTGCGGCTGGCTCCGCCGTGGGAGGGAGCTGATGCTGAGGCCAGGGCTGGCCACGTCCGCTCGGGTTACTGTGATGGGCTGAGCACCACCCACAGCTCCCACGGCAGGGCAGGGAGCGAGGCTGGGCTGGACACCGAGGGAGAAACCAGCAGAGAGCTCCGAGCCCAGAGTCCCGGAGCTGCTCCGGTCAGGGCACGGCTCCGTGTCCCGGGCGCTCAGCAGAGGCAGCCGCGCCCCGGGGCGGGGACGAGACCTCTCCCCAGCTGTCCCCAGGGCACTCCCAGCGCTTTGCCAGCCCTGTCCTCAGCTTCCCGACGCCAGGGCAGTGCCAAGCGGAGGGGCTGAGCCCCTGCGGGTGCGGGGGGTCCCGGAGGGGATGCCCGGGCCGTGCCAAGCCGTGCGGCAGCGCTGCAGTGCGGGCTCTCTCCGGCAGTGGCATTCCCTGCGGGAATCCATCCCTCAGCCCGACACTGACATCTTGCGGTGCCGGGGGACGCCCCCGAGCCCTGGTGGGAAGGGAAACCCTCGGAGATCGCGCAGGAGGCTGGAGAGGCGGCAGAGGGGGCTCAGGGAGCCCGGACCCGCCGTGATGGGGCCGTGTCCTTTTCCCCAGTGTGCGGCTGCGACCTGGCCCAGTCGGGTTTCTTCTTTAAGAACCAGGAGTACATCTGCACCCACGACTACCAGCAGCTCTACGGGACCCGCTGTGACAGCTGCGGGGACTTCATCACCGGCGAGGTCATCTCTGCCCTGGGCAGGACCTACCACCCCAAGTGCTTTGTCTGCAGCACCTGCAGGTGAGTGGAGGTTGTCCCCAAGGGTTTGTGACCCCCCGGAGAAGCCCTGCCTGGAGCCCCTGTGCTCCCTGCTGGCCCCGGGGAAGGAGGAGCTCCCGGGCAGCCCCGAGGAGGGGGATGAGCGGCTGAGCCCTCCCCACCTCTCCCTGGCCGCAGGAAGCCGTTCCCCATCGGAGACAAGGTGACGTTCAGCGGGAAGGACTGCGTCTGCCAGAACTGCTCCCACTCCCTCCTCAGCGCCAAGCCCATCAAGATCCACGGGCCCAGCCGTAAGTTGACTGCTGTCCTGGGAGGGGTACAAAGAGAGGGTCCGCGAGCCCCCGGAGAGGGGACAGGACGGGCTCGGGGGCGGCTGTGCAGCCCCGCAGAGCCGCGGGTGTGGCAGGGCTGTGGGAGGCGGGCCGGGCACTGCTGCGGCTCCACCCAGGATTGCCGCTCGCCGCTGGTTTCGGAAACTCCCCCGGCCTGTTTGTGACCCGGGCAGGTGCCACCACCCCGGCAGGCGCTGTCTGAGCTCACGGGGAGGTTCTGGAGCTGGGTTTGCTCGGAGTCACAAGCGGCAGCCCTGGGAGTGCTCCTGGGACTGTCCCAGCGCTGGCGTTCCTCGCTGTGTCTGCAAGCACTGAAAGGCTTTTCGTGCTCGTCCCCCTGCCCTGGGAACCCCCGGGGAACCCCTAAAACTCGGCTGGAGCGATGGACAAGCTCTTTTAGGCGCGTTTGGCCTTGGTTTTGACCCCAGGTTAGGAGGACCTTCCCTTCCCGCCACGCTCGGCGAGCCCTGGAGGTCAGTGCCAAGACCAGAGCCAGGAGTGGGTGTCACCCATGGTCCTTGTCACCCATGGTCCTTGTCACCCAGTCACCAGGGTGGCACCGCTGCTGTGAGCCCCCCAAGCTGCTCCCCTCCCCCCAGCCCTCGACGGAGGGGACGAGGCAGGGTTGGAATGAGCCCAGGGACAGGAATTCCCCCATCTTCCCCCGTGGGCTCCCGGAGCTGCCCGCAGCCAGGCTCTGCCTCCCTCCCGCCTTCCTCTCCCTCGCCATCCCCTTCCCGGCGCCGCTCCCGGCCCTGGAGCGGGGTCACCCGAGGACACCGTGCCTTGTTCACGGCAGCTGCAGGCAGGCCGGGCCTGCCCCTCCCCGCGGGTCCCTCGCCGCGCCGCCGGCCCTGGCAGTGCCACCAGCAGGGTGGCAGGGGAGCTGTGCCGGCTGCTGGTGCCTTCCACAGGGAAGGCATCCCTGGAAGGAGGATGCCGAGCCTCTCCCTGCAGCCCCGGCCCTGCAAACAACCCCAAAGCAGCAGGACCTGAAGGAGGGAACAGATCCTGCTTCCTTCCCCCTTAGTCCGGCAGGCAGGGATTTGGCCCGGGGCAGCCGGGGATGGGCCTGTCTGCTCCTGCTTCCCCGCGGCAGCGAGGGGGTTAAGGAAAGCCCCTCCGAGCAGAGCTGCGGCCCAGGGGAGGAGAGGACAAGGAGGAGCCAAGGTCAGGGGTCCGCGGCATCTGTGCTTCCTGCCCGCAGCCGCGATGGGAGCCAGGGGAAGCAGGGGAGGAAGGGAGGCCGGTAAACAGCGCGGCGGGGCCGGACGCGGCCGCCGGACAGCACAGCCCTTCCTCTGCCGGACACTGCCCGCCCCCGGGGACCTGCCGGGGCAGCGGGGCCCCTCAGCCCATCACCGAATCACAAAGCGAACCAGGCTGGAGAAGACCTTTGAGATCATCAAGTGCACCCTATGACCCAACAGCTCCTCATCGACTGACCCACGGCACTGACCCACGGCACCGGTTTAGTTCAGTGCCGCGTCCAGGCTTTTTTTAAACACATCCAGGGACGGTGACTCCACCCCCTCCCTGGGCAGACGATTCCAGTGCCCAATCACTGTTTCAGTGAAGAATTTTTTCCTGATGTCCAGCTGGCCCTGGCTCAGACTCCTCACCCCGAGGGAGACCCCGCTCTGTGCTGTGGCTGGGTGCCAGCGGTACCTCAGAGCTCCCAGCTTTCCTCCCGGTCCCTGTGCTGGGGACAAGCAGAGGTGACACATCTCCAGAAGGAAATGATCCCCCGAGGCTGCCTCAGGAGCAGGGTGTTTGTAACAGCATCACCCCCGGAAGAGTGATGCGGGGCAGGGCAGGGTGTGAGGGGAGTGCCGGGTCACACAGCCGGGGTGCCTCGGGGTGTCCCCGCAGTGCCACATTCCCTCCTGTCCCCCCAGACTGCGCCGGCTGCAAGGAGGAGATCAAGCAGGGCCAGTCCCTGCTGGCCCTGGAGAAGCAGTGGCACGTCAGCTGCTTCAAGTGCCAAACGTGCGGCATCATCCTCACCGGCGAGTACATCAGCAAGTGAGTGCCACCGCCCCGCGACGTTCCCGGGCTGTCCCCGCGGCCGGGGGTGCGGCGAGGGGCTCACCCGCTCCTCTCCCTCCCCCAAGGGACGGCATCCCGTACTGCGAGTCCGACTACCACGCCCAGTTCGGCATCAAGTGCGAGACCTGTGACCGCTACATCAGCGGCCGCGTCCTGGAGGTGAGTCCCCAGCGCGGGCTCTGTGCCAGGGACGTGCCCGGGGAGGTGTGGCAGGTGCCACCCTCCATCTCGGGGCCGCGGCTCGCCCTGCAGCAGCTCTGTCACAGCCTGACCACCTTCTCCAGACGGTGGGAAAGGGGAAAGCAGCGCCAGACCTTGGATACTGGAGGTCGGGAACCACCCAGAGCCGCAGCGGCCTGGGGTGCTGGGACGCGTCTGGAGGGGTGGGGACATCAGAAATCACCAGCTGGCTCTGGTGTCCCCAGCGCGCTCACCTCAACCCTCCTCTGAGCGCATCCCTGTGCCGGCAGCCTCCCGTTGCCGTGGAAACGCATCCCGCGCTGCTGCCCGCTGCCGAGCCTGGCTGAGGGGCCGCAGCACCCTCCCCGTGGGCAGCGGTGCCCGTGGAACACCCCCTGGCAGGGCAGAAACCGGAGCAGGGGGTCCCCTTGGCTGGGGGAGGCTCTGCTGGGCGGGAGGAGCTGCTCTGGCAGAGCCCTGGAGGGATGCAGGGATTCCCCAGGGATCCCGCCGTGGATGGAGGTGGCTGTGGGACGTGTTTTGGGCAGGAGCGGGGCTGCACAGCTGCCATGGGCAGCGAGGGATGGTTTTGGGGAAGGACAGAGAGGTCCATCAGGGCTGGAAGTGATGTGTCCTCTCGTGCTTTCTGTTCTACCCCGGTGCTGGCAAGGAAAAAAAAAACGGGCAGAAAATCCAGTCTGAGGGTAATTTAAAGGCTCAGGAGGCACAGAGAAGGAAGCCTGGTGTGATTTCTAGATGGCACAGAGCTGGCAATGCTGGGATTTTGCTCTGTCACTGCTGAGACCTTCCCTCCCCACACGGCTGAGCAGGAGGGAAGGGCTCCCACACCTCTGCCAGCCCCAGGGTGCAGCTGCATCCCAAAATCAGAGGTCCCGCGGCTCTGCAGGTGCTGTGGGGAGGGGTGGCAGTGGCTGTGTGAGTCTCCAGCCTGCTGAGAGTTGTGCCAGGATGTCTCCAGCCTGTCCCACTCACAGCCCACCGAGGAGTGATCCCCCTCCCTGTTCCTGCCAGCCGGGCTGGCCCGGGAGCTCCAGCCTGTCCAAGGAACTTTTCCTGAAGCTGGAACAAATTGCCTGGGGCTGTGTGTGCCCGCTTTCTGCTGACTCCGGGGGCTCCTGCTGGGAGCATCAGCTCGGCTGCCCGGCAGGAGCTCACTGGCTCAGCAGATCTGAATGGAGCGGGACAAAGCCCTGACACCAAATCCCTGCTGCTGCTCCTCCTGGGCAGCGCCAGCCCCCGAGAGCCCCGTGCCAGGATGGAGCATCCTCAGGCACCCAGGGTGGTGCTCCCCGGTGTGGGAGGGGGGACCTGGGATTCCCAAAATCATGGAATGGGTTGGATTGGAAGGGACCTTAAAGATCATCTCGTTCCAACCCCCCTGCCCACCTTCCACTGTCCCAAGGTTGCTCCGAGCCCCGTCCAGCCTGGCCCTGGACACTGCCAGGGACGGCAGCCTGAGCTCCCCACCCTCCCTGGGATGTGCCTGCTCCCAGCACTGAACCATCTGTGAATCCGGGGGCTTGAATCGTCCTCTCTGTCAGTGTGTGAAATGGAGAGGGCGCCTTTAAATAGTTTTAGGCATTAAGGAGCCTCCTGGTGCTGTCCCAGCAGCCCCCAGGGGTTCCCAGCTGCTCCGAGCTGCCCAGCCAGGCTCGGATGATTAATGAGTCTTTAAGGGACCCAAGTGATAACGAGCAGGTCCCTTCCCTCACAGCTCCACCAGCCTTGTGCAAGCTGGAATGATCACCAGAATAAAAGGAACGAGGTTTGTGCATGGTTTGGAGCAGTGCTGGCTGCATTGAGATGTCGGGTGGCTTTTGGAGAAGGTGTGTGATGAAATGGAAGCTGGGAATGGGCTGGGACATTCCCGGGGGAGCAGCCACATGGAATGGTTTGGGTTGGCACGGGGCTGTCCCCTCCCCGCTCTGCAAGGAAAGGAAGAGGGGTCCAAACTCTCCAGACTCATCCTCCTGCCTGTCCTAAAACCTTCTGCTCATTTTTGGCATGAACTGGAGGCACTGGCTGCCACCTGCACCCCAAGGACACTGAATTCCGGGTTGATTTTATGGGCAGCCCACGGGCAGGTTCTCAGTTATCCTTGCAGCAAATTTCCCTTTTTCAGCCCCCTCCATCATAACCCTCTTCTTTATAAGCAAAAGCCTCGTCTTCCCTCTGCCACCTTCAATTATTCTCCCTCTTCTCTTGGTTTATTGTGGGAGTAAAAAGTTCTTTCGGGTTGAGCTGTGGTAGCCCAGATTCCTCCTGCCCTGAGCTGGCTCCCGGCTCCCAGCCCAGCCAAGAGCCCATAACTGAGATGCTGACAGACACTTGGAGGGGAGCGAGCTCCCAGTGCCAGCTGTTAGTCCTGTCCAAAGAGCCAGAGGAGCAGCCCAGCTTCCTCTCAGCTGGGGAAGAGCCTGTCCCTAGCACTGAAATTGGAGCAGAGAGGGAGAAAAGTTCCTTTAGGGTCAGGAGCCGGCAGTGATGGACAGGGAGGTCTTTGGGGTCCCTTTGCTGCTTCCCTGCTGTGACATCCGGGGCCAAATTTGATGTTTCTCCTCAAATCTGTAGCGAAGGAGCTGGTGCAAAGCCTGGCTGCAGAGGGCCTTGGCCATTCCCAGAGTGTCAGGGTTTAGGGACACTGTCCCTGGAGTTTGGGACCCCCTGGCCCTGCTTGCTGTTGAACATTTCGAGGAGAGCGGAAGGTTCCTGGTCTGACTCGTAGCCCAGCAGGCTGAACACAGGGATGAAGGCGTCTCTGGTTTTCTCCATGGGCTGTGGAGGTCTCCGAGGCCAGCACAGAGGGTTTGTTCACCGTGTCACCGTCTGCAGCAGCGAGGGCCGGCAGGGTCACCAGGGCCAGGTCACCGTGTGCTGCGTGCTCAGGGGCTGCTCTCTGCTCGCCCTGCAGGCAGGAGGGAAGCACTACCACCCCACCTGTGCCAGATGTGTGCGCTGCCACCAGATGTTCTCAGAGGGAGAGGAGATGTACCTGACAGGTAGGGCTGTGACCAGCGGGGCTGTGGGGTGCCCTGCTGCGGGGAATTGGGGGTTCAGGTCCTTACGGCACTTGGAAGGGTCTCTTTGTGCAGCAGTGCCAGAGATCCCCCTCTCCACCGCTCCCCAGACCCTGTGCTCTTCCCGAGCCCTGCAAAAATCATTTATCTCCATTAAACCTTCCCTGCCACTGAGCTGGGAACTTTTTGTCTTCCTGCACACCTGGGCAAAGCCCAATTTCTGCTCATTCCAGCCCAAAGGATGGAGGTGCTGGGCTGCCCCAAGCTCAGTGTCCCCCCAGTTTAACCTGCAGGAACTGGCTGGGTCACCCCAAACCCACCCCTGAGTTTGCTGTCCCAATTCCCTTCCTTATCACAGACACCGAGTCCCCGCTGCCCTGGGCGTTCCCGTGGCACTGCTGGGGGTGGCAGGGCCATGGCAGGGGGACCTGGCTGGGCCTGGCAGGGGGGTGACGGTGCGTGGGGCTGAAGCACTGTCCCTTTGCTGCCTTGCAGGCTCTGAAGTGTGGCACCCCATCTGCAAGCAGGCAGCCAGGGCAGAGAAGAAGCTGAAGGTAGGCGGCAGGGTGAGGGGCACCCCGAGAGGTGGCACAGCCCAGGTGACCTTGTCCCCGAGTCCTGCTGGGAGTGAACTGCCCAGACCTGGAGGGGCTGTCCCGAGGATGATGGGTGGCTGTGGCTGAGGCTGTGAAAGTGAACTTCACCCCCAGCCCAGCTCTTTGCCTGCTCAGGGGTCCCTCCTTGCCGTGCTCTCACCTGCCCTCCCCCTTTCTGCCCCCACAGCACAGAAGGACGTCAGAAACCTCCATCTCCCCCCCTGGCTCCAGCATCGGCTCCCCAAACCGTGTCATCTGCGTAAGTCCAGCCCTGCCCCTCGCCCAGGGCCCCAGGGATGGGAGCAGCAGCTGCCCGTGCTGCTCTCCAGTGGGACGAGCCCAGAATTTGGGGACAGCACAGACAAGTCCCCTTGTCCCAGCAGCGTGCTGTGCCACCAGTGCCGTGGCACAGCTCAGGAGCGCTCAGAGGGGCACAGTCCTGCCCGCCCAGCTCCTCTGCCCTCCCCACTGCTGCCTGTCGGGCCTCTCCTCTCACCTGTCCCTGCTGCTGGGGTGACAGCGGGCTCTGTCTGCCCCGTGCTGGCTCCACACTGGGCGCTCCAGCCTCCCTTCCCTTCTCTCCTCCTCCTTTCCGTCTGTCTCCGTCTCTCCCTCTCCCTAGGCTAAAGTGGATAATGAGATCCTTAATTACAAAGACCTGGCAGCTCTTCCCAAGATTAAAGCCATCTATGAAGTGCAGCGTCCTGACCTCATTTCCTACGAGCCCTATCACAGATACACGTCGGATGAGACGCTGGAGAGATATAGCTATGGGGAGGTACTGAGCGTGCAGAGAGCCGTGCTGGGATGTGCAGAACGGGCCCCAGCTGGGGGAGAGCCGTGTGGGGGTTCGCTCATCCCAGTGGGAGCAGCGCAGGGAGGCAGGAGCGGGGCAGGACCTCTCCCGAGGCTTGGGAGGGTCTGGGATGGAGGTGAGGTGGTGCTGCTGCTGTAGGGTCAGGAAGGAAGCAGTGACCTCAGGACATGTGCAGGGCCAGGCAGCGAGGTGTGGAGCGGTGATGGGCAGGGAGTTCACCCGTCACCTCTGCAGCAGGGCTGCCCTGTTGGCTGCTGGCCGGGCAGCCCGGGAAGGGGCGTGGGCAGGGCATTTCTGGGGAGTGGTGAGAGGGTGCTCAGGGAACGCCCGGCACAGGAGTGTCCTGCCGGCCCAGCTGGGGCTGCTGGCTGAGTTCAGGGAGCCCATGGAAGAGGAAGGTCTGAGCGGCTCACACAGATGGTCCTGCAAGAGGATTTGGCAATAGCATCTCTCACGTTCCCGTCCCAAGGTTTTGTCACAAGCCTGGTGTCCTGCAGCCCACCCAGGGTGGTGCAGCAGCGTGGCCACGGCCCTTTGTGCCTTCCCCCTCGCCACTGAGAGGTGACAGCTGCGGGTTCCCCCTGCCAGTTCCTCTCCTGGCCAGGGGCTCCCTGCCCAGCGTCCTGCCCCAGTGCAGCTCCAGCTGTCCCCCAGTCCCCCTCGCTGCCCGGTGACGTGGGGAAAAGGAGCTGCTGTGGGACCCCCGTCTGTCACTGCTCCTCCTAACCGTGTGCTGTCTCTCTCTCTCCCCCTCTCTTTTCCTCCTCACTTTGCCTCCTGCTGCCTCCAGTCCCTGGGGACCCTCTCCCCATACTCACAGGTAATGTCCCTGTGGGCGCTGCGGGTCTGTCACCTGCCGCCGCTGCAGGATGTCCCTCTGCCCAGGGGCTCTGCTGATCATCCCCCGGGGCTGTGGCTGCCCCAGGGTGTGGGGTGACAGGGAGGACACTGTCCAGGAGGATCCTGTCCTTCAGGCCCCAAAGAGAGCAGGGTGCAAGCCCTCCCTCCCAGAATGGCCCCAGGGTGCAGCTTCTGCCCCGTGGAGGGAGACACCCATAACTGGGAACAAGCACAGGGAAAGGGGACGATCTCCAGGCAAAAAACCTCTGGCTGGACGCTGTCACCTGGTCCCAAACCCTGGGCTTTGCTGCCTGTGCCCTGGCAGGAGGGAGGCAGAGCAGGCTGGGGACCCCTCCAGCCTCAGAGGACACGGAGTGTCACACTCAGAGGACACTGAGTGTCACACACAGAGGACACAGTGTCACACACAGGGCACGGACGCTCCCGGGCTGCCCCAGGCATGGGACCCCCACCCGTGGGACACCTCCTGCCCCAGACTGACCCCAGTCTCTCCACACCTTCCCCACCCCCAGGACATCTACGAGAGCTTCGACACGCGGCAGAGACGAGCCTCCAGCCCCGGCTACATCGACTCGCCCACCTACAGCCGCCAGGGCATGTCCCCCACCATCCCCAGGTCCCCCCACCATTTCTACCGCTCAGGTGAGGATTTCGGCTGCAAGCCCGGGCTGAGCTGAGCTCACAGCACCAAGTGGAGCGAGGATCACAAAAACATCCCGGGGATTTCTGTGGTTTCTCCTCTGGCAAGGAGGCCTGGGTGGCCCATGGTGGCAGCACTGCCCAGCTCTGCACATCCTCTGGTTCTCCAAACTCTCGCCAGCAGCAAGGAGACACCGAGGGGAATTTGCAGCTCAGGCATGAGCTGAGGCTCGTGGAGGATGGGGTGGCAGGCAGGTGACCTGCAGCTCTGGTGAAGACCCCTCAGCTGGGTTGGTGGCTCTGGGAGGGGTGTGCAGGCAGTGCTTGTCCTTGCACACGCACACGCGCATGGCACGCACAGCCCGGAGCATGGCAGGGGAGCAGAGCGCGCCTGGGCCGTGTCCTGACCTCTGGGGCTCTGCAGGAAGGACTGGGACACTCTGCGGTCACTGCGAGTCCCGCCGCACCTCCAGGGCTCCTCACCGTCAGCCTCCGCAGCGCGCTCGGCTTTCCCGGCAGCGCCGGGGCAGCGCTGCCCCGGGCCGGGGCTTCCTCTGCCTCCCGTCCGCCTCCGGAGATGCGGGAGATCTCCCCCCGCTCCATCACTGCCGCCCCGGAGCGCACGTCCCCGTCACATCCCCCTGGCACGGGCCGCCCCGCTGTTCTAACACCGCTGCATTTAACACCCATTTTCTTCTGCCTCTTGTTCTCTCTCTCGGTCACTCACGGCTGCTTCTGCTCGGCCCCGCGTAGGCACCGAGAGCGGGCGCAGCTCCCCCTACTATAGCCAGTTAGATGTGAGGTCCTCCACTCCAACCTCATACCAAGCGCCCAAGCATTTCCACATCCCAGGTAGGCTCCGGGCGCCCCGCTGCCGGGGAGCGCCGTGTCCGTGGCATGCCCGCATGTGCCGTCCCCGCTGTGTCGCATGCGTAGCTCCGCCGCCTGCCTAGAGCCAGCTGGCAGCAGGATCTACCCCCTGGTAGAGGCCATCCATAAACAGGACCTACGGCTTGAACCCTCCTCCTCCTCCCCCCCGTCACCACCCGGAGGTCCCAGAGCCGCCCGGAGTCTGCTTGATCCTTGCAACATCCCTCTTCTTCCTCCTCCCCGCCCTCCCTCCACTCCCCACACGAAGATGAGTCCCCTGGTGAGAGCCTGTGCCCTGCCCTGCCTTCCCCCCAGGACCACCAGCCGGAGCGTGTGTGCCAGAGGCGTTTCCACACCCACCCGCTACAGATGACTATTTTATACTCCCCCTAGGGCCCGCCGCTCCCTCCCCCCAGAGTCTTCTGGGCTTGCCAGATGCCTGCTCCCCTTCTGCAGGGATTGCAGGGGGCCACCAGGTAAGGGCCACCCCCGCTCCCGGCCACGCAGAGCCCACGGGCACGGGGACGGAGCGGGCAGCAAGGGAGAGTGGGTTGGGAAGCAGGCAGAGCTGCCCGTCACCCCTCAGCGGGCTCAGCGCCCCGCACCGTCCGCTCAGCTCTCGGCATCTCCCCCTGCCCCGAAAGCGGGGCTCCCTCCCCGACGCATCTCTGATGCGCTGGGACAGCACCGTGAGGACACCCAGAGGCTCCCGCAGCTCCCCTCCCGTCCCTGCCAGGGTCCGGCCCCGCTGCCCGTCCCTGCCCGTCCCTGCCCGTCCCTGCCCGTCCCTGCCGCTCGGTGGTTTATGGATGGCCCCCTCCCTGCTCCGCCTGCTCCAGGCTCCAGCTCGCTTTCCCTCCCGACTCGCTCTTTTCTCTCTCTGCTGCGGAAAGAGGCTTTGGCTGATGTTGGCTCGCCCCAGGTAGCTCGCGGGCGGTTCCTGCAGGCGCCGGCACCCCGAGAACGCGCCGCGGGTGCCTCGCTGCCGGCTGGCAGGCTGTGCCCGGTGCCGCCCCGGTGCATGCTGTGGCTGGGCGCTCACTGCATGTCCTGTCACCGTGGGCAGCCCCGGCCGCGCTGCTGTGCCCGTGCCGCCGGCCCGGAGCCCTCCCGGGGCACTCGTGGGCCCGGAGGCGGTCGTGTGATGGAAATGTGGCGTGGGGGCGGTGGCTCCGGCAGGACCCGTGTCCTGTGCGCTCCCAGCACGCCCACACTGACCTCCCCTTCCCCCTTTTTCTTCCCTTTCTCTCTCTCTTCTCCCACCAGCTGCTGGCGAGAGTAACATCTACAGGAAGCCGCCCATCTACAAGCGCCACGGTACGGGCTGGCTGCTGTGTCCCTGTCCCCGTGTCACCCTGGGGAGGGAACAGGCGTGTTCGGGGGCTGGGTGGGAGACGGGGCAGGCGTCAAGGTTTGGGTGCTGGGCTTTGGTGGGATGCTCCTGCTTCCCCTCTGGGCAGCAGAGGGGGTTAGTGGGGACAGATGTGGCTTTGGACCACGTCCCTGTGGCGAGGGATGGAGCAAAGGCTGGCAGTGACACCAGGGATAGCTGTGGGAGGAGGAGTGGGGCCGTGGCGGGTGGCAGAGGGGACAAGAGAGTCAGAGCAGCCTCAGAAAAGGGATGAAAACGGCAATTTTTAGTTTCACATGCAGCCCTGGAGAACAATCACAGCCCCTCCCGGGTGGCTGTCCCAGGGCGAAGCAGGGGGTGCTGCAGGACGGGGAGGGTGTGTGGTGGCTCTCGGTGTCCCCTGGCTCTCCGCGGGGCTGGCTTGCGCTGTCCCCGCTCGCTGCAGCTCCCGGAGGGACAGCAGCTCCCCCTGAGCAGTGACTGTGTCTCCTCTCTCTCCCCGGGCTCTCCCTCCCTCCTGCCCCGTTCCCACCGCCCGCTGCTGGCTCTCCTGCTGCCGTAAGTACCTGCTGGGCCCCCGCGCCTGCCGGAGGTGGTGGGATGGCTCTGCCACCTCCTGTCCCTGGTGCTCCTTCCCCTGTGACTCTCCTGGTGCAGCAGAACTCCCCCGGGCTCCCCCGTGTGCTGCTGAGGCTCTGTCCCCAGCCTGGGCACTCTGCGTGTCCCTGCCATGAGGAGCAAGCCCTGCCAGAGCCCCTCTGCTCCCCCTGCCGCCACCTTCCCCTGGCAGAACCCAGAGAGCCCTGTCCCCGCTGGGTCCGGACCTTCTCCCTCCCCTCTCTGAGCTCCTGGTGACAGGACAGCACGGGGAGCTTGGTGGCACTGGTGGGACTGGAATGGGCACGGTGCGGGAGCCAGCACTTGTGGCGCCGTGGGCTCTCAGCCATTTGGGTCCCTTCCCAGCCACATCAGCGACAGCCCCTGCTTGTCACTGTCCCCACCGCCTGCCTCAGCAGCCCGGTCTCGAGGAGGTGTCAGCAGTTGGAAAGCTGATTATTCCCAGCTCTGCTCTGCGCTGTCCTGGACACGAATCCCTGGCAGTCACTGGGGAGGGAAGAGGATTTGCCTTTCATTTGGGGTGGATCCCTGCAGATCCTCACCTTGGCTCTGCCGCTGCTTTTGCAGACAACCCCTCTGCAGCCACGAAAAGCAAAACCAGCGAGGACATCGCGCAGTCGTCCAAGTACAGCCCTGCCTACTCCCCGGACCCCTACTACCACTCCGAGTCGGAGTACTGGTCCTTCCAAGGCTCGCCCAAAGGTAACAGATGCCCGTGGGGCTGGGAGAAAGGGAAACATTCCTGCCTCCAAATTTTCTGGGAGGGAACCCCACTTTGAGTTGGGTCTGGACACAAAAATGGGGTTGGGCTGAGGTAGCTGCCCAAGTGACCCCAAAACACAGGGAGTCTCTGGGATTCCATGTCCCCATGCAGTTGGGGACTGTCTCCTCCCCGCCTGCCCCCACTCCTGTCCCCATCTGAGCCCTCTCGTGTCTCCTTGCAGCTCCCCGGGCCCGGAGGTTCTCGTCAGGAGGCGAGGAGGATGGGTACGACCGGGGCATGCACAAGGTGAGTGCCAGCCCTGCTGGGCACAGCGCCAGCACCAAACTGTCCCCAGCTGGCTCTGGGGAGGAGGCTCAGCCCAGCTCTGCCCCCGAGAAGGTGCCACCACCATCCCTGTCCTCGGCCATCTGTCCCCTCCTGGCCACCCCCGGTGTGGGCTCTGGAGGAGGGGGAGCGCATCCCCTTGCTGAGGCACCCCACCCCAGCACCTCACCCTCGGGAGATGCCAGGCCCGTGCCAGGGGATGCTGTGCCCTCCTGTGACGTGCCAGAGAGCGCTGGGCAGGGAAAGGAAGGCTGCAAGGTGGCTTTTCCCCCCCGCCAGATCCAGAGTGGCATCGGGAGGCTGATCCTGAGGGAGGAGATGAAGGCTCGCTCCAACTCGTACGCAGACCCCTGGACACCCCCCCGCAGCTCGGCCAGCAGCAGAGAGGCCCTGCACACCGCGGGCTACGAGGGCTCCCTCAACGGCTGTAAGGCTGTCCCTGCCCGTCCCTCCGTCCCACCCGGCACAGCGCAGCCCCTCGGGAACCCCGTGGGGTGGGGAGGGAAGACTGGGAGAAGGAAGGGGGTGATGAGAGGTGCTGGGCGTGGAGCTGGGCTCGGGAGGGTCTTTTCCTCTCTGGAGGGCTCCATCCATTCCCTGTGCCCCAGCTGGGACGGGGCATTGCCCGCTGGGTGTCTGGGCAGCCTGGAAGTGCCTCATGGACCGGCTGAAGGATCCCGTGGGAATGTGGCAGCACAGCCACGCCGGGGTTGCTGTGACCTGTTTTGGGACCTCCTGGCACCTCCTGGCACCCCAGACCTGCCGAGCGGCCCCAGGGCTGCCTCGCTCGCCCTGCTCTTGTCACAGAGCCCCCAGGGCTGTCCTGTCCACCCAGCCCTGTCCTCGGGGCCACGGGGGGCGGCTTGGCACTTCAGAGCCTGGCAGCACAGAGGGCCCTGTCCACTCCCTGCTCTCCTTCCTCATGGCACGTCTGCCCTCACCGAGCGGTTTGGGGACGCTCAGGGAGCCCCTGAGCCCTGAGAGCTGCTGGGAGCCCCAGGGAGGATCTGAGGGGCTGGGAATGGGCAGTTCTGCGTGGCAGGGGGTGCTTGGCTCTCCCTGACAGCCGGCTCTGCTCTCCTTGCAGCTCCCCGAACCCACTACCTGGCCGACAGCGGTGAGTGCGTGACCTGAGCCCTCCCCAGCTGTTCTCCTGAGCCCGGGGGTCCCGAGCCCGAGCTGGGGAGGTGCTGGGACCAGGGAGGGGAGAAGGGAAGCGCAGAGGGAACCCTTGAAAGCCCGGGATAGGATCGAGCTGAACCAGGGCAGAGAGGATGAGTCACAGAAACCGAGAGAGGAGAATGAGTTGCCCCGAAGGGTGAGGTGGGAGGGCTGCCACAGGAAAGGGATTTTGGGGAGAGGAATGTCATCACGGGAGGGAGCCAGGCTGGAAGTGAGCTGGAGCTGGAAGGAGACAGAGCTGGGTGAGGAGCTGGGAGCACAGAGGCCGAGGGTGGCCCAGTGGGGGTGAGGCTCGTTCCTGCTTCTTCCCTGATGCCCCTTGGTGGCTTCTTTGCAGATCCCCTCATTTCTAAGTCGGCCTCCCTCCCTGCCTACAGGAGGAACGGGCTGCACAGGGTGAGTGCCTCCTGCTGCTGCCAGGCATTCCCCGTTCTCCCAGGCATTCCCTGTTCTCCCAGGCATTCCCCGTCCTCCCAGGCATTCCCCGTCCCCCCAGGCATTCCCCGTTCTCCCAGGCATTCCCCATCCTCCCAGGCATTCCCCGTTCTCCCAGGCATTCCCCATGCTCCCAGGCATTCCCCGTTCTCCCAGGCATTCCCTGTTCTCCCAGGCATTCCCAATCCTCCCAGGCATTCCCCGTTCTCCCAGGCTCCTCCAAGCCCCCAGGGCTCCCTTTCCATGACTGGGATGTCCTCCACCTTCCCTGCTGTCACTGCTGTGCCAATCCAAAATGATCCTTACTGGGGTTCGAAGTTTCTTACCCAGGCAGTGCCTGCCCTGAAGCTCCCACAGGGCAATTTCCAGAGGGACGCTGGTGTTGCTTTCCAGCAGAAGAGCTTTGCTTTATATCCTGGGCTCAGGATTGCTTGGGATCAGGAGCTCTGCTGCTGCCTCCTCGTGCCTCAGTTTCCCTGCTGGTGGGTGGGGACCTTGCTGTCCTCCCCTGGGGACGGGGAGGTGCCCCTGTGAGTGTCTGGAGGAGCCTCCCCTCACTCCTCGCTCTCTCCATCCCTCCCGCAGCCTCCCAGCGCGGAGCTTTTCCACTACGACAGCACCAACGCCGTCAACTGGGGGATGCGAGGTAAGGGGGGCGGGGGTCCCCACAGGCTCTGGGGGAGGGCGGTGACAGCAGAGGGGACAGTGTGGCTCACGTCTGGCTTCTCTCTCTCTCCAGAGTACAAGGTAAGACCCTTCTGCTGCCAGGAGCGGCCTCCAGCCTGAGGTGGGAGTCCCAGGGGGGTGTCCCTGTGTCCCCAGGCTCCTCGGGGGGAAGCTTTGCCCTCTGCCTGCAGTGCCCTGCCTTCATCCCCTTCCATCCTTCACCTGACACCCTCCTCATCCCGGGACTGGGGGGTCAGAGCAGAGCCCCTCCCCTCCTGCCGGGTCCCGGGTGCTTGGCTGAGCGGGGTTGTCCCCCTGGTGAGGAGCAGAGCGGGGGGGCTGTGCTGGTGCTTTGCTGCTCACGCTCCTGCCCGGGTCGTTCCTGGTGTCGCAGAGTGAGCAGGTTATTCCAGAGCCAATGAGAGATTCAGGAGATTCAGGGTGGATCAGAGCCACCCTGAGAGCAATTCCCACCTCTCCTTGTCCCACCCAAGCCCTGGAGTCAGCTGTGCCACCCAAACCCTGTTAAATACAGCAGGAGGCCCTGCCCTCGTTCCCAAGTGTGCCCCCGGTGCCCCGGGGCTGCCCCACGCTCTCCCCGTCCCCCTGCAGATCTACCCCTACGAGCTGCTCCTGGTGAAGACGAGGGGGAGGAACCAGCTGCCCAAAGATGTGGACAGGACTCGGTTAGAGGTGAGGAGAGCCTTTCCCACCGGGGACCATCTCCTCGGGGCACAGAGGGACCTGATCCCGCGGGGTGGCCCCGGGAGGCGGCGCGTGGGGCTCGTGCCCGAGTGAGGAGCATCTCCAGGTCTGCCCAGGAGCACGCGAGTGCCAGGGCACTGTCACAGTGCTCCTGCTGCTCCCCTGGCCGGGCAGAGCTGTCCCCTGTGCCTTTGGCAGGGGCAGGAGGGAGGCAGTGCTGGCGTTGTGTCACCCCACTGTCCCAGCGGGCAGGGGATGCCCCCAGACCCCCCGGCTTGGCCGGGAAGGTGCCCAGCTCTGGCCCAGCCTCCCATCTCTCGCCAGAGGCACCTGTCCCAGGAGGAATTCTACCAGATCTTCGGGATGACCATCGCCGAGTTCGACCGCCTGGCGCTGTGGAAGAGGAACGAGCTGAAGAAGCAGGCCCGGCTGTTTTAAACGCAGTGCACTATAAATATATACATACCTATAAATATATACATAGAGAGATCTCTATATGGCAGCTCTGTATGATTCTCGGGGCTGTACGGGGCACAGGGGCCCTCTCTGCACCCCTGGGAGTGAATTGGAGTCTCGCAGATCGTTTGGTGCTCTGTGTTTCCTTTCCTTTTGCAGCCTGATTTCTGTGTCGGTGCCTGGGTTCTCCCCAGAGTTGGTGTCTGTCGCTGCTGCCCCACAGGGACACGAGGGGAGGGGGAGGATTTTCCTGCTGCAGCCACGGTGCCTGGGGCTGGCAGAGGGCAGGGTTTGGGATGGGGGGTGGGATAGGGGTGTCCCATGCCCTTCTGCTCAGCTGGGCCATGGATTAGGGGTGGAAAAGGCCCTGGGCACAATGGCAGGAAAGTGGGATCTCACTCCAGGCTCCTTAAATCCCTCCCTGCCTTTCCATGGCCAGGACTGGGGGCACTCCAGGAGCTGAAATGCAGAGCTTGGGGCAGGGGACAGGAGTCGTGGGGACCCCACGGGGCCAAGGTGAGCTCCTCCTGGGCTGGTGGCTTTCCCTGCAAACCCAGGGTTGCTCCAGAGCCAGTTTATCCTCCCAAGGTGCTGGAACAGCCACTTTCCATCCCCAAAGCCAGCCCTTCGTAAATGGAACAGCCAAAGCCACCTCCTGCCTCGTGCAGTTTGTTGCTGCTCTTCAAGTTTGTCCAGGGCTGAGTATTCCAGGGCATTCCCGCTGGGAGCTGGGGGAAGGCCAGAGGAGAAGAGTTGGAGATGCAGGTCCCACTACCTGCTGCACCTCTCCTGGCTTTTCCTGAATTCCCCATCACAGCTGCCTGAGTCCCTGATGAATCCCTCTGGGAATGAAAGAAATTCCCTCCCCTGCAAACTCTACGTATTTGTATCCCAAACTCTATGGGATAACTTTTTTTTCATAAAACGAATGAGGTTGTTCCCACACAAACATCTTCCCTGGTGTCTGTGGTGCTCTGCTTTCCTACTTGCTCGTCCAGCAGGATTGAACAATCCCAAAAACAGGCCAGGGAGCTGTGGGGTACCAGCAGGAGCCGGGTCAGTGAGGAGACAGCGAGGGATTTACCCTCACCATGCCATGGGCCACGTTCTGGTCCCCTCTGGAACCCTCCCGTCCTGGTGTCCCCCACGGAGTGGATTCAACGCCCCCCTGCCATCCAAAGCTGCCCAGTTTGTTGCCCAAAAATCCATCAGCAGGTTCCCCCTGCAGGGGTTTGCCGGGGTGCAGAGGGCTCAGGGCAGGAGTTTTCCCATCAGCAGCAGCTCCAGCTCTGGGAGATTTATGGCAGCAAGGAAAGGGCTGGGGGCTGAGGTGGGGACGGCAGCATTGCCCCGGGCATTGCTCTTGCCTGCTTGAGTGCAGCAGTAAATGAGCTGGGTTTATTTATAATTATTTTCCTCATAT
Organism: Daphoenositta chrysoptera; assembly: GCA_013397915.1. Classification (NCBI taxonomy): domain Eukaryota; kingdom Metazoa; phylum Chordata; class Aves; order Passeriformes; genus Daphoenositta; species Daphoenositta chrysoptera. The sequence continues at coordinate 151,363 of VZRO01002535.1, forward strand.
AAACCGGGCCTCCCTAAATCAAACTCAACTGTTTGTGGCTGTAGGAATCTTCCCTCTCCAGCGGCAGTTCCAGTGATGAAGCCTGGGGGATGTTATTAATAACAATAATAACAGCAGGATCTTCTCATTTCCAAAGCATTTTATGGACAGTAACTCTTCTCCACAAGGGCCTGTGTGGCAAAGGTGGGGAAACTGAGGCAGGGCTTGGTTTTATCTCAGAGCTTGGGGCAGCCTCCCCATCCTCTGCCATTCTGAGGCTGCAGACACTGTGAGGGTCCCTGCTGGTGTCCCAGCACCGGGGAGAGACACCCCAGGTGTCACCACTTGTCCTGGAAGCTGTCCCTGGCTGCTCTACAGTTCCCAAAGCCCCAAAGCAGCCAGAGCCTGGCAGTGCTGGCAGCCCTGGACTGAGATTCCTGTCCCAGCCCCAAAAGTGACCCCACATTATGAGGGAAAATTTGGGCTCTATCCAGAATGAAGAGACCATCAAACACCATCCAGGCAGGAGCTGGTTCCCAGCTGGGCACGGAGGGGTGAAAGGGGCCCAGTGGTCCTGGGCTGAAATTGCCCCAAAAGGAGAATTTCTCCACACCAGTTGCTAATTCACATCTGATACTTCAATTATTGCTTTCCCAAGCCGTAACTGGGTACGTGTGAAACCTCATCCCATTTCTGTCACAACCTGCTGTCCCCACAGGGCTCAGCGGCAGCCCGGATTGCCCTGCGAGTGCCAGGAGCCTCTGTCCCTGCTGCCACGCCTGGGACACTGTCACACGTCCCACAGGTCTCCTCCAGGTGCCCCCGAGGTCTGTGCTGGGGAGGGACAAGGACAGTGGCACGGCCAGGGAGACGCTGGGCACAGCAGGGCCACCAGGAGGGCGCAGGCACGGAGCGGATTTTGGGGAGGGGGAAACAAGGAGTGAGGGGTGAGAGGGAGACGGGCTTGCCGCTGGGCGTGGGAATTCGGGTTTTTCCCCCTAAACCGACGTTGCCCGACCCGGGCGGGTGGAGGGAGCCCACTCAAGACCCCCGCCCTGGCCGGGGGGAAGGGGTGGCACCCCGGGCTGTCCCCGCGGGCTGTCCCCGCTGCCGTGCCGGGCCGGGCCGGTGCTCGGCGCTGCCGTGCACCGAGCGAGGAGGGAGGGAGGGAGGGAGGGGCGGAGGAAGGGATTGGCCGCCCCCAGCCAGAGCCGGCCCCGCCGGGCGCCCGCTGCCCGCGACATTCGCCCGCCCGCAGCTGCCGGGGCGGCCGCGGCTCCGCGCCATGGACCGGCTGAGCGGTAAGGGGACGTGGGACGGGACCGGAGGGGACGGGGGGGACGGGGGGACGCGCATCCCCTCCCCGCAGCACAGCGCGGGGGGCACGGGGGATGCCCGTGCCCGGCGCAGGGAATTCCCGGGTCGCGCATCCCGTCCCAGCCGAGCGGGCGCATCCCGGGATCCGCGTGCGACCCTGCTCGGAGCGCGCCTCGCTGCCCACCGCTCCTCCAGCAGGGCCGGGTGGGCACGAACTGGAACCAGTTCCTCTCTGCTGGTCGGGTGGGGGAAACACCAGCAGCCCGCAAGGGAGGCTGTGGGGTCTAGGCACTTGTTAGGGGAAATTGTGGTCGTGGAAAGGGAGGTGGCGCTCCCAGATGGAGCTGATCGGGCTCAAAGGGTTTCCCTGTCTGGGGAGGACGCCGGGAGTCTCCTGAAGCCGCGGAGGGCCCGATCCCCACCCTGCTGGGGAGAGCTGCCCTCCCACACGTGCGCGATTCCCGGCATCGGGCTCACCGAGCTCCCGGGCTTTCATCTGGGATCTGTATAAACCTGCCGGGGCTCTGGGCCAGCTCTGCAGAAGGTCCTGGCTCTCTGCTGGGGCTGGCAGGTCCCTGGAGGGAGCAGGGGGAGGTTTACAGGGAATTGTTTCTTGCTGCTGCTGCCGATTGCAGCCTGGGGCTGCACAGGAGGAGCAGGTGGTGACATGATGGAGCACGGGGGTCCCGGCCCTTGACCTGTCCTTGGAGGTGCTACACAAACACTGGCCAAAAACGACAAGAGACTGGCCAGGGGCCTCTCCGGCTCCACGGGCCGGGACCACGCTGAAGTCCCAGGGCGGCTCAGGAGTGCTGTGTCTGCAGCTCTGGGTCAGCACCACAAAGACCCAGGGGTCAAGAGTTCCCCTTCCCGATGTAAAAGGATGGGGTGGCGTTTCCGCAGTGGAAACAGCTCTGAGGAGTCGGGGACTGCTGGGAACACAGGCACGGTGTCAGTGCTCGGGGAGCAGTGCCAGCGGCCCGCAGCCCGGCAGGGGACAGGGACGGGGACAGGGACGGGGACAGGGACAGCCGTGCCCTGTGGCTGCGGAGGGAGGGAGCTGTGGCAGGACGGGCAGCGTTGTCAAGTGACACTTGATGCCAGAGCTGTTCTTCGGGGTCCCAGAGGACATCACTGCTGGGGACAGGGGGAGCGGAGGGTCTCGGCTTCCCCGTTCTTTTCTGGTGTGACCGGATGGGAAGTTCCCTGTCCGCACCTCGGCCCACCCCAAAAATCAAACCTAGGACCTCATGGCAGGGAGGGGGGGGATGCCCAGCTGTGGGGCCGTGTCTGGGCATGGTTTGGCCTCTCCACAGGTTGACCCTGCCAGGGAAGAGCTGTTCTATTCCCTCGCTGGTGCCTGCCGTGGCAGCCACAGCAGCGCCTGCCTGCTCTGTTCCGAGTGCTTGGGATGAGTTGCTGTTGGCACCTGGGTGGCTCTGTGCTAATGGAAACCTCCCCGGCCCCTCCTGCTCATCAGCCAGAGCTGCTGGGTCCCTCTGGGGGCTGTGACTGGAGGGAAGGTTCCCCTCCCCAGTGCCAGGGTGGGTCTGGCGTTAGGCAGGAGCTCTGTGCCCATTCCCAGGCTTTCCCTGGCAGCCCCTTTCTTCACCTGGAGCTCTGCTGTATCCTGATTTTATCATCTGCCCGTTTTTCTCGCTGCCCAGCGTGGGGCCCAGCTCGCACCAGTGGCTAACTGGGGGGGAATGGTGCTGTTGGCAGAGCTGTTCCAGGTTGTGTGACGAGGAACCCGGCTCACAATCTGTGATTTGGGAGGTGACCCTTTGCTCAAACACGCCCATGCTCTCACACGGCTTCTCCTCCCTCGTTAGTTTCTCTTCCCTGACCTTTGGAGCCACCAGAATTTAGGTCCTGCCCCAAACTTATCTGGGCTCTAAATCCAGCAAAGCCGGCGGAGATGTGCCGGGGATAAACTTGGCTCCAGCCCGCCCACAGGAATGGGGAGGCTGCCGGGATCGTTCCTGCCCTGCCGCCTGCGAGCTGGCAGCAGGAATCCCGCGGTGGAAGGGTCCGGCGGTGAGTGAGGAGCGCAGCCCGGGCCAGCTGTTAGCGCCGGGCGAGTGCCGAGCTCTCCTCCGCATTGCAGCCATTCCTTCCGCTGGAAACCCAGCCTGTTTATAGCCCGGGGCTGTGGGGAAGGGGGCTGAGCCCCCTGGGGCTGCCCCAGCCCTCAGGGTGGGTAAAACAGGGTGGGAGGGCGGCCCTGGGGATGCTGATGAAGCGCTGGAGTTGTTTGCCCCTCGGGATTTTCCAGTATCCTTGGTGTGCAGCGTTGGCTTTAGCAGGGAGATCCTGGGTCCGTGTGAAGCCTCCTGGCAGCTCTGGAGGGGCACAGCCCTGGCAGAGGGGCTGCTGGAGAGGGGAGGGACACCGTGGGATAGTGTCCCCCAGCCAGGAGCCCTGGGGACTGTCCTGTCTGTCTGGAAAACCTGCCTCTTTCCCACTCCCGACCTGGAAATGCTCTTTTCCTGTGCAAACGTGCAGAGCCGCGAGGCTGCCGTGCCCTTTGCTACGGAGCAGCGCCTGAGCTCCCAAGGGCCTGCGGGAGGTTCCTCTCCCTGCCCAGGAAAACTTTGTTTAAGGTTTGGAAGAAGCTGTCTCATCCCGAGCAGTGGGAAGCCTTTCCAGAGGAGAACACTGGGCTCAGCCCAGGCTCTGCCTGCTGTCAGTGGCCAAATCACTTGCTGGGGACAGGAGATAACAGTTGAGCAGAGTGGAGGCTTGAAGTGGTTTCTGGCATCCCAGACTCGTGTCCTAACCCCTCAACCCTTCCCTATTATCTAGTCTGGCACAGCTCAAACTCCCTCCCGGGGAACACATCTCCTCCTGCTTGTAACGAACCTTAAAATTGATGTCACAACTCTCAGTCCTGTAAAATACCTATGAAATGTCACTGCCAGCAGCAAGACAATGGGGCTGGAAGCCTTTCACTGCACAAAGAAGGGGCTGGCACCCCTGCCAGGGCACCCGCGAGGTGACAGAGCAGGGAGGGCACCCTGGCAGGCAGCAGCCGCCTGTCGTCACCCCGAGGCGCTGAAAGCAGCGGCACTTGGGGAGCTCAGGTCCCTGCGTGGATTCTGGGCTGACAGTCTGCACTGGGGAAGGATAAAATAACCTCTCTGAGCCTCCCCCACGGCACGGCTGCTGCAGCCCCTGCCTTTCCTGCTCCTGATAAAGCCTCCCGTGGCATCAAAGCCGGCTCGTTGGCAGGCGAGGGAAAACACTGACATTTCGTAAGAGTTTGGAACAAAAACGGCTTTGCTGCAAGGGGTTTCCACGCTCAAAATACTTTTTTTTTTGTTTTTCCTTTTTTTGAAGTGGTTTTCATGTGCATTTGATCCCGGGAGTGATAAGAGGGAGCTCCGGGAGACGCTGGTATGCTCTGATTGCTGGCAATTAGCAGGAGACGTGTAAGGAGCACTTTGAAGAAGGGCTTTGGCTTTCTCCGGGTTTTTTTTTTCAGCATTAAACCCACCCAAGTCTGCGATGGGGGGACAGCTGCTCATTTTATGTGGTCCAAAATTTTGGGAAACCGAGGTTGTGAAGGACAAGACCAGGAACAGAACTTGAATAGCAGCAGGTTTGAGAGCTGGTTTTGGTGTCCCGGAGTTAAAAGCAGGTGAACCAGTCGCAGCACTGGTGGAGCCACCGGCAGTGACCACAGCAGTCGGGCACGCCTTGTCACCTTTCCCGCTGGGATATCCCGGTTTTCCTGCCCCTCCAGCCCTGCCCTGCAGGGGTTAATCGGGTAGGAAATGCTGTGGGACGGTGGCCTTGCCGCTGCACCTGATGCTCCCGGCGGAGCTTGGCAGGGGAAGGAAAGGGAAGGGCTGAGAAAATAAGGCTTATCCTGCCCGCCGGGGGTCCTGCGGGGCAGCGCGGCCCCAGCCCCCCACACGGAGACCCTCAGCTGTGCCCCGGCCTGGGGACATCGGCACAGCGCTGGGGTGGCCACTGAGAGGGTCCCAGTCCCCCCACCAGGCAGGGGGACTCGTGTCCAGCACAGCTCTGGAACTCCTGGGCATTGTGGGGTCAGGGCAGGGATGCCGAGGTTGGGGGGTGGGTGCTGGGCACATCTCCCTGCCCCCAGGTCCACAGGGATGTTTCCCCCACTGGGATCTGTGGATTATCCTCCCACCAGCTCTGGGAAGAAGGATCCACATCCTGCTGGTGACGGCCTTTGGGAAAGCGGAGTGGGATTTGGGAGAGCTGATCCACCAGCTCCTTCCTGCAAATCCCTGCCCGTACCCTGCTAGGTGAGGGTTTGGATCCTCCTCTCCTTCTCAGGATCCTGCCACAACCTCCCCGTGTGACTTTTCCTCCTGGGAGGATGTGCCAGCCCTGCTGGCCTCCCCGTGTGTCACTCCTGCAGGTCGGGAATTGCATCCCAGAACGTGGCTTTGGGGAATGGGGATGTACAGAACATGGAGAAGCGTCTCTTGGGGTGCAGAGAGCTTTCCACCCCCTCCAGTGGGGATTTTGGGGATGTGGCAGCTGGATCCAGCCCTGGGTGGTGGCACGGACTGGTGGGAATCAGTGTGTCCCACTAGAATGCCTGCAGTGAGCTGGAATTGCTGCAATGAACTGGAATTCAGACTCTCCTGGAGGCTGAAGTTTGTAATCCAGCTGTCCTGGAGGCTGAGGTCTGGTGGAGACCAGGGGGCTACAGCGAGGTGACAGCTGCAGGTCCCCACAGGGACAGCCACAGGCAGGAAGGGGTGACCCGGGGAGGCTTCCCAGTGCTCTGCCCACCACGGAGGGTGGGCACAGGGCTGGGCAGAGGCTCGGGGCACCCTCCCAGGGCCTCTCCCAGTGCTGGAGGGGAGCCCAAGCCAACCTGTTGCTGGAGTTTGTTTGGAAAAGGCCGACACCAAAATTTTGGTTGGAGGGAACACAGTTTACTCTGGGTTCTGAGTAATCCTAACATCTCTCCTCTGCCTGAAGCTTGTTTTTTATCCATTACTCAGCAGGTCTCGCCCCTGCCTGACTATTCCTTTAAAGGGCATCTCAAACGTCTCCTTTTCATTCATTATTTAAATGTGTTCTCCAGCCAGCAGCCCTGAGCCCTGCTCCAGGCTGGAGCATCCTGCCATGAGCCTGCCGAGCCTGGCACCGAGTCCTGAAATGCAGTCTGGGCCTGGCACCGAGCTCTAAAATGCAGTCTGGAAGTACTAAACCTGCGATCCACGGGGTTTTCCGGAGCTGGCTGTGCTGAGCTGGGGCTGGAAACACCTCATACCCCGGGCTAGGAGCGGAGCTGGAGGCTGCCCGTGGCCTGGGGACACGGCAGGGTCACTCGGAGATCTCTCACCTGGGTGATTTATTTGCTCTTCACCTCGCTGCGCTCAGCTGTTAGAGGGGGTGACCCAGAAACCACCCCCTGATCCCGTGGGCTGGGGGCAGCTGCAGCTCCGGGTCAGGGGGATGAAGTTTGCTCTGGGAGAGCCAAAGCAAACAGCCAGAAACTTCTCCAGGAGGCAGAGAAAGGGGGGATCAGCCCCTGGAGGAGGGGTCCTGCCCCAGCCCGGGGCACTGGGGGGTCACGGGCGGGCGGCCTGGCTCACACAGGAGCTGCTTGTTGGTGATTTAATCAGCCTGTTAATTATTACCTGCGGCATTCGTGAAGCTGCTGTGAGGAAGGACATTCAGTGGGGACAACAGGGGCTGTCGCAGGGGTTCTGCCGGCAGCGATGTCACCTCAGGGAGCCTCTGTCCCTCTGATGCCCCGTGGCTGTGCCGGGGAGTCGCTGCCCAAGGACTGGGGTGCCAAGGGGGGCGTGCAGGGTGAGGGGCTGGGGCTGAGGGGGACATTTCCCACCCACAGCCGTGCTCTGGGTGTGGCACCACCAGGAGAGCCCGGACCGAGCCGGGGGTCAGCAGAGCCCGCACCGAGGGTCAGCGGAGCCCGCACCGGGGGTCAGCGGAGCCAGCACCGGGGGTCAGCTGGAGCCAGCACCGGGGGTCAGTGGAGCCCGTACCGGGGGTCAGCAGAGCCCGCACCGGGGGTCAGCGGAGCCAGCACCGGGGGTCAGCTGGAGCCAGCACCGGGGNGGGGTCAGCGGAGCCCGCACCGGGGGTCAGCTGCCGCTCCCTGCGGGGTGTCCGGCTGGCACCGGGCTGGGTGGGACCTGCCACCAAGCCCTCATTATCCATCTCCCATTTAATCCAATTACAGAGCAAAGAGGCTTCACTGCCCCCCGGAGCGAGGGGGGGTTCCTGCAGGGTGTCAGCTGCCAGGGACACGAATACAGGTGATAATCTTTGCCCTCTGCGCTCTCCGTCAGCCTGTAACTACACTTCCCTCTATTCGGAGTGCTGTCCCTCGCTTCAGACCGGTTGGAGGATGTGAGAAACTGTGTCTCCTGCGGGACAGGGCACTCGGACGGGGTGTTTGGAGCCCTGCTTGTGTCTGACTCCCTGGTGCAGGGCAGAGCTGTGGCTCCAGCTGTGCCCCACAGCTGCCTTTGCTCTTCTCCCCTTTTTGGGAGGCGGTGGGGGCTCAGAACCCCCTCTGAGCAGAGGGCCAGGGTGAGGCAGGGCTTTGGGAAGAGCCTGGCTGAGGGAGCAGCTCTGGGCTGGACTTGCCTGGTCTCTGCTGGGGTGGGTGAGTGGCTGGAGCAGGGCTGAGATAAGGCTTTGTGCAGGGCTGTGTGTCCGGGGGGATGAGCCTCTGCTGGCCGGGGCACTGGGACAGGCCCAGGAGCCTCCCTGGGCACCGCTGGGATGGCTGAGCTGTGCCACTGGAGCCGTGCTGGCAGCACTGGGATGTCTGGAGCGGACGGGGGCACTGACGGAGGAGGCTCGGGAGGCACTGCCAGGGCACCCTTTGTGCATTCTGACCTCTCTGGTGGCCCATCTGCCCCTCTCCCGGGGCTGGAGCGGGATAGAGGAGCCTCCAAACCCTGCGGGCTCCTCGTGTAAGGGGAGAAGCCGCTGCTCCGGGAGGCAGAACCGGGGGCCTTGTGCCCCCTCAGGCAAGCAGCTTTCACATTCAGCTCCCAAGATTGATTCTCCAAGGCTATCAGCTAAGGATATTAATTACTGCAGGGCAGCGGTGGTGAGGTCCCCAGGAGCCGTGCATGGCTGCTCTGCCTGCTTGGGGGGACACTGGGGACGTGCTGAGGGGAACGAGACACGAGATTTGAGCTCTCCTGGTGCTCCTCAACACTCAGGGATGCTGCAGCAGCCAAACGGGGAGCAGGATCCCGTGAGTTATCCCAGGGTCCCCGCCAGGCAGGAGCCAGCCCCGAGTGCTCAGCTCCTGCTGGAATTGTTGGATGCGGAGTCAGAGGCTCCCCCCATCCGCCCCACTCAAGGGGCCCTTGTTTGCAGGGAGGAGATGATTCATGTGCACCGAGTGGCCCCTCAGCAAATCTTCCACTCTTAGGGGATGTTGCCAGGGCTCAAGTGCGATCATTAATGGTTGGCTTCTCCCTAAAACCCCTCCGGCCTGGAGCAGGACTGGAAGAAGGAGGAGGTGCTTTCCAGGCTGCTGTTCCCGGCCCCACCAGCCCATCCTGGTTTGCCCCGCTCCCAGCAGGTGCTGAGTGGCCGGGAGCAGAGCCTGGCTGGCTCCTGCCACCTCCGGGGCTGAGCGCTGCCCCTCTCCTGCCCCCTTGGCAGGGCAGTGCCGCAGCAGTGGCCGCGGGCAGGGCGCAGGCAGCGCTGTCCTGCTGTCCCCTGCACAAAGGAACAATTCTGGGAGCGCCGAGCCGCCCCCACCGAGGCACTTCCTCGCCTGCCTCCTCCTCCCCGGCTGGAAGAAACCTCTTTAGGAATGGGATGGGAACAGGAACTGCCCTGGGAGCTCAGCAGAGTGCTCAGGAGCCTCTCTGCTTCCTCAAAGAGCAGCGCTGTTGGGGCTGGAGGGGGCTGCCAGCATCTCACCCCTCTCGTGATGCCCGTGCTGGAGCACCCAGCAAGGCTTGGGGACACGTCCCAGCACTGTGTCGCTCTTGCAGGTGGCTCCACACCAGCCTGTGGAGAGCTCAGCACGGTTTGTGTGCTGCAGAGAGCTCCTCTGGCTCTGTTTGTCCCTGCAGGGCTCCCCCAGGGGCTGGGGTGTCACTGGGTGCTGTCCCCACCTCCTTGGGGCATCCCAGGAGCTCTGAAGGTTTCGGGTGGCAGCTGGAAGGAGCCCTGTGCGGGCAGGCAGAGCGCCCAAGGGCCCTGCCCGTGCCAACAGGAAGGATTTATTTGTGCTTGGGTTTTATTTTAGCTACAAACAATGGCTGTTACTCCCAGCATCCGATTTCCCCCGGCCCCCCTCGGCCCCAGCCGTCACCTGGCGCAGGAGGAAGCGTGGCCGGAGGCAGCGGAGCTGTGGCCACAGGATGGGGGTCCCTGTGCACCTCCCACTGCATTTCAGAGCTGTGATTCAGCATCTCCCCTCCCCGGGGCTCTCTCAAGCTGCGGGCTGGGCTTTTCCTGGCATGAAAACTCCACGGGGTTGTCTTATCTCTCCCCTTGCAAAAGCTGGGTCTCTACACCAGGAAACTCCTGCCTTGGCTTGGCCAGAGACTCTTCCTCCTCCTCCTCTTCCTCCTCTCTGCAGGTTACTGGAGCAGGACCTGATTTTTGCTGCTGTGGTGGGGCAGGGAGGCTCTGCAGCTGCAGGCTGTGTCCAGACCTTATCTCTGTGCTGGGAAAAGGGTCCCCGAGGAGGGGAGCACTTGTGGGGTCTAAAAATAGAGCTGCCCTGCTGTGGGGTGGAGAGAGGGGCTGGAGGGGACACAGCTCCTCTGCCAGCACCGTGCTTGCTGCTGCTGCCAGGGCAGGATTTGGCAGCAGGGGAAGCACCACCCCGGTGTCCTGCATGGTAGCAGTGTCCTGATGCTGTCCCCTGGGCCACCCCATCCCAGCAGAGCTGCCCTGGGTGCCCCCAGCCCATCCAGCCCTGTTGGTTAATGCTAAAGCCATCTGCTGCCGCGGGTCCTGGCCTTCCCAGGCTCAGAGATCTCATGGACATCTCCCATCCTGTCACAGCAGTGGGACAGGCCACAGATGTGGAGAGGAGGGAGTTTCTGGTGTCACTTTCTGTCCAAAGCAGGGTGATCCCACAGGATTTTGGATGCAGGAGCAGCCCCAGCAGAAAGCAGCAGGTGGGAGCCATTTGCCAGCAGCAGGGCTGGAGGTGTCCCAGAGCAGGGGACACAGGGTCCCTTTCTGGCTGTGTCACCTGTGGTCGCTCTGACATCCCACCCCCTCCTCCCCAGGAGCCCTTTGCTGTCCTGCTGCCTCTGTCCCCGGGCTCAGAGCCCCCAGGGCACTGCCACCAGTGCCACCCCAGCACAGGAGCCGTGCCCCTGTCCCCAGGCCAGCTCTGCGGGGTCTGTGCTCCCTGCCAGCAGCTCTGGCAGAAGTGCCTGTGCTGGTCCTTGCTGGCCAGGTGACCTTGGGTTGGTCACACCGTGCCCTGCTGCCCCCCAGAGCAATCTCCCCTCGCTTCCTGCAGCCCCCCGTTAACCTCCTGTAGGAAATTAATTCCTTGCCTCCCTGCTCTCCCCCGGGCTCTGCTCAGCGTGCCCTCCTGGCATCACAGGCCTCTTTGAGTGCCCCCTCCCTCCCCCTCGTATTTTGGAGGATGTTTAACAAGGGAGACGGAGGGGACAGCTCAGCTGGGGGGAAACAAAGGCGCCTTCAGAGCTCTCCTTCCGTGCTGCGAGTGCCCGGCTCGGGGCAGGGCTGCTGAGCTCAGCCCCTGCCAGCAGCCCTGGCTTATCAGGCACCCTCGGCCCTGGTGCCCAGCAGGGTCCCCTCGCCCCCCTCCCCGCCCGCCTTGGTGCTATTAATAGAAACCAGGCTGCCCTTGGCTGGCCCAGAGCCCTGACCGGAGCTGGTGGCTGTGATGGGACGTGTCCTGCGCGGGGCAGGGAGTGGGGATGCTGGTGCCACCACAGCCCGGGGTTCGGTGAGCTCTGTGTGAGCCTGCACAGTCCCCGTGCCCTCTGTGAGAGCTCCTGGCTGAGCTGGGGCAGCAGGAGGGTGGGTGGCTCCCGGGATGTTTCCAGCTGCTGGCTGGATGGGGAAATCTTGTTTTTTGTCCCAGCTGCTTCCATGTAGTCCCCTGCCCCGCCAAGCCCCGCAGGGAGGATATCTCACCTACCTGGAGACCACCAGCAGATCCCATCCCGCCTGTGCAGCACTCTGCAGCACCCCAGGGAGGATTTTCCCCTCTTCCCTCCCTCCTTGCCTCTGCAGAGGGGTGCTGGGAGCTGGGTGCTCTCCCCACACCCCACACACGAGGCTCTCACCGGGCAGAGCAGGTGCCCAGCACAGGAGGTGTGAGCAGAGCATCAGCAGGACCTGTCCTGTGGCTGCCTGTTGGCTGTGGGATGTTATTCCAGCTCAAGGAGGAGGAATCCCATTCCCTGTGGTTGCCTTCTCCTTGCCCAAGGCTGGGGGGTGCTTGTTCCTCCTGGAGCAGTGCTGAGGCTTCTCCTGCTGCCTGGGGCTGCCTGTCCTGGCTTGGGCTGCCCGTGGGAGATGGGCACTGCCCAGTGCTGTGGCCAGAAGGGCTGAGGCTGCTGTTTAGCTTGGCACTGGGGAGGGAGGAGGAAGCAGAAGGTCTGTGGAGATAGAAGGCAGGGAGGCAGGAAGAGCCTCGTGAGCCGCATCCTGCCCCGTGTGCTGGGCCGGTGGCGATTCGGGGTGGGCACGTTGTGTCTGTGCCAGGGGCTCCTCTTGGCTGGCACTGCTCCTCATCACCCCCCTCCTGCTGGGCTCCCCTTCGCCCTCTGGTTTCCCTGCGCTGGCCCTGCTCTGGCAGCAGTGCCAGGCTGGCTCCACGTTCCTTACGTGAGGAAGGAGGATCCCAGCAGAGACCTGGAATCCTGCCCTTCCCCTGGGAAGTACAGCCCGTGCCAGCCCCTTGCTGCTGCCCAGCTTTGCTCTGCCAAGGGGCACTGTGGGCACAGGTACAGCCCAGCCAGGGTGTCCCCATGCTCTGGGGCACACGCCGTCCCCTCCTTGGAGCCATCCCCATCAGTCAGCACGTCCGAGCTGCCTCTGCGGTGACCCTTGGCCTCGGCTGCTGTCCCTGCAGACCCAAAGCCAGCTGTGTGCCACCCCAGCTGTGCTGTGAGGACGTGTGGTGGCTGCCAGGAGGAGGGATCGTGCTCTGGGAGGAACTGCAGCTCTTCCTGCGCTCTCCAGGCTTGCTGGTGTCCCTGAGCTTGGCCTCTCCCATTCTGGTGCTGGATCCTGCAGGAGCTACCCTGGGCAGGGCAGGTGTGTGGTAGAACAGGGGCTTGAGTTTGGATCCAGATCAGGTTTTTTTGGCTTATCCTGCTCAGAGGAGATGAGGAAGAGACGTGGGAAGAGGATGTCACTGCAGAAGTGAGGGTGTGGGAGCTCTGGAGTGATTTGGTGTCCAGAGCTTGCCTTCTTCATCCCCCCCATCCATCCCATCCCTGGCCATCGTGTTCTCCCAGAGCTCTGTCAGCTGCTGCCATCCCTGTAAATGCTGCCTTCAGTGAGGAATTCTTTTTGTAGCCCTGCTCTGACACGGAAACATCCAAGTGTTTTTCAGGAGCTTTGCCACATGGGTACCCCAGACCTGCTGTGTGCTTTTTCTTGTAAAAAATGGTGGTTTGAGCACAGCAGGAGAGAATAAATACCCCCTAGCAGATGAGGGGTGGGAGAACATCCCTGGGTGCCATTGCCAGGTGCCTCTGGAGATGGCACCTGGATTTCCTTTCCCTCTTTGCTTCCATCACCTCCCAGCGCCTGGCACAGCGAAGGGGCAGCAGCAGCGATGGTACGCGCTGAGGCAGACAGAGGTGAAGTTTTATCTGTGTGGAAAAATACATGTTCTGAGCCCTTTGATAGAAGTCCAGCAGCCTGTGGAGCTGGTGTTCCCATCCGGGCTTCATCCTGGCACGAGCGCAGGTGGAAGAGCTCGAGCACGGAAGGAGCACTCAGCAAACACCACCTGAGCCGTGCTGGGCCAGCTGGGAAAACCCCTCATGGTGGGGTTTGCCACATCCAGGGGTTCCAGCCCATTTTACCTTAAGCCAGCATCCCAACATCCCCCTGGCTGACGGGATTTTTCCTGCTTCCCCCAGTGCTGGACCAGCTGCTGCCAGAGCTCAGCGTCCTGCTCAAGCTGCTGGACCACGAGTACCTGAGTGCCACCACGCAGGAGAAGAAGCTGGCTGTCTCCACCATCCTGCAGAAGCTGCAGCCGCCTGCAGGTCTGTGTCCCTCTCCTGTCCTGTCCAGGGGCAATGCGTGTCCCCAGCAGGGGAAAACCAAAACCCAGCGGGGCAGGGAAAAGCTGCTGCAGGGCAGGGCTGAGCCCAGCACCTGCTCAGGGCACTTTGCTCCTGCTTCCCCTTCCCAGCTCCTCCCTGCCCCGGGAGCAGGGCTGGCGTCAGCCCTGCCATGGACACGGGAGGGCTGCTCCCTGCGGAAACGCTGCTTCCCAGAGCTTTTCCTGCCCCGGGTTTGTGCTGAGCGCAGGGGTTTCCGCGGGAAGGCCCGTGCTGTGCTCCTGGGCCTTCACAGCCTCCCCCTTCCTGCTCTCCTGGGGGTTCCTCCATCCCTGGTGCCTGCTCTGGCAGGGTGGGCTCCGTCCCTGGGCTGGTGTTTATGGGGACAAGGGGTGCCAGTGCCTGCCCCAGGCTCAGAGCATCCCCCTCAATTCCAGGGAAGGATGTGGACTACATGTACGTCAACACAGCGTCCCTGGGTAACGGCACCAGCTTCGTGGAGTCCCTCTTTGAGGAGTTTGGTACGAGTGGCTCAGCTGGGGGAATGCCCCGGGGGTCACTGGGTGGGTGCATGGTCCTGGGGTCCTTTGGAGGGAGGGTGACAGCTGTATCCTCGTGTCCAGAGTGGGCATCATCACTCTGGGTGCTGGTTCCCGCTCCCTTGTAGCTGTTTGGGGGCTGGCCTCGAGGGAATCCACACCCCAGTGATGCCACCTCCCAGCACCTTCCCGGGGAAGGGCCGTGGAGATGGATCCCTGGAGGGCACAGCTGGGATGTCCAGCTCTGCTTTCCTGCTCCCTTCACCCTGTGTTTACCCCGTGCAGACTGTGACCTGGGGGACCTGCAGGACATGCAGGAGGAGGAGGGGGACACCAGCGACGGCGTTGGCTTGGAGCTGGCAGGGAGCCAGACAGCCAAACCTGTGAGTGCCCGGCTGTGCCCGAGCCAGGTCTGCTCTGCACCTGCAGTGGCCAGGGTGGGACCCTTCCCACGGCTCCTGCCCCTGGTGCTGCCCCTGGTGCTGCCTGGCTCACGCTGGCACTGTTTGTGCCGTAGGTTCCTATGGATCCTGCTCCTCCACTGCCCACCACTCCCCCTCCTGAGGATTACTACGAGGAAGCGCTGCCCCTGGGCCCTGGCAAGGCCCCCGAGTACATCACCTCCCGCAGTGAGTCCTGCTCCACCCAGGCCAGCAGGAGGCTGGGGGAGCCCCACAAGCTGCCCACTGCATCCCCCACCTGCCTGGAAAACCAGGCAGCCCTTGGTTGGCTTTACTGCTCACCCTGAGGAGTTGTATCCCACTCCTTCCATCCCACTTGTATTGTAAGGGTTTTTTTGCTCCAGCCAGACCGGGAATGGGGTGATGGGGAGAGGTCAGAGCCATGGGAGGACCTGTGCTGAGATGCCCTGGGAGGGCGTGCTTGGCTCTGCCCCACTGAGCATCCCTGAGGGAAAACGAGGTGTAGCATCCCCATCTCCCTCTGCTTCCCCTGCAGACAGCTCCAGCCCCCCCAACTCCATCGAGGACGGCTATTACGAGGATGCAGACAGCAACTACCCCGTCACCAGGATAAACGGGGAGCAGAAAAACTCCTGTAGGTATCTGGGTGTCCTCAACCGGGAGGGGAGAGCTTTGGCAAAGTCCAGCCCGTGGTGGGGCTTGAGCAGTGGGCTGGGGGCTGCTGGGCTTGAGGCTGGAGAAGCAGGATTTCAAAGTGGGAGCCTTGCAAAGAAATAAACCAGCCCAGGGCTCTGGACAGATGCACCTGGGGCTGGCGCTCAGCCCAGGAGCATCCTGCTGGGACTCCAAGGGAAATGGAGATGGCTGGGGCCAAACGTTGCTGTTTCCAGAGCATGACATGGAATCCACCTATCCTGGCACCCAGCCCAGCTCTGTCTGGAGCCCGCTGGGCACGGGGAACCCTGGCAGTGTGTGTGGCACCTTTCAGGGTGACTCCCCTGCTTCCTTCCAGACAATGACTCGGATGCCATGAGCAGCTCTTACGAGTCCTATGACGAGGAGGAGGAGGAAGGCAAGGGCCAGCAGCTGACCCACCAGTGGCCCTCGGAGGAGGCCTCCATGAACCTGGTGAAGGATTGCCGGATCTGCGCGTTCCTCTTGCGCAAGAAGCGCTTCGGGCAGTGGGCCAAGCAGCTCACCATCATCCGGGACAGCAAACTGCTGGTGAGCCTGGCCTGGGGGACAGACACCCCTTGGGGGGTTGGGAGGGTGGCTGAGCCCAAGCTGAGGGAAAAAAGCGCCATCCAAACGAAGCCCCTGCCCCAAGGCTGCCACTACACTGCAGCACATGCCAACTCCATCTGTGCCACCAGCGAGGGACCCTGAGACCCTGTGCCACCTGTGAGACCCCCAGCTCAGCAGCCGGACAGGCAGGTTTGGCTGAGCCCTGAGCAGTTCTCTCTGCCTCCCTTAGTGCTACAAAAGCTCCAAGGACCGGCAGCCACACGTGGAGGTGCCCCTGAGCACCTGCAACGTCATTTACGTCCCCAAGGACGGGCGGCGCAAGAAGCACGAGCTGCGGTTCTCGCTGCCAGGGGCCGAGGCGCTGGTGCTGGCGGTGCAGAGCAAGGAGCAGGCTGAGGAGTGGCTCAAGGTACCACTGCTCCTCCCAGGGGCATCCACAGGCTCCCCTTGGCATCCTCCCTGCCTGGCCTGGGCAGGGGGCTGCCCTGGGAATGAAGCTGGAAGGGGAAGGGGCTTTGCTCCTGTCTCTTATCGGCCGCTTCCCAGGGCCTGGGCGTCTCCGGCGCTGATAGCCCCGGCTGGGGGATGTTTGCTCTCCCCCTCCTCTTCCCCAGGGCCCTTTCCTGCCTTTGTTCGGGGCCGGGAAGCGGGGGCTGCGGGGAAGGGGTGGCGGGTGGGAAAGGAGCCTCTGAGCACACCACAAACGCAGCTGTCACCCCAAATGGGGGAGAACAGGGTGGTTTTACACACCCAGGACACTCCACGCCTGTAAAACGGGGGTCACGAGGTGTCCTGTGCTGGCAGGATGATGCTGGCTTGGCACCCAATTTCTCCCTTTTGAGATTTCCAAAATCCCTGACAAAATGCACGAAACTGGTTGAAGTTTTGAAGGGGCCAAGGTGTGAGCAGTCCTGAGCAGGGTTTGCTGCCCCGTGCTGTGGAGACCAGAACCTGTCCCCGTGGTTCAGCCTGGCGCTGGCAGTGAAGGAGCTGAGGCAGGGAGGGCAGCCCTGGCCCTGGGGTCACTTTCAGTGACAGCTGGCGCTGTCCCTGCAGGTGATCAAGGAAGCCAGCAGTCCAGCAGCGGGCGGGATGGAGGCCCCCACCTCCCCAGCGATGCCGTGCAAGATGGAGCTGGATAAGGTGATGGTTTCTGAGGGGCTGCTGCAGCCACGCCTGGGGAACACGGGGCTGGGGGACCCCAAACTCCTGGGGCTGCACAAGGAGCCCTTCTCCTTCTCACAGCAGCTCTGCAGGGCTGGGGAGGGGAACATATGTATGGATATCATAAATATATATCGTATGTAAGGATATCCCAGCCCTGTGCCGGGGGATGAAGGGCTGGCGGTGGCTGGGGGTTGGTGCTGAGGGGATTCTGCTCTCCCACAGCGGCTGTCCCAGGAGAAGCACACCTCGGACTCGGACAGTGTGGCCATGGGTGACACCGGCTCCCCGGCCACCCGCAGAGAGCACGGCGAGCACGGTACCGCCCCTGTCCCCACTGCCCACCCAGCCAGGGCCAGCTGCGTGCCCACAGCTGGGCAGCATCTTCTGCAGCCAGACGGGATGCCAGGACACGCACCAGGGTCACACAGCTGCCCTGTCCTTCCAGGGAAAGGCAAAAAGAGCGGCCTGGCTGACCTGAAGGGCTCGATGAGCCGGGCAGCGGGGAAGAAGATCACCAGGATCATCAGCTTCTCCAAGAAGAAGCCGTGCCCCGAGGACACCCAGACCTCCTCCACCGAGGAGGACATCCTCTGCTGCGGTTCGTGTGGGCTGGGGGTGGGAGTGGGATCAGTGGGGAGTGACATCCTTCTCCCAAGCAGGGCTGTAGGGGGTGAGGGGTGGGGACAAGCCCGCTGGGGGCTGTGACACTGCCACAGGCTGGGAAATGCTGCCCGGGCCTGGCTCTGCAAATTCCAGTGATGGGTGGGCAAGGGGTCACCCTTGTCCCCAAAAACAGGCTTGGGGGAGCGTGTGGTACCAAGCTGGCAGCTCCCCTGGGCCCAGCTGGTTGCGTCGGGGGAAACTGAGGCACAGAAGGGGCTGGATGAGTAGGAAGCCATGCTGTAGCCTCTGCCTTGTCCAAGCCTGCCCGAGGTGCAGCCCAGCAGGCGCTGATGCCCTTCCCTCCCTGGCACCCCCAGGCTACCTCAGCGTGCTGGTGAACCAGTGCTGGAAGGAGCGCTGGTGCCGCCTCAAGGGCAACACCCTGTACTTCCACAAGGAGCGCGCGGACCTGCGCACGCACGTGAACGCCATCGTGCTGCGGGGCTGCGAGGTGCTCCCCGGGCTGGGCCCCAAGCACCCCTTCGCCTTCCGCATCCTGCGCCACGGGCAGGAGGTGACGGCGCTGGAGGTGAGCGGGGTGGCACGGCCCGTGAGGAGGGGGCTGCCGGGCTGGGGGAGCAGTCCTTGGGGTGATCGACATCCCGTGCAGGCAGTGCCTTGTTTTCCCCTGCCCTGGAAAGCTCGGGGCACCTGAGTGAGGTGGGGGCAGCTGTGCGGGAACTTGGTGCACAGTGGGCGAGTGTGCACAGCAGGACTTTGCAAGGGGAGGCAGCGAGGACGAGGGGCTGGGAGCTGGGCATGCACCCCAACCCTTCCTCCGTCCTCCAGGCAAGCTGCTCCGAAGACCTGGGCCGCTGGCTGGGTCTCCTCTTGGTGGAAACGGGCTCCCAGACAGCCCCAGAGGCCTTGCACTACGACTACGTGGATGTGGAGACCATTGCCAACATCGTGACGGCCGTGAGACACTCCTACCTGTAAGGCTGTGCTCCAGCTGTGCCAGGGGCTGAGTGCTGGGCTGGGGATGCTGATCCTGAGCCCTGTGGGCTCCCTGGAAGGGACACGGGCTGGGCTGTGGTCTGTGATCTCTGGGACAGTCGGTGGTGTCCCAGGGGTTGTTCCCCTGGGCAGGATGGGAAGCAGAAGGGGTTTCATCAGTGCTGATGAAGGGTGTGGCAGGGTAGGGTCATGAGTGAAGCTGGGAGAGCAGTGCAGAGTTGGATGGGCTCCCTGAGGGGCTGGTCTGGGAATAAAGACCCCATCCCTCCTTCTGCAGGTGGGCCAGCTCCTCCCAGGATCAGCGAGCGGACACGTCCCGGGTGGTGTACGATGATGTCCCCTATGAGAAGGTTCAGGTGAGCACGACTTCACGGCTCGTCCTCTCCCACCACAGTGGCCCAGGGAGCCTTGGCCGGGCTGGGGTGGCCCTGCAGGCGTCTGAGCTCGCTCTCCCTCCCATCCCTGCAGGCGGAGGAGGAGCCGGGGCGGCCGGGCGGGGCCCAGGTGAAGCGCCACGCCTCGTCCTGCAGCGAGAAATCGCGGCGGGTGGACCCGCAAGTCAAAGTGAAGAGACACGCGTCCAGTGAGTCCCGGGCCACAGAGCTGCCCAGGGTCCTGGCCAGGGCAGGAGGGGCTGTTCAGGGATGGGATGTGCAGCCACGGGCGGTGGGTGGGCTCAGCGGGACCGTGGGTGCCATCAGTGCAGCCCTTCGTGGGCTGTCCCCGTGCCTGCAGGTGCCAACCAGTACAGGTACGGCAAGAACCGGGCCGAGGAGGACGCCAGGCGGTTCCTGACGGAGAAGGAGAAGCTGGAGAAGGAGAAGGCAGCGATCCGCAGCGAGCTGATGCTGCTGCGGAAGGAGAAGCGGGAGCTGCGGGAGGCCATGAAGGGCAGCACGGGTAGGTGGGGCCGTGCAGCTGCTGCGAGACACTCGGGCACAGGGCTGGGCTGGCACAGGGACACCGGGCGGGTGCAGGGACCGTGTGGCCAGGAGCTGGGCTGGCACAGGGACACCGGGCTGGCACGGGGACAGTGTGGCCGGGAGCTGGGCTGCACAGGGACACCGGGCTGGCACAGGGACCGTGTGGCCGGGAACTGGGCTGGCACAGGGACACCGGGCTGGCACAGGGACACTGTGGCCGGGAGCTGGGCTGGCTGCAGCACTCCGCCGGGCTGGCAGCCCCACCTAGTGTCGCCGTGCAGGAGGATGGGTGGATTCTCCAGCACCGAGCCGGGTGATTGTGCCAGCAGGGCCGAGGCTGCAGGAGCTGGAGCAGCGGGTGGCGGGGCTGGAGGAGCGCTGCCGGCAGAAGGAGGAGTCTCGGGTGGATCTGGAGCTCAAGCTGACAGAAGTGAAGGAGCAGCTGAAGCAGTCGCTGGCAGGAGGGCCGGCCCTGGGGCTGGCCGTGACCAGCAAGGCTGAGAATGGGGTATGCATCCTTTTTTCCTCATTTCCACAGCTCCAGTTTCAAGCAGTGACAGTGGTTGGGGTGTTGAGGGGAGCAGCCCAGGGGAGAGGGGACATCCCTGTGCCTTTGTCCCATTGTGGGCAATGGTGTGTGAATTAAGTATGATTGCCTCCACTTTTACCTCATTACACTTCATGCTTTTTATTTTTTTTAATCTGGTTTTCAATGCTTTTTGGGTCTCCTGAACTTCTCTTGCTCGCCCTTTTCCACAGGAAACTACAAACAAGGCAAACGGGAGCCCCCCGGAGCACTTGGTCCCTGTGAACTGCGCAGCAGAGCTGAGGAAGAGGAGCCCCTCCATCATCCCTGCCAACACGGGAAGCGTGCTGCGGAAAGCCAAGGTCCTGCTTGGCTCTGCCTCTTCTCCCTGGCCCCAGGGGAAATCTCAGTCTTTGCCCCTTGTCTAACCATGAAATCTGGGAAGTGCAGGGCTGGGTGGGAAGGGGAAAGCATCACCCCTACAATGCCCAGGGCAGCAGTGAAAATGCTGGGAAAATGCTGAGGTGATCCAAAGCCCCCAGCAGGGAGGGATACCTTGAAGGGCTCAGTGTTGCTTTTCCAGCAATGTCTCCTCATCCCTTTTTTCGTCCTTTCTCTGCAGGAATGGGAAAAGAAGCAGACTTAAGCCAGCCTGCCGAGCCCGCGACACTGACTGGGGATC
>VZRO01002535.1:174307-187602 GCA_013397915.1 Daphoenositta chrysoptera
TCACCCCCAAAACCCCCCGCTGCCGTTCTCCGCTCCTCGGAGCGCCCTGGAGCAGAAATAACCCCCGATAACCAAGCTCTTTTGCCAGAAAAGTGATTTTTTTGGGGCGTAAATTAATGTTAGTTTTTAAGGCAAAGCGTTTCCGCGCTCGGTAAGTCACGTTGGGAGGTGATTTCCTGCCGCTGTGGGTGGGTTCTGTGTCTCGCCCGGTTGAACCATTTATTCATTAATTACGGGTTTAATGTGCTCCTCGGGTTTTGTTTTCGGTGGTGAGGCAGCACATGTGCTATCAGCGTGTTTTGGGTGGTCGCAGGAAGAGAATCCATTTAATTGTGTCAATATTTAAACAGAAAAACGGTGTCCACTTATGCTTTTTTACATCATGGAATATGGCTTAGAAAAGAGGAATCCATAAATGTGCTTTGGTTATTTGAGTGAAATGTGGGCTGGTGAAAAGAAAAAAAATCAAAATTAATGTTAGTTTTCTTTTGTTTAGAAAAGAAACACCACCAAAAGACTACTTAAATTTAATATAATAAATCTGCAGCACAGAATAGAGGCAGCTGTGTTTGGTACTAAGTGTAAAGATGCATGTCAGAAAATTTTCTTTGTTATATGTATGAAAACTGCTTTGCCCTTCTAAAAAAAGGTGCAATGAGTGTGGAAGAGGTGAGTGATGGAGCTGAGCAGGTTTCCATCTTGAAGGGTCACTAGGACCTGCCATTGGTGTGAAATTCTGCTTAGTACACGGATTTTCAGCCTGGATCACCATCAATGGGAACAGCGAGCAAGGCAGGGCTGTGGGACCCAGGCTCCCGTCCCAGGGCCTCCGTACCCTGGACTGGCCTAATCTGGGAGCCCCCTGCCCAATTTGCAGCCATTCTGCACGGAGGTTCCGTGCACAAGTTTGTTCTCCAGCTTCACTGAGGCGGAATCCTGATGGCGTTGTAGATCACAGAATATCCTGAGCTGCAAGGGACCCACAGGGCTCATCGATCCAGCTCCTGTCCCAGAACAGGACACCCCAGAAATCCCACCCTGTGCATCCCTGAAAGCATTGTCCACACACTCCTGAAACCCCGGCGTGGCCCCCCTGCATCTTTCACCATCTTCGTGTCCCTTCTTTATCCCTCCTTCAGGTTTTTCTTACATCCTGGCACCCAAAACTGCCCCCAGCACTCGAGGGGAGGCTGCTCCAGTGCAGAGCAGAGCGGGACAATCCCCTCCTTCCACTGCATTATCTCTGGAGTCACTCCCTGATGAAACAGCACGAAGGAATTGGAGTAATTAGATTTCCTTCCAAAGCAGGCTCATCAGAGCTGAAACCAGGGCAGATGTTTCTGTGTGTCTCAGCACTCGAGTGCTTTGTCACGGTGATTTGGGAGGAGGAGGGAGTGTTCCAGGAGGGGTGGGGAAGGACCCTTGGGTTAGAGAGCTGATTGTCACTTTGGGATGGTTGGAGGGAGTGTTCCAGGAGGAGTGGGGAAGGACCCTTGGGTTAGAGAGCCGATTGTCACTTTGGGATGGATGGAGGGAGTGTTCCAGGAGGGGTGGGGAAGGACCCTTGGGTTAGAGAGGGTTGATTGTCACTTGGGGATGGTTGGAGAGAGTGTTCCAGGAGGAGTGGGGAAGGACCCTTGGGTTAGAGAGCCGATTGTCACTTCGGACACTCGGGTGCTCCAGAAAGAGGTGTTGCCGTTGTATCCCTGACCAGAGACCCGTTCTCATCATTGAAATATTAATCTTGAAGGCCAAATGGCTTAAGCCATATGGCTGCGATCAACTTCTCTGCTATTTCTTATCTCTTTGGCTTTCTGTGACATCACTTTGTAAATCTTTCTGTGACACCAACTTGTGTAACCCCCTTCACACGCCCCACGACTTCCACGTGTCTGTCGCTTCAGGATGTGTCAGCTTCCTCCCGTGGGATCCCTGCCTATTTTTAGGGCAGCTGTGATCAAGCCAGCGTTCAGAAGATGCAGCCCAGTCAGTGGACAGCCTATAAACAGCTCCTGCCACTTGCAGGGGAGGAGGATTCCTTTGATCCTGCAGGAAGGAGCAAATTGAGCGGCATTTCCACCCCTGCATAACAGACGTGAAGAATTCCCTTTGGAGTCAGGCTGCGGTTCTGATTTCTTGGCCACGACTTTTCCAGGCAGCTCGTGACAGCCAGGGCATGTCCCTGCACGGGGGAGCGCTCTGGGATTTGGGCTCGGGCTGTGGAGAGGAGTCCATGCAGGCAGCTCCCTGCTCCACGTAGGCAGCTCCCTGCAGCTGGGACCGGCTCCTCCATGCCCCTCTCCCACGCACAACACACCCATCCCTTCACTGGAACCACTGGCAGGGGAAATATCTCACCAACTTTGGCTTCTTGGCTGCAGAGGAGTTAACTGAGCTGCACAGTTATTTTTAAAACATGGGAGTTTCATCTCCGAGGGGCCCGGCGAGATTTCTCAGCTGCGTTTCGGGTTCTTTGGTTCATCTGTAGCGTGGCTGATTTCCATCCCTGCAGCTCTTGGAAATGAAATGTGAGATGATAAAGGACAAAGCTTGTAGCTGGTGCTTGCCATGGATATTATTAAGTGGAAAGAAAGTCTCACAGATTGATTTTTGAAGGGTTGGTGGAGGGGTCCTGCACTGTCCTCCCCTCCAGTTTAATCTACTTTCTTTAACTTTGATAAAGTGCTGTTAATCAGCCAATAAAATGGATGTGACAGGAATCTTAAAAATCATTCAAGATGGGGTCTTGTGCCCCAAACAGCAGCCAGGGATGAAATGTGGGGGTTTTTTCCTGTGTTGTCATTCCTGGAACCCAGATTGTTCTTTAAAGATTAGTCTGAGGAACAGCCTATTCCAGAGCAAGTGTAAGTAGAAAAAGCACTTTCAGATTTGTATCTGGCATGGAATTTGTTGGAAAGGAGTGGTTTGACATAGAGATGATGTTTTAAGTACCCACTTAATAAAAACTGCACATGCAAATGTCCTCAGGTGGGAAAAGGAAGTTTGTCATTAGTGCTGTGGGACATTTAGCAACCTGGTGTTAGGGATTTAAATGAGGGAACATCTGGGCTGCTAAACACGGGGTGGAAGGAGATGCCCGGTGGTCTTGGGGCAGATACAGATCTCTTGAGCTGGGCTTTGAGGGCTGAGCCAGTCTGAACCACCTCAGGGACACCTCCTCCCTGCTCCACATCTCACCTATTTATTTGTTTTCTCTTTGGTACTGGCACTTGCACTGATCTGATCTGTCAGCAAACCTATTCAGGGACACAGAGAGAAAAGTCCTCTTGTTTTGTAGGGTTCTTTTTCAGCTGGTTTAACTCCTTGAAACTGAATTCTGCTCAACTCCAGTACTGGAATAAAGGGGGCAAAACTGCTGAACAGCACTGAGGCCTCATGATAGACCCCAGAACAAACTCTGTGCACGTCTGTGACATTAAAGCTGAGCAGTACAGCGTTGCTAAAGAGTGAGAATGGTGCAGGCCTGGTAGTGTGAACTCAGCTGAATCGATTCTGGGGTCTAAATTATGGTCTCTGTGCAGTGTGGAATTGTTCTGTATAAACACAGGGGGAGGAGTTGGTGCCAGCACAGGGATTTCTGGGCTGTGCTGCCTCTCACTGGGTAGATGTGCACTTAATGTTTGGAAAACACTGCAAAGAGGGGATATAAAACATTGCATGAAGGGGGTGTTGAAAGCTTTGCTCAGAGGAAGAGCCCAGGTGTTCCCAAAAAAGGAGAATACACTCTTCCTTGTTAGGCATGTACTGAAATGTTTCAGTATGTTTCAGAATGGAGCTGGTTTGGAAGTAAATCGTGTTTTGTTCTGCAGATTCTTCCTGGTGTAAGGTGTGAGAGGGAGGTGTAGTAGGATAGTGAAACAATCAGGGAGTCACAGAATTATTTAGGTTGGAAAAGACCAGGGAGGTGGTGGAAGTGTCCAGGGAATGATTGGATCTGGCACTCAGTGCTCTGGGCTGGGTGACGAGGTGGGGATCAGTCACAGGTTGGTCTTGAAGGTGTTTTCCAACCTCAATTATTCTGTGACTCTTTTCAAGGTATGCCAAGGAAGTGGTGTAAAGCCTCTGTGTGCTACATTAGCCTAAAATAAAAGAATTTAAAAACACCTCTTTGTGTTTCTGTGCTGATTATCTGTATTCTCTGAAAAGGGCTAAAATTTTGTCTAGAATCCTGTGTACTTCTTTTAAGAGAGCCTGCTTTCAGTTACAACACTAATCTTGAATTCTCGTTGACCCTGAAGTTACTCAACTTTGTTTCTTTGTCACTAGTTTGTATTTCAGAGGGTCCCCCTGTGCTTTCAGCACTGCAGCTCAGCAGAGAAGTACAGGGGACGAGTGTGGCCCAGAGGATCCCAGCGAGGAGCCCAAGCACCCCCTCTCTGACTGTGCCTTGGAGCACAAAGCCATCAAGTTGGAGGAGCAAGTCCGAGATTTAACCGTGAGTGTGCTGGTGGCATCAGGGTGCCTTTGCTTCAGTCCCCTTGCCTTGGTCTGGTTTTCAGCCCTGGATTTTTCCCTAAACGCTGTGACACACACACAGCTCCAGAGCAGCTGTGCCCTGAGTGTGAGAGGGTGGAACTCCACCCTGCCTTCCCCAAAAACGCCGTCTGTCAGCAGTGCCAGCAGCAGGGCATTGATGGTGTGATCCTGGCAGGAAAAGCTGTGTGCTGGCTCTGGTCACTTCTGTCACAGCCTTGTGGCAGTGGCTTCGTGCTGGATAGCATCACATATTGGCATGGAATCATGGAATAGCCTGAGTTCCCACAGGGATCACCCAGTCCAACCCCCAGGCCCTGCACAGACACCCCAAAAATCCCACCCTGTCCATCCCTGGCAGCGCTGCCCAAATGCTCCTGGAGCTCTGGCAGCCTCGGGGCCGTGCCCATTCCCTGGGGAGCCTGGGCAGTGCCAGCACCCTCTGGGGGAAGAGCCTTTCCCTGAGCTCAGCCTGAGCCTGCCCTGGCCCAGCTCCGGCCGTTCCCTGTGTCCTGTCCCTGTCCCAGAGCAGAGATCGGAGCTGCCCTCGGGAGGAGCTGCAGCCCCTGGTGGGTCTCCCCTCAGTCTCCTCCAGCTGAACAATCCCAGTGCCCTCAGCTCCTCCTCCGTGGCCCCTCCAGGCCTTTCACCATCCTCATGCCCCTCCTTTGGACACTCTTAAATAGCTTTATGTCACATTGGATCCAGATTATCCAAGAAGGGAAGTCCTTTTAAGTGCCAGTGTGTGGTGGCAATCAGGTTCTATATTGAAGAACACTCGTGACTGAGGAGGGGATTAAATCCCACAGCACTGGGCTGTTCTGGAGATAATCACCCTGAGAGTCCTGCACTGAGTGAGAAATCAGCTGCTCACAGAGCTGCCTGCTGGAGAAAGGAGGCTCTCAGCAGCAGCCTGACAGTTGCTGTTCAGCTGAATTCAGTCATTCTGTGCCCAGAATATTTCTGGCCTTGGGTCTTCTGAGGGAGTTGCAGTTTCTGGTTAGTCAGTAGAAGGACTTGGGTTTCAATGTAGTGGAAATGCAGGAGCCCAGCACAACCTTCTCTTTTTAAAGCATTTCTGAGGGGTTTCCAGTGTCAGGAAGGGGGTTTTTCTCCTGGTTTGATGGGTCCCTCTGTGGTTGCAGGAGCGGTACCGGAAGGCTTTGGCAGATTCCGAGAACGTCCGGAGGAGAACACAGAAGTTTGTGGAAGATGCCAAACTCTTTGGTAAGCAGAGGAGCTGTGTTTGCTGCCCTGGCCTGCCTGCCTGAGCAGAAATGCTGATCAGCAGCTTTTCTGTCCCCCTGTGCTGCCCTCCCTCGTTCATTGTAAACCTTGGTGTGGTGTTTGGCCTGGACTCTTGATATCTGGGTTTAATCACTAGTTTTTCTCTGTGTCCAGCTGTGTCCTGTCCTATGAGGTTTACCCACAGAATCTCAGAATTGTGGCTATTTTTTGTTTTCAAATAGTCCCAGTGCAGCTGAGTTTAGTTGTGCTGACTTGGTTGAAAATCCAGGCTCTGCTGTGTGCTGAGGGTTGGCTCTGGCAGGTTGTATTTTATACTCAGCTGTGTCATGAGCTTGTGATCTCCTTTACTGTATTAACAGCCTCTTCTGATCCAGTTCATTGGAGGTAGATGCTGCCTGGGGCAGTAGTTGTCAATCTCTAGAGTAGATGTTTAAAACTTCTAAAAGAAATATTCTAGCATCAGTGAAACGAGCTGGATTTGTAGCTTTGGCAGCAGAAGCAGGTGAAAGGGGGAAGAAACTGTTGTTCAGGCACTGCACTATGCCAGAACCATCTCTGAGAATGAAAAACTGTTTTTCTCCATAGTGCATGAATCTCAAGAGGTTTATTGTTAGGTAATTTTAGCAGCCTTGAAATTAGAGCTGCTGCATTTGCTTCCCTTCCACCCATGGTGCTCTAAAATGGCTGCTGAGTTTGGGGACAGTCAACAATGGGATGATTGATTTTGAGAGGGTTTTTGAGCTTTTGGGATTTTATAGGTAGCATGCCTCACACATGAAATAAAAGTAAGTTCTTTATTAGAAATTGCTCACAAAGTGAGATCTGTAGATAAGAGGAAGATCTGACAGGAGGTTGTAGCAAAGTGGGGTTGGTCTCTTTTTCCAGTTAATGAAGGGTAAGACAAGAGGAAACAGCCTCAAGCTGTGCCAGGGGAGGTTTAGATCGGCTTTTAGGAGAAATTGCTTCACGGAGAGTGTTGCCAAGCAGGGCACAGGCTGCCCAGGGAAGAGGTGGGGTCACCATCCCTGGAGGTGTTCAGAAGACTCAGTGACACGGTTTAGTGGTGGCCTTGGCAGTGCTGACTGGATGATCTTAAAGGTCTTGAGCAGCCTGAATGACTCTGATTCCGTGAAATGGGTGGTAATTGCTGAGCCTCTGTCTGCTCCTTTGTTGCACCTCCTTCCTCTTCCTTTGTTGTGTGCCTGTTCACATGTACAGCTGGAGACAGCTCCTGACTGTTGCCTCATTTTCTCTGTTTCCCTGATGTGTCATTCCAGTCAGGGAGTTGTGACATTTATGTAACTGAGGGAGGCTGCTTTTCCTGGAATTTCTGCACTGTGCAAGAAGCCACTTCTGGAAATGCAGCCAATCTAACCCCCTTTTTCTAATGACAAAAACTGCCTGGATTTTCATGACCAACCCAAGGACTGTTTTGGTCCAGTCCTTCCACAGTGGTTTTATGCTATGAATAAATTGGGGATTTTGTACTTTTGAGTAGCCATGCATTGTTTTTGCTTCCCCCCATTGTGTTTGTTCCCTGTGGAATGGCATTCGTGTGACAAAATTATGTCAGTGGGACTGGAGCAGGGAGTGTGGAGCAGAGTCCGAAATGACAAATCTGAGTTGCAAAAATCTGTTTGGAGTGAGACATTAATGCTCTGCTCTGTCAGGAAGACCAAAAATATAAATGTTCATGGTATAGATGTGCATTTCCTGCATATTCCTTGGCTTGGGGAGTCTTTAGATTACTCTTAATGCTGAAGCTTTGCTTCCAGGAATCAGAAGACACCGCCTGGTCATGCTAAATTAAGTTCAAATCAATGAGCAGCTCTAAAGGTGCCTTCAAACCGCTGTGACTTTGTGTCTGTCCTTGGTACCGGAGCTCTGGCTGTTCTGTGAACCGTCCTTCGTTTCCTTGCTGCAGGGATCCAGAGTTTCTGCAGGGACCTGGTGGAGGTAGCAGACATCCTGGAGAAGACGGCCGAGAGCGCCGCGGGCCAGGCGGAGCCCAGCGACCCCAACCCGGCCCTGCAGAAGATCTACGAGGGCCTCTCTCTCATCGAGGCCAAGCTGCAGAGCGTCTTTGCCAAGCACGGCCTGCAGAAGATGAACCCTGTGGGTGGCAGGTACGACCCCTACGACCACGAGATCATCTGCCACGTGCCAGCCGAGGGCGTGCAGCCGGGCACGGTGGCGCTGGTCACGCAGGACGGCTACAAACTGCACGGCCGCACCATCAGGCACGCGCTGGTCGGCGTGGCCGTGGAGGCCCAGGAGTGACGTGGCTCCACCTGGGACCTTCCTGAGCTGGGGACAGTCCCAGCTGCAGCTGCATGTATTTACTTATTTATTGAGCTGGGTTTGTATGGTGTGACGGCGTCGGGGCCGTGCGCGGGGCGGCACCGCTCGTTCTGAGGTTCTCGTGTGTTCCATAATCCTTGGAGTCTGTGGAGTAGTAGTAGGAGTCCTGCTGTTTGTCAGAAATGTGTGGCTCTCTAGGCCCTTTCTCTGCTTATTTCTCCTTGAAGGTTTGTATGGGGAAGAGGGGAGATAGGGAGAGAAAGGGGAATTCTCTTCTCTTCTCGTCTCCCTGTTAAATCTCTGAGGGAGATTCCTGCAGTGGCCTTCAGGAGAGGAACTTCTTTGCCTCACTTTCCACAGCTGTGTTAAGGGACTGTAATAATACTGACCTACCTCACAGGGATGTGGTGAGGCTTTTCCTGTGCAAAGCACTGGGAAAAGTCCAGAGGGATGAGTATTATTATCACCTGGATTTGATGTCTTCCTTGTCCCCAGACCCCTCGGATGGGGTGAAGATGATCACTTGAAATGACATTTAGGAGCAGCTTTTTCTTATGTTGCTTCAGGAAAACAGTCTGAAATTCATGGAATCTCTGTTGTACTAGAGTTGAATAGAGATGAGGGTTTAAAAAGAATTCGGTTGTTAGGTCAGACTAATGTTAATATTCCTTCTCCAGGTAAAATTCCAGCTTGACTCTTTGTTCCCAAAGGCAAAACAGGGAATGGTGATTTGTGGTGGAGCCAGAAAACTGTCTTCACATCTCTTAATCTCCAACCCAAATGTATATTTTAGAGGAGAGTAATTCCTCTTCCCTGGTGGGTATTTGTGCAGCTTTCAAGCATGATAAACTATGTGCTCTTTGTTGCAGCTGCTGGCAAAATGGAGCTGTGCCCTTAAGCAGGAAATCTGGACTGTTCTATTTTCTCAGCTCTCCTGTAGAGATCCTCAGATTACACCAACTTCCAACCCACACTCCAATCCTACTTTCAATGGTCCTAGTAAACATTAAACCTTTTGGGTTTTGATGCCAGGAGAAAAATCCTCTCTGCTCCAAAGTCTCAAGTGCCCTTGAACCAATTTTAGCAGCAGTGACAAGAAAGCAAGAGGAGCAGAAGGCTGAGGAAGGGAAAGCTGACCTCGAGCTGTCCTCCTGGTTGGAGGCATGTTGTTGTCACAGCACATATGTATTTCCCACTGGCCCTATTGCCTGGGAGTTCATTTATCTCAGCTGAAAGGATGCAGTCACTGAGGAGGATCAGAATTTAACCCTTTGCAGAGCCAGAAGAGCAGATAAGCCAAAAAAAACCAGGAATGGTTGTTTTTCAGGTTGTTTCTTACTGATTTGTTCATTCCTTCCTTTTTACTTTCTGGAACTGAATCCATAACCTGACAAATGCACTTCCAAAAACGCTTTACTTGGAGTGGATGCCATCACTGGTTTGGAAGAAAATTTGTTCTTCTCCCATTCCTTTGCAGGCTTCAGCTGAAAAACCCTCTTGTGGTGGACTTCAAGATTATCACGGCCTTTAATAGTGACAGTCTTTCACCTGGGGAGACTGTGTGCAGTTA
This sequence comes from Daphoenositta chrysoptera, assembly GCA_013397915.1. Lineage (NCBI taxonomy): Eukaryota > Metazoa > Chordata > Aves > Passeriformes > Daphoenositta > Daphoenositta chrysoptera. The sequence continues at coordinate 183,921 of VZRO01002535.1, forward strand.
GTGGGTTGTCATCTCAGAAACTTAAGGAATCTGCACATTTCTAACCTGCTCCATGCAACCATTCTTAGTGGCAGCTGTGGTGCGAGTCTGTAGCGGATCCTTTTTGGAGTTGGGTTTCTGCCTCTGTGCAGTAGGTTCTGAGGGAGGTCCTGGAGATTTCAGCCCTGGAACAGCACTTCTGGCAGCTTTAGCTCGTGGACAAACCTTGTTCAGTGCTCTTGTAGTATTATCATGGTTTTGGAAGTGTCAGAGATAAACAGGACTTCCTAACCATTGTTCTGCTGAGCAGGTCACCAGGGTATGCTCTTTCTCTAGAGAATGGGTAAAATATGAAATGTGGCACTAAAATCTTGCTGTTCTTCCTCAAAAGTGAGGAACCCGGGTCCTCAGCTGGAAGGAGCAGTGAGGATTTTATGCTGCCTCTGCAGCTCCTGCTGTATCAGCTGAGTTTTGCAGTATGAGGGGAGAGCTGGAAACCAACTCTGAAAGTGAAAATTTATTTGTAAGGAACCAAACAGAAGCACAGGCATTTTACACAGCAGACAGTTCTGTGTCACACAGAGGCTGCAGCTGGGTGTGATCAGGAGCCATGGGATCCAAATCCTCTTTAAACTCACCCGTGGAGCCACTGGACTGTGAAAAAGATGTTACAGCCACTCCGTCCAGCTTGGGTTTGCCAACCCTGCCTGCCTCCTCAGCCAGTACTCACCCACTTCTGCCTTAAGGAAATACCCTAAAATGCACTCCAGACCTTCTGTCTGTACTGAAAGATGATTTATTCAGCTTGTCTGTTGGGGGCTGCTTTCGCTGAGGCACTGCAGTGTGGCTGCAGCAGGAATCTGAGGGTTCCAGTTCCTGTGCACTCTTGCCCACCCTCACAGAGGCCCTGTTTAATGTGGGCCAAGTTCTTCTCCCAGTCAAACCTACGAGACTTCTACAGGATCCTGTCAGGTTTTATGATTCCCGTGAAGTGGACCCAGTGCTGAGAGATCACAGGTGTTACCAAAGAGATAAATCCTGTAGCTGTTGTTTGTCCCAGTTTCTGCTTCCTTTGAAAGGTGAAGTGAAAACAAAATAACCAAACCTGGATTCCATCACAGAATCCAGATTTCCCAGGCAAAATTTGATTCTCTTGCCTTTCAAGCACATTAAATGATGTCTTTTTTCCTGGATGAGATTGTGGAAGGGTTGAATTTCTCCTTGGTTCTTGCTGCCTTTTCTGCCCTGTTCGTGTAACTCCTGCAGGGAGGGACTGACCCGCGAGCTGCTCCTCTGCAGTCGCTCTATCCAATGACTGTTTAATAAAACACAGGAATTCATTAGCAGGGCAGGAATAGCAGAGGAGAGGACCTCCTGTACCTTTTAGTCATTTCCACACCTGGACAAGTCTCCAGTGGCACTGTCATGAGCATGGCAAGGTCTGAACTCTGACCAGGAGCAGTGCAGAGTGAAATGAATGTTGCTTTGTGAACCTTAACTTCTCGGTGCTTCAGCAGCAGAGCTTGTGCTGGAAGAGCTGTGATCGCTCAATAGCTCTTAGCAGTCCCTTAATTAAAAAAACCAAAAGTATTTAAGTTTTATATTGTGAATATTGTAGTATTTTTTTATTTTAAAACTCGAGATGTTCTGATATTACTTGCAAAGTCAAACGAACAAAGCGTTGCTAATCTCCAAAAACCCAAGGCCATTTAGGTGGGGGGAAAACATGTATATATTGTATTTTTTGTGTGTTTCTGTGCTCTTTGTTTACCCAAAGGTTCTGGCTGTATGAAAGACAGAGATGTGTGGGAGCACTGCAAGGAATTGACAACGACATTTGAGTTGATGTTGGAAAGGGCTGACTTCCTTTAGATGTCCAGATACTGTCCATTTGCTAATAAACCAGAAGAATTGCAGTGACTTCTCTTGCTTTTTTTTCCCTGCCCCAAACTGCTGCTCATTCCAACTCCAACCAGCTGGGACTGTTCATTGGAAGGTTTCTTCCTATTCCTGATCCCACTGTCTGTGAAAAGGGCCACGGCAGCACTTGGCTGAACATTTTATTGGTGATGCTTTATGTCCAGAAATGCACACACACAGGGTTGTTGTCAAGGATTGCTGCTCTGATAACCTGCCCGGGTTATTTCCACACCTTCTGCTGTGTCTGTTCCTCGACTCTGTAGAGAAATGTTTTCTGCCAGCCTCTGGTGGTGCTGGTTCAGCAGAGCTCTGCCAACAGCTGCAACCTGGATATCTGGGTTTAGTTTTGCTTGGCTTTGCTGCCTGTTTGCCCCTGTGTGTGCTGCAGCCAGCGAATCGTGCAGCTGTGCAGTTAAGGGTGGGTTCATTTACAGGCTGCATTCGCACTCGTGGTAGCCACAGGCAGGCTGTGATTTCGGGGATTTGTTGGACAGAAGACGAGGCTTTTCCTGTAAGGGTGTGTTTGTAACAGATTTCGTTCTCTGCAAACATAGCTGGGCCTGCATTCGGGCTCTTGCCGTGCCAGGTGGTGCCATGTGGGTGGGCCTTGTTCTCCCAGAGCTCTGGATGCCCCCGGGCACTTCTCCCTGCAATAAGAAGCGTTTGCAAAAGACCATTTACAAACAGCCTTTATGGGGTGAGATCAATATTTCCGTGCTAAAGATCTGCCAGCAGAGCCAGCCCTGATGTCCGGGTGATGTCCCATTATAGGGGCTTTTCCTCATCCTGCTAAAATGCACGGGCATTGTTCGGTGTAACCACGCCAGCCCAGGAAATCCTGCTGCTGCATTAGGCAATTTCTGGCTCTGCTGGTTTCTCTCTGCAGCAACAGTGAGAGTTGGGAGTTCTCAAACCACCATCTGCTGAAAAGCCTCGGAGCTTGGGGCACAGCATTTTGCTTATGGCAGGATATTGCAGAACTGCTGCAAGCAGGGAGGGGACGGGAGCGGTGCTGACCTGCCTGGGAGCCCCGCTGAGCGCACAGCAGATTTCTTGTCGCCCACAGCCCTGGGGAAAGCAGGCTGGTTAAGTAAGAGCTTGTTAAAACTCGAGACGTGCTGCGAAGATATTTGTGTGCTGTGTTTTAAGCTGCTTGGGATCGTCGTCTCCCCATCCCGCTGGGATCCTGCCCATTATAAGGGCGAGCTGAGCAAGGGTGATTTTTGTCTGTGCCCACCCCAAATACTCACGCTTGAGGTTCAGGGTTGTACGTGCTCCCCATGCAGGAGGGCTGAAGTGGCTCCTGGCAGGGGAAAGGAGGGGTCCTGTGCTTCTCTTGTGTTTCCCTGCGACAAAGCTCAAGTGATGGATTCTCAGGCAGAATTCTGTCCCTTGGTAAGGAGCCAGTCCTGGGCTGGAGCAGGCTCTGGGTCTGTAATTACATGTCCAACCTGTTCGAGAGTTTTTGCTCAGCCTTTGCTCTCCTTTGTAATCCGAGCAGCAGCGGGCTCCCGTGGGATGCCCTTGGCACAAGCTGCTCGCTGTCAGGCACCTTGTTTTGCCCAGGGCAGAAAGTCCGAGGGAAAGCTCGAAACGCTGCACGAGGCAGGCAGGACCCAGCCCGCTCCCCTCAGCCGGGCCCGAGCGCTGCGCGCATCCCCCGCGGGCACACGGGGCACGTGGGAAACGGGCCCGGGCAGCGCCGGGGCAGCGCCTGCCGAGGGACGTGCGGGCAGCGGCGGGCACGGAGGTGCTGGCCCGCGGGATGCGGGGTCCCCCGCGT
>VZRO01002535.1:210390-253443 GCA_013397915.1 Daphoenositta chrysoptera
GCAGCCGCAGAGCCGCCCCCCGCCCTGGGGCCGGCAGCAGCCGCGGTCCCGCTCCGTGCCCCGCTCACGCCGTGCCAGCCCCTGCCAGCCCCTGCCAGCCCTGGGTGCGGGGGCTCAAAGCCTGCCCCGGGCGCTGCCGTGGGGACCGAGACCCCGCTCGTCCCCGCCCCAGGACCGGATGAGCCGCGCCCCCGGCGGTAAGAGCAGCGCAGGGGACACCACGGGTGCTCAGCCTGGTCCCCACCACCCCGCCAGCTCAGGGGAGAGGCCCTGGGCCTGCAGCCACGGCCACCAGGGACAGGACCCCGGGCCAGCCGGGGGACGCCACCACCCGCCGGCGCTGGGCTGGCACTGCCCAGAGCCCTGTGCCCACCCGGGCTGTGCCCGGCTCCGGGAATGCCGCCCTGCCCGCCCCCCGGCTCAGCGGGGCACGGCCCGCCCGGGGGGACGGAGAGGTGGGGCTGGGACCCCCCATGCCCACCTCCCCTCGCCGCCTGCTCTGCCAGGACCTGGGAACTCATCTGGGGAGATGGAATGGCACACAGAGGGGTTTGGGGTCCCTGGGATGGGCAGGGAGAATCCACCCAGGAGAACACCCCAAAGCCAGCCAAGGGAAGGCAGCGATGGGGAAAGCCCTTCCTGCCCCACACGAGAAGGAAAAGTGGAAATCACAAAAGCTCTCTGGAGATGGAAAACCCAAATCCAGCCCTGCTCCTCCCCGTGACAGCGCTGTTGGTTTGCCATGGCTCCAACCGCTCCGTTTCAACACTTTCCAAGCTTTTGTTTGGATTTGGGTTGTTAGGGGGTTGCAGGACATGCCGGGGCAGGAGGGGAAGCCATGTCTCTCACACACCCAAATTAAAAAAATATGGCACTTAGTGCAGGAAACGCCAGCTCAGGGAGCTTTGATTGTTTCCTTCTTTCTCTTCCCCCCCCCACCTTTTTTTTTTCAGCCAGAAAATTCATCAAGGTTGACGCTGTCCCTGAGAGAGATTTAGGCTTGGGCAATATTAGTAATTTCTGGCCAGAAAAAGCTCTTTAATTGGAGAATCCCTGATTGCCCAGGGCTGGGATTCAGCTCCCAACCAGGTGGTTCCCTTGGAATTTTCCAGGTGCATCCCCAGCTCCAAGCACCGGGATTATCCCCAGCTCCAGGAGTGCTGACCCAGCCGCCTGCCAGGGAAACTGAGGCACACACAACTGTCCTGCCTCCGGAACAACCCAGCCAGGGCTCTGCTCCACCCCAGCACGGTGTGGGTGAGGCTGCCCTGGGCAAGATGCCACCCTGGCACCCGTCACAGGCGCCGCACGCTCCGTGCCTCAGTTTCCCCGCTGCTGGCACAGAATCCCCGGGGAATGCTGAGCACAGCTCAGCCTCCCCGGCTGGCCCAGGAGCAGGCACCCGGGCGGGAAGGGATGGGAAGGGATGGGAAGGGAGTTGTCCTGACTCAGCCGGCAGAACCGGCACCACCTGGGAGCAGCAGCAGCCGCTGGCACCGCCCCGGGCACGGAGCAGGGAGGTGGCAGCAGAGGCAGCGCGGGGCTGCTTCTCTGCTCGTGATTTGTCTCCCTGCTCCAGCTGGACGAGCTGCACGTGTGCCCTGCTCTCTGCAAAGCACCCAGGAGGGGAGGCCGGGCTGCCGCGCTCCCTTTTTGGGGCAGTTTTTCCCCTTCCAAGAGTCCTGGGCTGGCCCCACGCTCAGGGCTCCCTGGCAGTGCCTCCCTGCCAGGGTCTGCAGGGAAACACTGGGATTTTAATAATAATTTTAATAATTTAATTTTTATTAAACTTTTAATAGTGGTGTGGCACCCACATGCCTGAAACACTTTGGTGCTCTCAAGCCACCCCCAGTTTTGCAGAAACTCAGTGGCCATAAATCCTCCTCTGTCCCCAGGACTGCCTGCTTGTGCTTCCCTGCTTTGTCTCCATCTCCTCCCAGAGCCAGGTACGGCCACATCCCTCAAAAAAATTATTGGGGGTCTCTCAGAGCCTTGCCAGACCGAACCGTGCTGGCAGCCAGACGCCATTCCCAATAAATGGGAATTTATTCCTATATATTTATTTATATCCACAGGCTGCATGGAAACAGCCATCCCTGTGCCAGGCAGGAGGTTTGTCCCTGTGGGAGGGAGGTGGGCAGGAGGGTCTGGGTGTCAGGGCAGAGGATGTTCCCCTCACTCCAGAGGCCCTCAGGGCAGTGTTTGGCAAACCCAAAGGGACTGGGGAAGGGGCAAAACCTCCCCCTGCCCCAGGGGGGCAGTGCCAGCCCCAGGGTGGCCGCGCTCCCCCCGTGGCCCCCAGCTCACAGCCCAGTACCTCAGCACTTCGTCAACGGGCAGCAGCAATCGGCTTAAAAATAATCCCCGGCCGTGTCCTGCGCTGGCCCCGGGCTCGGGGCTGCCGGGGGGGCTGGGAATGCCCCCTGCCAGGGCCCACGGGGCATCCTGAGCCCGGGGTGGCGGGAGCTGGCGTGGCAGCCCCTGGGTGACAGCGGCACCCACGTGTCTGTCACTGCCACCCCCGGCAGGCAGCTCGTCCCCTTCTCCAGGCTCCAGGGACGGTGTGGCCGTGCCCAGGGCCAGCCCGAGTGCCCAGCACGCTCGGCACGGTGGTGCCACAGCGCTGGGGTGCTGGGGGCACCCCTGGGCTGGGAAAGGCTCCCGGACTGGGGCTTTTTGCAAAGGCAGGTTTGCCAGGGCTCGGCAGGGCTGCGAGCAGAGCGTGCACTCACTCACTCACTCACACACACCAGGGCCCATCACTGTCCCCGGGGCTCCCCGAGGGTCCCTGCTCCTCCCTGCTCCGCACAGCCCCTCCAGGGGCCCTCCACACCCACCCCTGGCTCTGGAGAGCGGCCCCCAGCTCCCTGAGCTGTGCTGGGAACACGGGAACGGGGGCTTGGGCAGCTCCATCCAAGCAGGACGGTGCGGCTCAGACCTCGGGGTCTCACAGCTCAGGAGCTGCCCCTCAAACCCAGCCCCTCAGGGGGAGCTGCTCTCGCTGCTGGGATGGGATGGGGGAGAGGAAGGGGCAGCCATGGCCCCCCAGGAGCCCCGGAGCAGGGAGCGGGGTGGCAGCGTGGCAGGGCTGTCCCTGCCCAGGGGCTGAGCCTGCCCAGCACCCGCAGCCACCCAGGCTGGGCTGGCAGCCGCCGCCCTGCTGAGTCAGCAGCGGGCAGGTCGTGTCCCAGCCGGGCTCGCCAGGCCTGCCCGGCGCGCCCCAGCGCCCGCGGTGCCAGAGCCGGTGCCAAAGCCGGTGCCAGGGCCTGGCTGAGCACAGCGGAGGTGGGCTGGGCACTGCCAGCACCCCCTCAGCAGCCCTGTGTCCCCAGCGTGAGGGGTCTCGGTGGCAGCCCCCAGGGTGCCCAGAGCCCTGCCCAGAGCCCTGCCCGTCCACCCAGCTCCCAGAGCCCTCCGTCAGCAGCTCCCAGCCCCAAACCTGCTCACCCAGCCCTGCTCCCTCCCTGGGGAAGCTGAACCTGCCCGGGGAGGCCCAGGACAGGTTCCCACCGTGTTTCCCTCCTTCCCGCACCGCTTGGGGCCTGGGATGAGGAGGGGTTTGGATCCTGCCCCGGGAGCAGAGGCCGAACACAGCTCAGGGCACGGGCTGAGCCCAGAGGGGCAGCAGCAGCTGCGGCCCTGCTGCCCGCGGGCTGTCATCAGCCGATATTGACTCAAGGCACAGCTCCACCTCGGCGCCACGGGCCTGGCTCCGGCCTTATCTCTCCTCCTGCCCCGGGCGAGCAGCCCAATCCTTCCACCGGGTGCTGGGGCTGCATTAACCCCACCCCGGGGCTGGGGATGAGCTCCTGCGCAGGGTAAACCAGCACAGGAGCACCCAGAGCAGGGCAGTGCCATGACCGAGGTGGCGGGACCCAGTGCCATGCCTTGTCCTGCTCCAACAGATCCTCCCTGGGCAGCAAAAAGACACGAGGAGCTGGCTGTGCCTGTGCTCCCCGCTGGACTTTGGTCCCTGTTCCTGGGAACCAGAGGCTGCAGTTGGCTCCCTCCATCCACGCTCGTCCGCATGGAAACAAGCAGGGCAGGATAAACACGCCCAGCCAGAGCGCTGGGAGGCAGAGGCGGCACGGGGCAGGGGCAGGGAGCTGCTGGGATGGGCCCTGGGGTGTGCAGAGCCCGGTGATGGGGGACAGCAGAGCTCACACTGTGCCCTGTCCCCAGCACCGACCCTTGCTGGGGTCTGCACCCCGGTGTCGCCTCCCCAGCCCCTGGGCTGGCACCAGCAGCCCCGAGCTGAGCAGTTCTGGATGCAGGAACACACAGAGCACTTGTTCCCCTCCACCACGGGGGATAAAACCCCATCCCTGGTACCACGGGGGATAAAACCCCATCCCTGGTACCACGGAGGACAAAACCCCACCCCGCCAGACCAGGGCTGCTCCCTCCCTCCCTCCCAGCAGCCACAGCCCAGACTTTTACTGGCCTCTCCTCCTGCAAACAAGCCAGGGCTGGGCTTTCACACGGCCTTTGGGGGAGCGCGTCAGCCCCAACCCGCCTGCACAGCTTCGCACTCCGCCAGCCCGAGCCCCGGAGCTGCCGCAGCCCACGAGGATTTCACCGCCCGGCCTTGCCCCAGGTCTGGCAGCTCCTGACGTGGGTCCGTCCAGCCTCGGAGAACAAGGAGAAACAGAGCAACTTTGTACTTGCCCTCAATTAACGAGTGACCTATTTAGAAGGAAATCTGGGCTAAGTGGGATGAAGGAGCTGGAAGCGGCTGCTTGGGGGTGGCACAAAAAAAACTGCCTGAGCCCGGCAGCTCCAGAGTCACTCGGGACAGAGAAGCCAGTTCAGAGCATTTTAAAAACGGCCCTGAAAGTTTTAATTGCTGGGGACGAGAAGCCCAGTCTGGAAGGAACCTCATGCTGCACATTCCCTCCCGAGCCCACCAGCCAGGGGACATTTCAGGGGACATTTCAGGGGACATTTCCAGCCAGCCCCGGGCACTGGGAGGCAGCTGGAGGGAGCAGCGTGGGCCGGCAGTGGCTGGGGGCTCCCGGGGCTCTCAGCTCAGGTGGGAGCAGTGCAGGAGGGGGCCCTGCCCGGGGTGAAGAGCCAGAGCTCGTGTCCTCCTGCTGGAATCCTGCTGGAATCCTGCTGACAGCGGGAGCGGCTCAGCTGCGGGGCAGCTTCGAGGAGAAGGCGTTGGTCGTGCCCAGGGAGCGCGCTGGGAGGAGAAGCGCTTATCTGCCAGGACGTGCGGGTCCGAGGCGGATCTCAGCCTCCGGAGCTCTGCCTCCCGGAGCTGGCAGCCTCCCTGCCGCTCCCGAGCCTGGGAAAGCCGCCTGTCCCGGCCCAACCCCGGCAGGAGCTGACGCTGCACCTGGAGGGAGCTCTGCAGGAAGGAGCGGGGCTGGCAGCTCGCAGGGTGGGAGCCAGAAGCGCTTCCCACACCGCGCTCAGCTCCCCCCAGCAGCACCTCCACCAGCCAGAGCCAGGCGAGACGCCCGGGTTTATCCCGCTCCTCCCGATGCGAGCTGAAGGCAGGAGCAGCTCGTTCCCTCCGCAGCTGAAGGCAGGAGCAGCTCATTCCCTCCGCAGCTGAAAGGAAAGCGCTGTTATTTCTGGAGCTGGGCGCTGGGGACCCAGGAACTGGGTGGGCGGGTTGGAGAGGGCAGCCGAGCCGAGCTGAGCTACCCGGCAGATGTGAAACACTTCCAGGACTTCACCAGAACTGAGGTGCAGAGCACCGCGGGCACTCGCCTGCACCCCAGATTGCAGCCGCAGTTACCCGGGCAGGGCTCAGCCCGGCTGGCACGCTCCCAGAGGATGCAAGCCCTGGCCTGGTCCTGCCACGCTCTGCCCATGCTGCCAGCCCCTCCTGGCTCCTGCAGGAGCTGTTGAATCACTCCAGCAGCTCCAGCACCACTCCTGCCTGGCTCAGCTGCCCCTCCGAGCCCCCTCTGCACTCAAAGCGCTGCAAAAAACCTTTTTCTTGGGGGGAAAAAGATATGACGGGTTCCTCAGCACCTGTCCCGCTTGGGGCACACTCCACGGGCTGTCACAAGCCCAGGGTGACCTCAAGGTGCTTTGTGCTCACCTGAGATCATCCACGGCAGGGTCGAGCACATCGGGGCTCTCCCCGAGGTGCTGGCACACAGCTGCAGGGTCAAGATGAATTGTCCCCAGCTTTCCCACTCCCCTGGGCACGCTGCCCTGGAGGCTGGGAGCAGACAGAACTGTCCCCAGCTCCAGTGCCACCTCCACAGCAGCCGTCCCCACACGGGGGTGCTCCCTGCTGCTCCCCCACAGCAAGGTGAGGACCCAGGTGGGGCAGGGGCAGCAGGGTCTCAGCCTGACTGAGCTCAGGGGTTTGCCAGCACTTCTGGACCTGCTCCAGAGCAGACCCTCAGGTGTCCAGAGCAGGGCACGCCCTGCAGTGAGCAGCAGTGAGCTCCAGGGCAGCGGGAGAGCTGGCTCAGCCTTTAGCTCGCAGAAAGGCTCAGAGCAGGACTCCAGCCCCAGCTCTGTTACCACAGCAAAAATAAAAGCAGCCGTGGAGCCACAGAGGAGGCTGCCCTGACCTTCCAGAAATGGGATTTGGGCATAAACACTTCTTTCCTGGAAAGTGTATCCTGGCATTTGGGATTCCTTCCCATCCCACAAAGCTCCCCTTGCAACACTGATCCGGGAGTACCTCACATTCCTGCAGGACCTCGGCTCGGCCACGTTAACAAACATCAGCAGCTGGGAAGTTATTTAGAGCAGCAGGGTTGTTCCCAGGGCTGCTTTCTTCTCCATAACCTGCCAGAGGCCCGGCCAGCTCTGGGGTGACGGTGCTGCTGCTCCCCAGACACGCCAGATCTTCACAGGCTCCCCAGCACTCCCCAGGCAAGCCTAGGAAGGGGTTTAGGAACAGCCAAACAGGCTTTTTGTGCCCTGCTTGCTCCAGTATCCTGAATTTAAACTTCTCCCTAGAGGCTAGAGGGAAGCTGCAGAACGGGGTGTTTGAGAGGCACCGTGGCCACAGGGATGCTGCAGCTCTGGGACCCTCTGGAGCCCCAGCGAGCCTCAGCAGCTGCCCCAGCAGCCAAAATGAAGGCTGGGGTCAGGAAGAAGCCACCTTCCCCAGCCACAGCCCCCGGGCTGGGCAGGGAGCACACAGAGCGTCACCAGCGTGTCCCAAACACAGGCGGGTCCCTCGGTGCCACCTGAGCTCTGCTGGGCACAGCTGTGCCCCGGTTCCAGGCAGGGGTGAAGGGCACCCAGCCCCCAGCACTGCCTTTGCTGTGTTTATCCGTCACCCAGCAACCTGCTGAGGGGAGGAGAGGTGCAGGGAAGGGCGCTGGCTCTGCTTTCACAGCCTGAACCCCGGGGTCAGCGGGGCAGGGGGTGCCAGACGTGTCCTCGGCAGGGGACAGGGCCCAGGCAGCTCCCCCGGCCCTTCCCAAGGGGGGACACAAACCAGAATAATCCAGGAAGGAGGGACAGGCAGACGCCTGCCCGGCCTTGGCACGGGGATGGGGTTTGAGTTGCTCACCCCCTGCTCCCCACACAGAGCTCGGCCGGTGCCTCACGGACACCCGGGTGCTCCTGCTCGGGACAGAGCCGCCAGCCCCAGCCGAGCCGGTCTGTCCGGGGCCGTGATCCCTGCCCTCCACAGCCACCACCATCCTGCCCTGCCCTGCCCTGCCCTGCCGGGAGCTGGGATTTTGGGGGACGCTGCAGGACTGGGGACAGCCGGCTGACAAACCCTGCCGGAAGGCTGAGCGCAGCCAGCTCGGCCCCCACGAGCTGTTTGCATGGTGGGAAGCAAAACCAAGCCACTTCCCATCAGCATCGCGCTCCCGAGGCCGTGCTCCATCTCCTGGGAAGCGGCTGGCAGAGCTGGCAGAGCTGGCACGCCAGGCAGCCCCACGCCCCCCTCACACCCACCCTGCCGTCCCCAAACCGCCCCCAGCACCCCGGGGAGGGGCACGATGTTCAAAGCTGTCAGTGAGAGGGAGAAAGGTCACTGAGCAGGGACTTAACACCCATAATCAGTTTATGGGATTTGTGACCAGCTTCAGGCCGGCTGGGAATGGCGTCAGCACTGCTCCAGCACAGCTCCACCTCCCCATGGCAGGGGTGCAGCTCTGGCAGGGGTTACCAACCCTCCCCAGGCACAAACAGCACAAACCCAGCTAATAAAAGCCAGCAGCAAACACCTCCCGGGCAGCCCAAGGGAAGAATGGCCACAGCCAGGTTCTTCACTTATTTTTCCCAAAGAAAGGGGGTTTGGGAAGCAGAGAATGGCCACAGCCTCTTCCTCACCTTTCCTCCCCAAGGAAAGGGGGTTTGGGGAGGAAGGCAGGCGCTTCCAGGGTGAGTCAGGGATTTGTGGCTGTATCTGCTGTTCCATGGAGCAGGAGCTCCCCGAGGGTTGAGCGGCACCATCAGTGCCAGCCCTGGAGGAGCATTAACTCCCCCACCCACCGTGCCCACCCTCCTGGAGCTGTTCACGGGCTCTGCCCCCGCAGGTGACCCTGACCCAGTGGCACGAACTGCCCTGGCCCAGCTCCAGCAGAGAGGAGGAGGAGGAGGAGGAAGCCGGAGCTCAGCACGAGGCAGGGCTGTGCCGGGGGGAAGCTGTCGGCACATGAGAACGATTCTATTTGCTGCCCAAGTGATTTTTCTCAGCTCAAAGGACTCGCACCAGTTTCTGGCTTTACCTCTCTGCTCTCCTCCCCCACTGCCTGACTGTAGCTGCCAAGGCAGGAAAACGCTCCCTGCTCCTCTCTGCCCATCTGGGCAAAGTCCTGCTCCCACCAGATGAGGATGTGGCAGATGCCATCAGCAGAGGCCACCCAGCTTGGCCTCAACGCCAGAGCCAGCCGCCAGCCCCAGGCTGGTCCTGCTCCTCACTGTGCCCGCTTGGATTTGTGAAATCCTTGCAGTAACCAGAGATGGGCTCAGGAATCTTCAATTCATCCACGGTGCTGAGCAGCAGTTAAAAAACCCATGAGAAGGAAGTGCAGCAGCTCAGCAGAGTCAGACACATCAGGGCAAGCTCTGCCCAGGGCCCAGCCCCGGAGATTCCCAGTTAAACACACGATGGTCTCAGTCCCAGTGCTCTGCTTTGGCCGCAGCAAGGCGAGGGACTCACCTGAGGCATGAGGCAGGGGCAGGGAGGATTTGGGCCTCGTGTCCCTGCTCTGGTGGCTCACCAAGCCCCACAAAGCTGAGCACACACGTTCCCTGCCCCACCTCTGCCAGGCCCAGGGCTGTGCCGAGCCAGGCTCCTGCCCTGGGCACTGACGGGGCTGTAAAGTGCAGGAAGGCCTGGATTTACCACGCTCGCAGGGGCTCTGGGTGCAGCAGGGAAGCTCACGAGCCGGTCCACCCTGTAGGACAACATGTACACTCCTCCAAGGCCTCCCCACCATCTCAAATTGCTTCCATTCAAAAGGAGTTCAAAGTCTGCCACCTGCAAAACAGCTCGAGGCTCGGTGTTATTTCAAGGGTGGGGACAGGGAGCAGCACGGGCAGCCAGGAGCCTTGGAGCTCTTGGGGTACAAATGGGGTACACACAGCTCTGGAAGAGCTTCTCCTCCAGCCAGGCACATCGATGCCTTCCTACAAACTCAGAGGGGGAAAGAAACGCAGTTAATCATCTGCGTTGACAAAAAACAACCCACATTATCAACAGGAATGAAAGGGGAGGGAAGGCAGAACAGTGAGGGCTGAGCGTGCTCAGGTACCTCCAGGAGCTGTCCCTGACACCAAAACACCAAGCTCTTCTCTGAGAAAGGAGCTACATCAACCCTCAGTTATTTATGAACACAAATAGCTGGAAACCCACTCACTCGAGTCTGGTGTGAGAATATTCCCTGGCTCCTCCCGATTTCCAGCTACCAAAATCCAGCACTATCCACAGTCCCATCGAAGAACATCTCACATGACGTGAAAGCCACGTTAGCCTCTCAGTTAATGGATTTTACACCTTTAGGACTGAGCTGTGCAAAGCAGCTGAGCCAGTGTGGTGCACTTAGAAACAGGGACACAGACCCGGGAGCGTGGGGAAGGGTTCATTAATGCAGCTCGAGTCAATCTCAATTCCTCACAGACAGCCCTGCTCCCACCCTTCCCCGCTCCCGCTGAGCCCAGGCTAACAAGGATCACATTAAAGAGCCATTTCCACATCAGAACAGCCGCGGACGCAGTCCTTCCACTCAGGCCCCATTAGGAGGGTGGGCACTTCCTCTGTGTCACCTTTCCAGAGGCATCAGGGCCCGCAGCAGACAGCTCTTCCTCCCAGCCCGCTTCTCCTCCTCGTCTGGAGCCTGCCGTGCTCACCGACGTGTGTTACGACATCAAGCTGATATGAAATCATGATGATTTCACTGCAATTAAGGCAGGAGCAGATGGGGCTGATGGAGCTGGCTAAGCAACAAATCTTCTAAATTGGAGAACGCTGTCAAGAGAAATTAAAGCCTCGTGCAAAAAGCCAACTTGGGGTGGCAGAAAAATTCCACGTGGGAGGGAGCGCAGGGAGGCAGCCAGCCCAAGCTCCTGGTCAGAGCGGTGGGGCTGGAGTGAAGCACCTCAGCTCAGGAAAACCCCAGCACAAAGCAGGGACAAGTTCCCAACAAAAAACACCTGAAAAAGCCAAGAGAGAACGGGCACAACACTGCAACAGCGAGGCAACACTTGAGCTTGGAAAACAACCCCCAGAGAGGCAGAATTCCATAGAAATCAGCAAAGAAAGCGTGTGGCACGTGCTGGACAGGCTCCAGACCTACCAGAGACACATCGAGTGTTTTTAACACAGCCAGGGGTTGTGTTTGTCACTTGTTACCAACACCACACGGAGGAGCAGCCAAGGAGTGACGCTGGTGACAACTGAGAGCCAGAGCTGCCTCTTTTCAGAGCCTTTACGGGAGAAGAGAAAAAGGCTCTCAACTGCTTCTAACAAGGAATGGCTTAAATAGGTTAAAAATAATGAAGCAGTATTCTGCACATGAGCACTCCGTGCTCCCAATTAAGCAATCCTTTACAAGGTGGCCTTAGGAAGCCTCTCAGAGTCGTTAGAAGGAGGTTAATAAATCACTTTGAAACCCGGGACGCAGCTTAGTGAGGTGACTAAGGAGCTGTTGCCACAGCCTAATGTCATTACCCGAATTCTGGCACTTTGCAGGGAGCGTGAGGCTGCAGATCTTGAGCTTTATAGCCTCCTGTCCAAATGACGACTCCTTGTCAAGGGCCTGGGACTGCTTGCGGGACTTGTGACTTCGCAGGTCAATCTCTCTCAACACAAAATGTTTGCAGAGCTGCAAGCAGAGGTCAGGATCCACGGGGTTTTAATCTTTCAGGCTGAAGTTTGTGTTACAAACCAAGGAGAACACGCAGCAAACGGGTCTTTGGTGCCAGGAGGTCTCTTTAGGGAAGGTGGGCATCTCACGCCCTGGCCAGCACATCTGGCACAGGCTGTTGATGCAAAACACTTTGCCCACACTCCTGTGCAGAAATAAATTCTATTGCCACACGTCTGCAAGGCTGAACGGTCTCCAGGCTCCTCCACAGCACTTGCAGCTCCCAGAACTACAAACCAATGCATTTTGACACCCTCAATGTATCTACCCTCCCTTACACAGCTCATCAAGAGCAGTTTTGTTTCTAAAACCCCCTCAAAGTCATGAGCAAACTTAATGGACAGAGAAAATAATTTATTCTCCTGAAACCAAATTATTTTCTCCAACTTTTCAGCAAGTATCTCATGTCAAAGCATGAAAAGCGATGCCACAATTCCGAGCAGCCTCTCCAAGGACAGCTGCCAAGAAGGCATTTCATTGATGCTTCTTCCCCTCCTGCCAACGTGTGTTGTCAGACACGTTGCCTGGACAGCAGAAATCACGGGTAAGGCCATCTCCCAGTGCTCCAGATACCAATTCTTACAAACAGCCCGGTTTTCACAGGAGGCATTGCTTGAAAACCATCCTTATTTGGACGGGGCAGTACTTGGGAGTTTGGAAAACCCCCCAGGGCCAGGAGAAGGAGCTCCCTTTCTTCTCCCCTGGCAGGCAGCAGAGCCCGCTGTGTCTCGGGAGGCCCTGGGTGTGCTCTGCTATCTCTGAAGCCCAGCAGCCCCTCTGCCTCCCCGTGCTCCCAGATTATCTATCCCAGTGGTTGGTAGCACACCCTGTTCCCCACCTAAACTTTAACATCTTGGGGCAGATCCTTCTTGGACAGAGCACAGGGGAGCCTTGATCCACATCGTCACCATTCCAGGAGTGCACAGTGTCTTAGGATCCTGAAGAAATGGTTTTCAAAAGGAAACAAACATCTTTTCCAACAGTAAAAAAAAGATGAACGGTGAGCAGGAACTCTGCTCCATGC
Source organism: Daphoenositta chrysoptera (assembly GCA_013397915.1). Lineage (NCBI taxonomy): Eukaryota > Metazoa > Chordata > Aves > Passeriformes > Daphoenositta > Daphoenositta chrysoptera. The sequence continues at coordinate 222,724 of VZRO01002535.1, forward strand.
ATGAAAACTGTCTAAAAAGCAAACATACAAACAACATTTACACAATAGGCATCTGGCAGCATTTTCAGACATTTTTTTTAATTTATTCTGACATGCTATAAAGGAATAAATTACACTGTTAAAGAATTACCAGCAATAAAAGTATTTCTTTCTTTCAGCTGGGCTAGAATAGGAGTGAGAAGGAAGACAGCCTGGGGCAGTAACCAACGTGAACTCTGCATGGTGCGAGGCTGCCCCCAAGAACAAGAGGAAATCTGGTCATATCCACTTCACAAGAACTTGAAAGAAAATGCCTTGGTTTAAAACCATCCAAATTTTTTCAAACCATTCCAATTTTTTCTCCAAAGCAGCAATCACAAGTCAGTCCAGCCGAGGCAGGACATGGCAATGCTCGAAGGCTGCCAATCCCAGGTCTGCAAAAGGTGCCATTTCGTTTTAAAAAATTCCAATCTTATTATAGAGGGCTGGTCTCAAACAACAGGTTATAAAAATGCAAGACTGCCCCTTCCCCCTCAAGGAAAAAATACAAAATTTATTTAAAAACAAAATGAGGAAGAGTTACAACACTAAATCTAAAATGATTTAGAAAGAAATATGACTTCTTTTGCTTAACAAATGGCCTTAAAACTTGTTTTAAAAACAGGGTAATGTAAATTTCTTAAACTGAATTAACAAGGCAAATTAAAAAAATCTCATTTCCTTACAGAAACAGTTTTTAGTTTTTAATGAACTTGTAAACAAAAAAGCTCCCGCTTCAAAATAAAAACAAAATCCCAGATCATATAGATGTTTACAGTGATTACATTTATCTAAGCAACTTACATACAGGTTCAGTTGTAAGATGTTAACTAAATTTCGTGACAAATATGCTGTTTTTCCTTTTATACCAAGAACATTATAGAGTTAATGCAGAGTCCTAAAGATTATCTAGTAGTCGCTAAGTTTCTCTTAAGTCTTCACTTTAGATGCTGTTATTTCTAGCACAGGTAAGCAGGCAGAGTCTTTCATATGCTTAAAAACTGGAATCTTTGGTTACTACCATGTCAGCTGGCTTGGTATGTTGCACATAGAAGCCAACAACTTTAAGAATGTTTTAAGTGTACAACTTTCAAAACCCAGGGAGGAATAACCAGAAAAGAGTGCACAATTGTGAGCATTTACAATTATCACAACTGTTGCCGAAGACTGTTCATGCCATTCTTCCAAAACAATGAGATCTCATAAGCAGTGTAGTTCAAAGTAAAAAGGTAACAAAAATTGGCATATGCACAATTTTCTCCACTTGTGTGTCAACCATTAGTTAACTTTTCCACTTGAAAAAAATGCAATAGAAAACTGGACACCATGTTTCACTATCTCAGTAATATTCACAATTACAGCTGCTACAACTCCAAGTGCAGCATCACTGACACTGCCCAGAGCCAGTTTATACTGATATTAAGTTCTTTACACCAAGGAAATGGTTGCCCACAGCCACTGGCAAGTGTATGAACTAAAATTTCTAGGATTTGGGGAGTGACAAGTCCTGCTCCGATCTGCTCTGCTTTGTCCCATCCTCGTCATGCTCAGAAACCTGCAAGATAAACACAAGGGCAACTTACTGATACGGGATGGAAACAAACAACAGCCTTCACAGGAGGAGAATTAAACAGCAGTTATGGTCATTCAAAGGGGAAAATGCTGCTCCATCTGGGAATTGCAGAGTTCCTGGTGTCCATTTCCAAAGGCAACCAGCATTTGCCACAACTCTGGAGCTCACACACCTCTCACTCACACCTCCTGCTGCACGGGAGAACAGGCTTAATGCACCAGCTGGATGCCACATTCCTCCAGCAGGAATTCAGCCCAACAGTTTGAAAACAAGCTGTGTTATTGCCACTAGGAAACAGGATGTAATTTCAGAGGATTGTTTTCTCCTTGTCTGCAGTGGCTCATGTTTGTATCCCTGAATGTCAGGCTGTCATCTGACTGCAGGGTGCTCTCCAGAGACGCAGCACGGCAGCGTCTCAGGGCCGGGAAGGCAGGGAGAACTCACCTTGCAGGGACTGCTGGCACTGCAGCCCCACGGCAGCACGCCCTGGGCAGCCCCAGCACACGGCACGGGCTGTGGCAGTGGCCTGGGAAGCAGCACAGCCCTGCCTCTGGAAGGGCAGTGCTGACTCACATGACACGGGAGGTGGTGCACAAACAGCAGCTCTTTTAATGTTCAGTATTCCAGTGACACTGGGGGAGAGGGAGAGTACAGGAACACACACCAATCTCCACGAACCAGTTACTGCAAGCTAAGCCAGTCCTCCCTCCGTGCTCCTTTCTGGTGACTCAGGTGGCAGGGCTGGGCTTCAGAGGTAACAGGAGCCTCAACCAAGGATCGCTCTGCCAAGCGAGGTTCTGCTCTGGATGCCCTCCAGCCAGGATGGTTCTGGCCACGGGTGAATTCATCAGAGCTTTTGCAACAGAAATCTCTTCTCAGTGAAATACAGACAGAGCTGACCTCAGCTATAGCTTGTGCTGTCATCCAGAGAGAAGCAAGTGCAAACAAGTCTTACTGGTCTGACATTGTGTCCAAAATGTATCTGGGCAGCAGGCAGAAAACGGCTTTAACTCTTCCCGAGCTGGCTACAGGTAATTTCAAAGAGGTTCAATAACTTGGTTCAAACCCAGTCTTAATGCAATGAAGGACAATTCTCTTTATCCAGCACTGGTCGTATTTTAAAAAATCCTGCACCAGAATCAAGACAGCCATTCCCAGTCGAGTGCAGGTTCCCACAGAAAGCCCAGTGATTCCTGAGTTCCCTAATCCTTACTTGATGCACACAACCAAAGTTACGCTGATTTTCCATTTGTTCAGCAGAGAACACTGATTCATCATCTGAACCACTTTCTCCATCAAAGCAGCCAAAACAAAGTCAACAACGAGAGTGTGGAAAGAAATAGATCAACTCATTGCTTCCAAAGTCTGAATATTTCACAAGAAATGGGAGCCTGAACCTGAGGACAAAGCACATCCTAACAAATGATCTGCTGCTATTAGAACTCCTCAAAGCCAAGGTAATATGGGGAGGAGAATGTCCAGCTACAGCTACAGAGAGCAACAGGGAACTGGACTCAACTCAAAAAACCCTTGGAAATCTGTTAAGACACAGCCCAACCACAGCTGTCAAATGAGATGGAGATACTGAGAGCACACAGAGCACTGCTGCTGTGAGGAATGTGCTGCAGAGCTCACGGTGGCATCTCTTCCACAGATCTTCACTCCATACACGGCCAAACCATCACTCCTTGTCCCTCTGAGGTGTTGCCCAAACCTCTGAAAATCTCTGTGCTATGTGAGGAATCCTCAAATTGCTCTATTATTACCATGGCTGGAGATCTGACTGACAGGGGAGCAGCAACTGTAGTGTCATTCCCTAAAAACTTCCTCAACTGGAAACGCTCAAACTTTGTATTCTCCAAATTTGTATTTGTATTCTCCATTTCTCCAGACAAGCAGTGGGAAGTATTCAGTTCTCAATAATTCCAGTTCTCAAGCAGAGAAGTCTCAGTCTGTTCTGAGCAATCCTGCCACCACCACAGACATCCAGCAAATATTAAGGGACCTGCTGACAGCCTTGCAGAATCTCCACTGCCAGGAACTAGAAACACCTCTCCCAAATGGAACTGGTAGACTTTATCCTGCAGATTGACTGCCTGAGTCACTTTTATGACTGAGGGAAGCTGAGTGTAAGCACAGTTACAAATCACACCTGAACAACTGCTGCACTGGCAAAAGAGAGCGAGCCCAACTTCCCGGAGTCAGCAGAGCCCTGTCTCTTGGAACAGTTCACCTCTCCCAAGTTCCAAACCAGCTGAGCTGGCTGTTACAAAAGACACTGCACAGAGTTCCAGAGAGGGGCAGGGGAAAAAAAACTGAGAGAAAAAAAGGCCATGGACAGAGCAGGTCATTCTGGAACCAAGCAGAATATCTAGCCTGGATAAACCCTAGGATTCAGTGTTAGATTTAACATGGATCTGAGTTAAGGAAGTCAGGAATAGCTGTAAATGAGCACACTGGACAAACAATCTGAGTCTGTACTTCTCTGGACCACCCTGCCTTCTTCAACAGGACTTTATAAATAACTGCACCTGTACATTGCTATTTGCAGACTCTTGTTGAATGGATATGGTTACCAGAGGGTAACACTGGATACCATGAAGCCTTTTAAGCCACTTACACATAGGCTTTGCTACAGCAGCTACAAAAGAATTTAACTCCAGAAAAAATAACCAGGTATTTCATCCTCTCCTAAGTGAAAGAGCATCCAAGCCATTACAGCCTCCTCCTTCAGCTTAGCTGGCTTCAAAAAAAATCTTCTTTAATAGGCAAAATTCCTCACAAAAAGACATGCAGCATTTTAGAAATCTGGAAATCTTTACTTTGATGAAGAGATGAAACCTCTGAAGTCTTCAGATGTGTGCCAAGCACTGCTTTAATGCCCTGCTGACATTACAGCTTGATCGATGCAAAGGTCACAAGCCTCTCTTGGTGAGGGAAGAGGAGTCACTCCCCAAAAAAGGCAATGAAATTGTGCTAAAACGCCAGGATTTTCATCTTAGCTGCAGCAAAGGGTCTCTACCACAGGACAGGTGATAAGGAATGTCCATCAGTGAACAGGAATGGTGTAAGGCTCTCTGGCAAAGCTTCCCTGCTCCTCGTGCCTGTCAGAGAGCTCAGCTCTGCTCCCCGGCACTGAAGCACCACTTCAAGGTGCAGGCAGACAATCATTTTAATGACCTTTCTTTCTTTACACACAGCACTTGGTCAGAGACTGTCTGAGCCAGGAGAACAGCACATTAAACCTCAGAACACTTCAGCAAAACTGTGTTTCACCAGCTCACAACTTGATTTTCAGGGCAGGTTCCACTTACAGATCATCACCTCCTGCATGCCCTTCACTTTGAGCATGAGCTGTAGTGAGGAATGTGCATTTTTGCTCAAATTATCTTCTCCTGTTTGAACAGCCAACCTCTCCACACCCCAAACTGGGCTGGGTTCTGAACTTCACTCAGAGTTTCTCTATTTCAGGAAGCAATCCAAGCCCAGGTGCTACTGGTGTTGCAGCTGAAGGAACTGGTTTCCAGCCTCTGCCAGAGCCAGCCACACGAGCTGCACTCTTTATGCCAAAAATCTGACATTGAATGGCATCTTTATTTTTTTTCAAGAACCACTTAAATCTTGGGAAAAGCAGCAGGTATTTTACTCCTTCATTTCTTCTGGATGAAATATGTTCTTTGATAGTGATTTTGACTACAGACACCTGGTAAGGTTTGAATGCTGCCACAATATGTGAAGAACAATGTCTGGTAAGTTTATTGTAAACACTTCTGCATTTCTTCGATTTCCAGGGTTGTCACGTTAGCCAAGTATGTAATTTTATACATATAAAAATGATAGACAAGAGGTATTGAAGAGCAGCACTGCCTCAGTACAGAATTTAAACCTTGCTTCTCTATTCTCAGCCACACAATATCATTAGTTTCAATTTTATCCACAGCTCAGCTTGAGGAATTGGTTTCATGGCAAGACTGGCTCTCAAATGCACAGATATGGCAGTTTCATCCTAGGGACTTACCAGACTCACACCAGCACATTTATATCACAAAAAAAAAAAAAAAAAAAAAAACCTNAAAAAAAAAAAAAGTATTTTAAAAGCTTCTAGATCATGTGAAAAAAAATTATGTGCCTTTTCAGAACTCCATTTTCAGTTATTACACAATTACATTTGAACATGTCACAACATTTCCCTTTGAAACCATAACCTAGAAAGATCAAAAAAATCATCAGGAAACCTGAAGCCCCACCCCAGAGCACCCAGATAGTTCAGAAAATTGTGAGTTGGCAATCCACAGCAGTTTGGGCTTACTGCTTGATTTAGGCAAGGCATTTTGAGCTCACTGGTCCCATCCTTGAACTCTGGACCAAATGTCTCAATGTAAACCCACTGGAGGAAGCCAGAGCATTCACAATTTTCTGTTCCCAGTGTTTGAGGCATACAGAACAGAAGCAAACCCACAGCACTGTACCAGCAGCCACAGAGCAGAACCCAAAGTCTCTAGATCCTTGCCTACTCAATGAGAATTATCCCTTAAGAAGTGTTAGGTCTAGGATTTTGGATTGCATTATATATTTATACATATATAAGGACATATATATGTATATATATAAATCAAAATAAATAAAAATGTCACATTCCCAACACCAAGTCAGTTTCTTGTTTTTGGAAAGTGGTTAATGCGGGAGCAAAAGATGCAGTGGTTAAAAATGACCCAACATCCCCAGAAGAAATGATATGAATAACAAGGACATTTTGGTATAAAGTTAGTAGTCAAATTCTCCAAGGACGTCTTTTGGTTTTGCTTTTGAATTTAAGAGCCAAATGTAGTTTTTAAACCACCTCCTTGATCTAACACTTGGAATTGCCACCGTTGTCCAAATTCGTGGAATTTTTGTTTTTCCTGTAACGTCACTTGGTTCTTGGCTACTAACCTTTCATGTTACTCTTGGATTTGTCAGTTTGCTTGCCTGTGGGGGTTTGGGCCTGCTGCCCCTGCCCACTGGAAGAGGCTGCCTGCTGTGCTGCTTTCTGCTTTAACATTGTCCAGTCGAATGTGTAGTCATACTGGTGGTTCAAGGTCCTGCAAAAGAGGGAAATATTCTGCTGTAACACATCAGAGCTAACACCAAGCCCTGTCTGAAATCCCACAACTAGGGGATAGCTCCTTCTGTAAGCTGCTTTAGAGATTATGAATGGTATAGAAATGCTAAGTATTACTAACTTAAAGGGATTCTTGCAGCAAGCCCAAATACCAGCCAGCAGCATTTACTCACTGCTTACACAAAGGTCTGCACTTGTGGAAGCAGCACTTCCTCCCAGCCCAGCTCACCCACTGTCTGCACTGAGCTTCTGAGCTTTTTTTTTAATGTAATTTCAAGGAGAGACTGCAGTATTGTACATCATTGAATAGGAATTCTTTGGATTCCAGAAACCTGGGGGGAGACTCGAGAGATCAGTACCAGCCCTTCTTTTGACAGATGCTGTTCACTGCACAGGGTGGAATTTATGTTCCAGTTGCTCTAACAAGTTCAAGGAAGCAGCACTATTCTCCTCCACTGAAATTTCTCTCCTGGGAACCACTGCTGGGCCCATCACCAATTTCCAAATGTAAAAAGTTTCAAAGACTTCTACCAAGGGGTCAATTTCTTAAGGTACTTGCAACAGAACCTGAAGCATGGGCTCAACCCTGTGGTCACATCACACAATGCAAAAACAAGGGAATCTTCTCCCTTCATGTTTAACATTGAACAGTAATTTTCAGGTCCTTTAAACAGCTTTTGAAGCTCTGAAATGAAAGGGAGTCCCAGAAGAACTCCCTGCACCACACACACAGGAGCTGCTCTCTGCAGTGCCAGTCCCACAGAGCAGTTCCCAACTGGATCCCTGAGAAGTTTCTGTACTTTTCCACTTGGAGACTGACCTGAAAAGAATACGGAATAATTGCCTCAGATACATGTAATCTGGTGCCTCTTCAAAGCGCAGGCCACGACAGTAGTTCAGATACATGGCAAATTCTGCAGGGAACCCCTGTAAATCAACAGTGTTAATCAAGCCATGGCTTGCAGCAGAAACCTTCTAATAAAGGCAGAAAGATGTACATCTATCTCTAAAAGCAGAGGAAAACTGGTTGAAGATGTATAAATTAACTCCACTTTGCCCCTAGTTGTTAATTTATTCTGTATTTCAGCAACTGGATTTGCTCAGGTACACATTCCTTCCCCTGAGTTGTTACCTCATGCATGGTTTGCAATCATAAGCTCTCTGCTACCAGAACCTTCAACATATAACTTATTTATAAAGCACTTTGTTCATCCTAATCAAACCTTGTTCTTACTCACTAAGTCTCTAAAATAAGTGATAATTTTCTAGTAAGAGATTCACTCTTGTTTCCTTGATAATCTACTTGAACATAGTAGAGACAAGGTCAGTTAACAGTATTAAGTGTGAAAACTTAAATTATGAGAACCGTTTTCAAGGATTTGCTGCTTTACCTTTTTAAACATTTAATGCTGTATTAAAGCCTACCTGTAATATGTAATAGCACACAGAACAGTGCTGTAAAAAATCACAGGGTGTAAGGGAGTGCAAGGCCACACTGGATGGAGCTCTGAGCAACCTGGACTAGTGGAAGGTGTCCCTGTCCACAGCTGGGGGTTGGAACTGGGTGGTTTTTAAGGTCCCTTCCAACCCAAACCATTCCATGATTCTCTGAACAGTTCAAGAGTTTGGGAGATGCTGTAGGACTCTGGGGATAGAGACGTGCAGGACTAGAAAGAGCAATCCTTGGTGCTGCTGTCTGAGGTGCAACAATCCCCCTGTGTTCTCCAGGACCTTTGTTAAGAAGCACGTGGCTGCAGTGCAAGAAAATTCTGAAAACTCAATGGAAAACTTTGGAAAAACAAAGATCACTTGCATCCAATTCCACTACAGCCACTACTTGAGTTATGGCAGAGAATATGAACCCTCCTGAAGAGGCAGAAGGTGGATTGGGCAAGCCAGACAGCCCCACCTTGGTTACTTATTTACTTCTGATGTAAAACTGGCACTGTAAAAGTTGAAGAACTGAACAAGCCTCACCTAAGAGAGCCGGGAGCTTGCACAGCCAACAGTCAGCAAGACCTGAGTGATGGTGGCACGAACTTTGCCAAGGAACAGCAGCAAATGCTGCCCTGTTACACACATTCCCAGTCTTGCTGGGTGGCCAAACACAAGGCACCCAGTGCCTGCCAAAGCAGTATTATTCAGCAGCAAATGCCGTGTGAGGCTGTTTAATATATTGGCTCAAGTTTAGGAAAAAGAACCCCAACAAACAACAAAACAAACAAGAAAACAATTTCCATTTCACAGTATGACATCATTTGGAAACTCTTACCTTACACAAAACCTCAACAGGAGTGGACATTTTCTTTTCACTAATCTTTTCATACTTTTGCTTCTTTGTTGCAGCCTGTGGAACATGTAGGTCACAATATAAGAGATATTGTGCAACACTGGATTAACAAGGACAGCAGCAAAAAAAAAAAAATGACAAAAATCCTTTGGTCAACCGTAAGTATTTTATGTGAAATCTTCAAGTCCCACACACTTATTGCAAAGAGAATGAAGGTCAATCTGGTATTAAGATTTGGACACAGTTTAATACCATTTGTCGCAGTCTAATGCTTCCATCACATGGCACAGCTCGTGTAGCTCTAGCTGCTGCTTTTGTCCATTACCCACATCAGACTTGCAGCTACATTTGCCAAAGTTGTATTAATTCCCACTCAGTGCCTCATTCAGGGCTGCCTGGTGGTTCAGCACCCTTTACACTCATTTGCAGCTGAAGAGTTCCAGTGTCCCACAAGCTGCTGCCTTTTTAGAAACTGTGCAGCTGCAAACACCATGGGAATTACACAACTCTCACACGGAGGAAGAAAAACAATTAAAACATGAAAACCAATCACTGGAGTCTATATAAGTGAAATAAGAAATGTCTGCCACGTTTGGAGCTGGCTCCCTTACATGGAAATCCTGAACAAGCCTGTTGCAGTTAATAATTATTCAGTTGTGCCATAACCTGCACTGAAGATACCACTGAGGCTGAACTTGCCAGGCAAGAGATTATTTCCATGCTCTCTCCAGCAATGCAAAAAGCCACTAACAATGTTATTTTCTATTTCCCAAAGGGGCCTCAGCCTGCAACAGGACAATAACTGGCAAAGATGATGTCAGCTATTGTTTAGCATAAATTTTAAGACAGTCCAACAATGCACATTTTGCCTGCTGCGTAAGAGGCACAATCCACAGTCTATAAATATCAAGCTTTGGGAAAAGCTGCTTTGTACAACTGAGGCTAAACATTATATAAACCCACCTAGCAGGCAGAAGCATGATACCCAAACATGAAAAAAAAAAAAAAGGGTGGGGGAGGGTAAAAAAAGCATCATAACCTACCTTTAATCCTTGCCAAGGCAGACTGGTTCTGTTAAAGTACATCAATACATAGCCTAGAGACTCCATGTCATCCCGACGACTGCAGGGAGAAAAACACAAGGAATTACAAATTCTTACATTTCTTACTTTATTCCATAGTGCAAGCATTCAAAAATTTAAATTAAAAGAATAATAAGGGAATAAACCCTAAGATAGGAAGAGAGCCTATTCATTTTTAAAGCAAGGAATACTCTGTAGGTATTGTGTGTTCTAAGTTTCCATCTGCAGTTTCATTTGGGAAACAAAAGCTTTAGAAAATGAAAAAAAAAAAACAAAACATTAAATGTCTTTCCTGCCCTCTTAAGTAGCTTGGATAGAAACTAAAGATTTTCCTGTAGGAACCATGGAATGCATTGTAAGAGAGAATGAGGTTAATGAGGTCAATAAGGCTCTAACATCATGTAAGTAAATTTTTCCCTGAACCTTGGCTCAGTCTGGGATCAATCCTGACCATCTGGCCCCTGAAGGACATTGCTCCTTTCTTCCTTCCCTTCTGTCAAAACCCTCTGAGCTGTCTGTGATTTTAAAGGCAGCAATATTTATAAAGGTGCATGCATTAATCTGAGAGGTGCTGCTGCCTTCTTCCCACAAAAGTCTGTTCCAAGGCAGCTGGAGAACTCCAAAGTGATCCAGCCACAGATTTCACCAAGAACTCGCAGAGAAACTCTCACGCAAAAGGCTTCAAATGTTTTCTGCCCTGCACATGTTCCACATCCCCACTCTGGCCACACGAACACCACTGTACTTTGCTCACAGCTTTCCTGAGTACCAAGACCAGCACAGTTCACTGGAGTGGAAAACACACTCCAGGAGTTTTTTTCCTCTTGGCAAAGCTGCCTCTTCCCAGCTGTGGTAAAATCAGATTTTTCCTCTGACTGCCCCTGTGCAGCTGACATCTATTTAATATGAGGCAGAAAAATAACTTCTTTTTCTCCTCCCAGCTCCCTTATGAGGTACAACCTGGTGCATTTTGCTGCTGCTCCACCACCCAGAAAAGGATTTAAAGGGTGGCAGGACAGACTCTACACCTACTACCCCAACAAGGGATCAAAGGGCTGGAAGTGGTACTGCAAACAGGATTACACACAAAGGTGAGGCTAAAACAGCTCCCTAGAAGTGGGAACAGGCTGTAACCTGATCTATCTGCAGATCTTGGTACGAGAAGAAAGGGGTTGGTGATGTTTTGTGTTATAGCCAAGCCAATATAACCAGAACAGCCTGGCACCCCCTCAGCTCAGGGGCAGCTCTCCGACCCTCTGGGGAACAAAGGAAAAGCTATCCCAGGAGAAAATCAGCTTGGCTCCCTCAAGCTTTTAGCACAAGGCCAGGAAAGCACTGCCGTGCCCAGGAAGAGAGGATTGGTTCCCTCCCCTCAGCAGCAGCTACCTCTGAGATCAACTCAGCTGCAACACGAAACCACAGACAAAGGGAGGAAAAATGATACTGAGCCCACAAATTCCAGCCTGCAAAACTTGCTAATTCTATTAGAACTGCAGATTTTAATCACCAACGGCATTCAGTGAACCTTTATAGGGCCATGACATACAATTATGTTTTCTGAGAAGGCAGTGGTAAATTCAGAAGCAATAAAGGGATTAAGAATTTGCTTCCCCCATCCAAGGTCATTGTTTTGATGTTTAATGTAGTGATCTTGTAGTAGGAAACATTTAGTTCTGTAAATCTGTAATGGGTCCATTACATTTGAGAATATATTGATAAAAGTAGTTTCCAGGATTTGGAAAACAGGACAATCCTCTCCATTATTAAAATAAATAATATTGCAAACAGCTCCTTGAGCACAGCTGTCATTACCTACAGGAAAACACGTTCTATAACAGTTAAAAGTACAGGACTAGAGGTTGAAATATTCTGCCATAAGCTCCAGAACTGGTTTCTCTTGATTACAGGAGTGCATTACTTCTTTGCCTCACTGCTGGCTTGACCTAGACAGTTTAGCAGCTTTTAGCAAGCACCAACCTACATTTCTAATTATAACAGAATTCCCATTACCAGCAGATATGGTGTAAAATCCAACTAAATTCAATTTAGAGTGTCCAACTAAATTCAAAAGCAACATTCTTTGCAGATCCCTCCTTCACTCTCAGGTGGCAAGCACAGATATTCCCTAACCAGAACTGCTTGGAATCTATGACATGCACTTATTTCAGAAGTGACACCTGTCATTTACCTCCCTGAGCCACATGCCAAGCTGGCTTAAATAATGACTCTGACAGACAATAAAATACTCTTAAAGAAACTAAAGTAAAAAAGGAAGCATGGAACATTTTAAAGCACCATTTGTGGGTTACATGTTCTGCTGAAGTTGACCACGAGAAATTCTGCCATTTCCATCTTGATTCAAACAAAGGTCAGAGCCACAGACATTCCTGGAAGCTTTAACTATCCAAGAGAGGTAAAGCCACACTCCTGCAGTTATATACTGCAATTTCAGCACACACATAAGGAAGAGAAGAGAGACATCCCTTGATATCCCAAGAGCACCTAACACTTCCAAACAACCTCAAGTGCTCTCTCCACTGCACCAAAGCTAGGATTCTGCAGGAACAAAATGCCTTTGATCCAGATGATAAAAATGTGTTTGTTGATTAAGCAAAGCTCAAATATATAAATACATCCACACACATGTGTACAAACCTACAGACATGACTACACCAGAAACTAAAATAGTGTGACTGAAGATATTTAAGTCTTGCTTGCAGGCAAAAGGAGAAATAATAGCTTACTAACTTGAAGACAGTAAGAAAACAGGACAGACACCAGCTTTAGAACACCCTTTCTGCTTACAGAAAGGCCTCTCAAGCCAGTCAGCCGTGGTGCCAACAGGTACCAACCCATCAGCAAAGTGCAGCATCTTATGTGTGAAGGGCCTCTGACAGACCCACATCAAAGTATGGCATAGCCTTTAAAAAGCCAAAATAATATGCAGAACATCCACCTGATGTCTGCAAGACACACAGTCTCTTCAAGAAGCAAATTAGGTGCTTGGATTTCCCCCCTATCCTTGCACAGGCAAGCCAAAGGGAAGAGTACTTGCAAAGGGATGGATACACTTTTCATATAAAATGAGTTCAGACTCTTCAGAAGTTCACAAAGATCACCCTGCACCCTCCAGAATGTTGCACTCACCTCTGCTCAATGCCAAGATGTGCATTGATGCTGGCATATCGAGCTGTGCCAGTAAGATTTTTGTCTTCTCTGTATGGTATGTGTTGCCTTGTCCTGTTGTCCCGGTACTTTTTGGCCAAACCAAAGTCAATAAGGAATAACTTCAAGAAAAATGAAAATAGGTTAGATTCCTATTTAATTCCCGAAATTCCCAACTTCTTTCACTAGGCATTAGCTATGTTTTAAGACACCCAGACAATGTAACAGCCTACAGTTAAAAGAAGCAAAGTAACAGTGCGGAGGCGCAACCAGCTCTAACTAGTCAGTTAAAAACTTCATGGTGAATTAGTTCAAGCCTTTTCTCAATCCCCTGGAATAAGATTAGATGGTGCTACTCAGCATCTGTAGCTTAGTCCTACACTGTTTTCTGTCCCTGTTGTAGTCTGATGACTGCAGTGCACAGCTGAGGGAGGAAGATGTGTGAAAGCACATCCCAAACCCCACTGGCACTGGAGGTCACACACACGGAGTTAATGGCAGCTTAATACACACGAGGCACATCCTGCAACCCCTGTCTCAAAGAACAGTGGCCATTCTGCAGAGCACAAGGCCAAAACCCTCCCCAGCAAACAAGACAGCTTGTTCTTGGCTCATTTTAAGGCTCCCAGAACACTGACACAGCAGCAGGACAAACTCGCTGGGTTTAACACAGCCAGGAAGCTGGAGACGAGAACGGGATCCAATTTGGGTTTCTAATAACCAAGCTTGCCCAATGATTTGGTATTTAGCAACCTGAGTGTGTGGTAATTAGTGTGTGGTAATCACTGTGCTGCCAGCCAGCCCACCTACAAAGGGTAATCCAGGCTGTACCTTCTTGGACAAGATCTCAGGACTAGGCAAAAAAAGCTGAGGCAGAAAGAAAAATGTAAAGAACCTTTCAAATTTTAGCACTCAGACTTCAAGCTACAAATCCTGATTCCAACACTGGATTAATGCTACAGGATCAAGGACTACAATCCCTCCAGACTAATCAATGCTGCAAAAGTAACTTGGGTGGGGGCAGAACATGATGGAAAGAAGACATTTAAGGTTTGATCAAGTCTCAGTACAAACCAACTCAGTATCACCTTAAAGCTGATTCCAGAACTGAAGATACATCTTTAAAAGCAAATTGCAGACTGAAATACATCCAAGGCTGAAATGAGGGGTCACTGGCATACTGGAAGTGCTGTGAACTATGAAGTTCAACTCAACATGAAGTATCCAAGACACTGAAAGTTTCTGAACTGCACAGTAGCTATGGTTTAGAATTCTGGTTCAAGAAGATTTACCAACTACAGTAGCCTAGACAGGAAAAAGAAAAGCTAAAAACCTCTTAAACTACTGGTGTCAGAGCAGAAAACCTGGGGTTGAAGTCTTGCCATGGTTTATATGCAAACACAAGGCACTGCAGTTCTGTATCTGCTGTTCTGGTGAAAGTCAGCCTGAAAGCCCAGAACACATGGAGCAAGGGGACATAAATCCAAGTTTTTAAATCAACTACACTGCTCAGACAGCTCAGCAAGGTGTGCGTCTGGGCTGTAGCATCCACTACTCAGTGAGCATGGATATGTTCCCTAGCTACCAGGATATCATCTGATAAGCCAGGAAATATTTGATGTTGAATCCCAAAGCAGACAGTATAAAGCTTTAAACGATTCTTCCATGCTGCAACTTTCCTAGAAGCAAAGCCTGAGCTTGAATGCAATCCCTCATTTTCTGATTTGGTCCACCACACAGACCTGTAACTGGATATTGTTTTCCAGCACCAGCTTATCTGGGCAAGTTTACTCTGTTCCCTAGCTTAGGATCAGTCTGTATTTCCCGGTGGATGGGTGGAAGGCGAAGGAGTGAGTCCCTCCTGGAAAGAATTAAGTTGGAAGACACAGCCCAATTTGGATGAGCACAGAACGTCCCAATGCCAGCCCTCAGGAACACATTCCCAGATAACCTCACACCACCTTCATTCTGTTTGTTGCACTATCAGCAGGAAACTGGAGAAGTAGGGCACGATTTTTGCCAAGAGCAACTAGAGAAGTAGATCAAAGTCTGTGCCTCTGATAAGAAAGTTTCAGAAGCAGACAACAGAAGCCTGTCAGCTTGTGTACAGCAGGAATCCGCCTGGGAGTTCATCCATGGAGACTGCTGTGGAAAGCTGTGGACCAATGGCCAAGCTCCTGAGCAGTGATTCATATTCAGCAACTTCCAGCTGTCCTGCTACCAACTGGCAACTGTCTTCATCTCTCTGCAATTCATCTTCTCTTCAAGAGTCAGAAATACATTATACACTACGAGATAAGCTCCTGCTTCTTCAATACATAGCTTGTTGGAGTAATTTCAGTTTTTAAGCACAATGGATGAAAATATTAAGTCTTCATTACACATTTGGGGTGATTTTGAACAAAAACTGCACAGGGAGGAGTCTGGCTGAAGTGGTAACAGAACTTCTCCACGTGCATCCACAGAAACTGCAGGAACCCTTCAGGAAGGCAAGCAGGAGCCCTGCTATTTCATGTCTGTCCTTCACCACATTTTTAGGAGATCGCCTTTTGAGTTGGAAAGACCAAACATAAAACCTGCACCTGAAACCAAGCACGTACATTTAGCCCTATCAAAGTTTAGAAATAATTCCACAATTTAAACAAGCGCCACAGGGAAACATCTTAGTAATGTTACATGTTTGCCAAGTATGTCTGAATAATGCCAACATAAGAGGTGCTTTTGCAAGGTCTACATTCTCCAGAAAAACGAAATAAAAAACAAAAAATAAACCAAACCAAACCAAAAGAAAAAAAAAAACCAAAACAAAAATAAAGCACATGAATTTGGGGTTGAGGTTGGAATAGGAGACAGTTCAGACCTGGTTTAATCCTGAGAAAGATGGGTCCTGAGAAGTACTAACAGTCATGCTTCTTTTCCTCTTCCCCACTGGAGATTCTAAACACTGAACAAACAATAGAGGGTGGCAGTGCATCAAACAGTCTTGCTTACATTGCAACATTGGCCGGCGCAGACAGGCAACACCGAGGCGTTCGAGAAAGAACAGGGTAGCCAAATGCCATCCTTCTTCCACCAAGCACTGTACTTTTCAAAAAAACTCTATGTTTCCATCTTTTTTGGGTGTTGTTTTTATTATTTGTAGTAGTATATCTTTTTTTTTTTTCCAAGGAGACAATTTGACAGATGGGACAAGGTAAATTTCAACTGTGAGCCGCTCCAAAATGGCACTGCCTTAACCAGGGATAGCAATGGTGACATTTGGCTCTATTAAAAAAGGAAATTCAAGTTTTTCCTTACAAAAGCAGCCTTTGGTTCCACAAACTGCCCTTCCCCCAAAAGACATTTAGAAAAAGTAAATCTTCAGTAAGGAAGAGGTAGAAGGCATTTAGTCACCTTAAAGTTTACTTTCATAAGCATGCAGGGCTTATTTCTAGCACAGCTGGAAATTCGTCTTTTAAGGTGGGAGCACAATTTCTCCCAATCACCAAATTAAAATTTGGAAAAAAAAATCAGTTTAATTTTTTTTTTTTAATATAACTGACAGGAAGCTACTGGAACAAGATTACCATGCTGTTCTAGTCTTTGTGACTGATTTTCTTTGAACTGTGTAGAGTCAGCTCTAAAAACCCCAAAACTACACTTGGTTACAAAAAGATTTAAATACTGTGTGGTGGCAAGTCTTTCCTAGACAAAGCACTTGATTCCAAACTGAAGGAACACATTCCACATTTTGCTCATGTAAAACTATGAATTTGCACTTGGGTCAGGAACTACCTCCCTAATTTCTACCCCCCTAAAACATAAGTGAAGCCCATGCCCACAGTGTTTTACCACCATATCATTGCATGGCTCCCTAACTAATGGGGAAAAAATCTAATGGTTTGTAGGCAAATTTGTCTTTCATTTCAGCTGATGCAAATCTAATGTGTTCCTCCTCTAAAGTAAGCACAGCAGCAATTTCTAGGCCATTAATCCACACCAAGATGAACTGGAGTGCAGCAATGCCAACCTAGCATGACTGTGCAAAAGTATAGAAAAATGGCCCAAAAAGAACAATTGGAAATCAGAAACTAAAACTAGGAAAAAACCAAAATAAAAGTTTTCAAGTTCTACTTTGAGTCATGCCAGAAAATTAAGGAGCCTAAACTGCTCAACACAGCAGAGAAAAATAGAGCTGTACAGAGTGAAAGTATGAAACTTGGGAACAAACAAAGTTTAACAGCAACAGGATTACATAAAGATTGTCTTTCAGCTGGAATTGCAAGCTTTTCCAACAATGGTTGTCTCTAAACACTCAGTGCATTGCACCTCTTCAGACAAGAGCTGTTATCTCACATTATCCAAGCTTTCCCCTTCTAATGCTCATGGCCCTGAAGTTGGCATTCATACAGGCAAACAAAGGTAAACATTTTGATTACTGGTAGTGCCTAACCAGATGAGACATCCTGGGAGGGCATATAGAGAAGATAAGTGGGAATCTTGCTTCCAATAAACAGCTTGATCACGTGCATTTGTCCTGAAGGTAATTTCTAAGCAGTAGCATGCTTAATGCATTGCCAATGCTGCCTGTCTGCCCGAGCTCGACATACAAATTGCAGGATTAAGCATATTTCACTCAAGAAAACTAAAAATAAAATGAAAAAGTTGCCTTCTAGGCAGGAAACATGCACTTCTGACTATGTTTACCCATCCCAAAAGGTGTAACAACCTCAGCCCACCCCCCCCACCCACCCCCAGCTTTTTTCCCCCCACAAAGTAAACTGAGACAAAATTTTTGTTGTACAACAGGTATTCTACAGCTTAACAGTTTTCCATCGACATAATTGCATCATTTCTTTTATTTATAAAGGCATCAGCATGTTGGCTCTTGGTCTTATCCACAATTCTGATGGTTGAAGAGACTTTACCAGTCTGTCACTGCAAGATTTACTGCCCTGCTGACTGGCAGGTCAGGAGCTCCCACGTTGGCACAAATTGTTTTCATCCTCGGAAGTCAGCCCCAAAGCCAAAGACGAGATTTGACTTTTATCACAGAGGAATAAAATGCTATGACAACAGACATCTTGAGAGAAGTAGTGAAGAATTCTCTAGGGTTAGTTTATAACCTTGTTGCAAGTCTAGAAATCATCTTGCAATCAAGTGCATCTCCCAGGGTGGGTCAGAGACCCACAGCATTTATGAGTGGACACCAAGAAAACCAAGTTCTCACATCCAAGAACTGTGGTTTAGCATCCAAAATAGCAGTTTTAGCAATGAATTCTACAAAAGTTGTGCAGCTGGAATCAAATCACACAGGCATTCCCTCTGGAGCTTGGAAACAAAGAGCTTTGGACTAACCTTATTACAGTGACGCCCAATACCCATTAGGAAGTTATCTGGTTTAATGTCTCTGTGTATAAAATTCTTTGTGTGCACATATTCAATTCTACTGATCATCTGTAAAAAAAACCAGCAACATGTTAAGATTTCAAAGAGAGCAAGACATTTCATTAAATCTTCAATGAAAGCAAGAATTTTTAGTTACCTTCCTCTGCAACTTCAGTTTATGTATTTGCTTAATGAAAACCAGTTTTCTGGAATGCTGAGTAATTTTTTTGCATGCTTAAATTCCATAATCTTGGTCAGAAACTGGCAGATTAAATACCTGAATATTTCCCAGATATTGAAGTTCATGTTTCTAACAATAACATCCTATTAAAAAGTTTTTTTTTTTCATTACTTCCAAGGTTTTATAGCTACCACAAGCCAATTTTAAAGCTCACTCCCTCCCCCTGTCCCAGTTACTCATTCATCTGGTTATTCATTCATCAAACATTGCTTTTGCAGGTAACACTTTTCATGGAGCAAGTCACAACTTGATGGTGGCCCATCCTGGCACATCTAGGCTACCCTGCTCCCAGAATATCTGGAGACATGGAGAAACTCTGGCACATCTCAGTCATCATGCAGGGCCAGCCCATTTCCTGTGGGTGAGATCACAGCCCACGGTTACGTGGCACAGCTCTGCAGCTCCTCCAACACTCCTCTTGCAGCCTTGAGTTGTTACATCACAGCCCTGACAGCTGTTTGCTGGACTGTGCCCTAAAAGCCACTTCTGAGCACTGATGTCCCCCATTCCTGCCTGTTTCCCAGCTGACAGCTCATTAGTGTTTATCATCCAAAGAACACTGCACAAACCCCTCGTGGGCTCCCTGGAGATGCTGTCACACCCAGACTCTGGCTAAGAGAGCAGGCAAATGCCTCCCTACAGCAAGCACATCACCCTCTCAGGGCAGCTGAGAACAGGGACAGCTGACCTTGTCTCCAGACAAATGCCTTGAGCTTCCTTGGCCAAGAGCCTGGGATTCTACGAGCATCTGGCTAAGTGACAACTTGGTACTGACATCAATTACGTAATATTAGATGAAATTTCAACTACCATTGAAAAATTCAACTTGAAAAACCCTCACTGCTTTTCAAGGAGCTGAAGGCAGCACAATCAAGCTATTTATTAAGCAGGAAGGAATAAATATGGCTGCTCATTTCAAATGCTGTATTCTCATGACCAAGTTGGAAAAGTATCAACTGCTATAAAAAAAGACTTAAGAGAGTTTTAGAGGCCTTGATTATGTTGGAGGTAGAGTGGCATCTCCACTAACAGCTTTAAGAACTGTCTGTGAGGACCAAACAAGCAAAGCAGTTATTTATTCTTAGCTCACTGTCTGGTCCTGGAGGCTACAGGAGGGTGTTGAGAGCACAGGACAGGCAATAGCAACAGGGACAGAACTGCATGCTGTCACCACAGGTCCCATGGAATCAGATCACCCACAACTGGAGACTCTTTCAGCCCCCCTACCACAACCCCCATGGTGATACTGGCAGTGAATCCACCCAGAATAGTCTTAATATTTTAATGAGGTTGCCCTTAAAGCAGCAGCACAGAGGAGCTGTAGCTGCAGTGCCCTCCCACTCCGTGCATTTTGTAGGGCAGAGCACACAGAAACCACCGTTACTTTGTCCTTATTTAGGTCAAGTGTTCACTTAGATGTATAAAACACTGCATCAATTATTTAACCCACTCTGCAGAGGATCCCTCGGGGCTCTGCAGCTGCTCCCACCGAGGTGTGCACATACCTGGTCTGCTAGCATAAGGACTGTTTTCATCGTAAACCTGCGAGAACAGAAGTTGAAGAGGTCTTCCAGGCTGGGCCCGAGAAGATCCATGACTAGAACGTTGTAGTCCTTTTCTTGACCATACCACCTGCAAGAGAGGAAATGATCCAGCATTAGCAGGAATCCTGATGCAGCCCAGGATACCACCAGTGCTCTCAGCTGCAAGGGCTCCTTGCTGACTAATGTTCCATCTCGAAAGCTAACGAGAAATTAATGCTGGTAGTGTCTTATTCTTCCTGGAAACAAAAGTCTGAGCACAAACCAGAACACACTAGTTGGCAATTTTCCCTGAAGAGAAAACACTACTACACTTCAACAACCAAAATACCAAACACCAGAGTGAAAATGCAACCAAAGCAGCTGTGTGCTTATACTGAGGGGTGTGTACAACACCTGGACTGAAATTCATCTGCAGGACACCTTACACTCATTGCTCCTGCTTAATTTCACTTCACAAAACCATCTTGACATGCTTTAGGCTTTCAGGTTTGACTTCTATGCACCAGACCAAAACAGCTCACTCATATACTTCTTAATTTATTTCCCAATTTAAAAATGCCAATGAAGTTCTATTGTCCAATTATGTCAAATACAAAGGCTCTTTATCAGGTTTTTAACATCATAGAGAGCACTTAAGTGTCAGAAAAGCAAAAGTAGAAATATAACAAAATATTAATTGCAGCTATACTGTGATAGTCACCTTTAAGTGCCTAATGTATCAATTTTGGGCAAAAATAGAGGCTAACAATGCTGTGAGGACAAGCAGAAGTCCTTCCATGGATATTTTCCTTTCCAATCCACATTTAACATTTCCATCACAGCACTGCTTTATGGTATCTGCAGCTGGGGGTGGTCTCTCCCCATCTGAGCTGCCTGAGCAGACCTGGAGTCACACCCTGGACTCCACATCTCAGCTGTGAATCTCCACATTTGAAAGACAGGGCTGGAATATCTTCCTCTCCAGTCCTTCTGCACGTCCCAGATAACTACAGCCAAGTGACAGCTGTGTGTGGAACAGTGCTTTTGAAGCTGACATGATACCTGATTGATCAGAAGGCTGTAATTTTGTCTAAGTTCCTGATCCTTATGTCAAGGACCTACTGCCAGTAGTCCAGGGAGACTTTCCCTCAATTTTCCAACAACAGTGGCACAGACAAGGTACCCCAAGGATGTGTCTCATAGCAAGAGCACACAGATAAAAAAAAATAACTCAAGATTCAGCTGAAGTAGCAGCTGGGGCTTAAATATCTGTACAGACACTGTATTTCCACTTTAGGCAATGACTCCAGTACACCAATGCATGGTTGTCTGGAAAACAGTTACCACTGATAAAGTCAACAAATTCCTTGGTACTCACAGGATTCCAAGCTTAGCTAGGGTAGTAAAATAAAATGTTTACAAAGCCAGGGAGAAAAGATTCTATATTTGGATTTGTTTCAGGAACTACTGGCCTGTACCTTCCCACTGTCTGGATTCTAGTAGAAACCATGCCCTTCATTCCTGCCTTGTTATAAATCTGATAAAAGTTATATATGAGCTGTGGCTCACAGTCCCTGTTTTACAGATCAGTCTAGGACCTTTATCCATTCCCTGCATCAAAATGGGATGCAGAAAATATGTATTTTGAAAGCAGTCATTCAAATAAAATGTCAACAGAATAGCTCTATAAACAACTCCAGGGGTCACGGGTGAAAATGAAACATTATGGTCACCTAGAGTAAGGAGAATTGGAGCAAATGATCTGCCCAAGTATTCTGTCCTATGAAATTTAGGTTTGTTGGGAAAAAAAACTAGAGAGTAATGGGCTGAAATGAAGAATTCTAAGGAGTACATCAAGATCTAGATATTATTTTCTTCAAGGGATGGAACTCTAATTGAGATGCTGAGTGCAATTGTTCAGCACAGCAATGGGTCAGTGCCCAGGAGATGCAGTGTAAGGGGAAAGGATCAAAGATCAGCCTTCAGTGGAGCTAAGAAAATTTAGTCACAGCCTCACAGCCAAGGTGAAGCTGATGCAAAGGAAGCCCACCCTGGAAGGTACATTTTAAAAAGCTTTTTATTCCTCCACAGGGATCTGTCTGCTGAGTAAGTGCAGTAATTCAGGATGACTGCACAACCTCTGTTTGGCCTATTTCTATGTATGCACAAGAAAATTCTCATCTCCTGACCATTCTGCTCTGGTGGAAAGCACATTTAATTCTGCAAGACAAAGAAAAAAGGCAGAACCTCTTAATACTTCATTTTCATGTTTACCTGCCTGTAATTCCTCACTGAAGACTCTGACACCTATTCATTTCACTACTGGCAACTGGAACTTCTTCCAAGGTATCAGAGTAACTTGTAACTTTTATTTGCTTTGCTAACACTCCAAGTAAGTTTTCATTTCCCTTGGAACATTTCCAGGGAAAATGGGATTAAGAAGTAAGGCTACATCATGTCCAATCAAGGTGTAGGAGCTGCTACTACTGGCAGCTCTGAATGAAAGAACATTAGAAGTCTTGGCTTTTCTTAGGAAAACTTGGGTATTAGGATATATAAAAGCTGGTGTCCCAAAAAGAGATCTTCACAAGTTCTGATGCTGCATCCACAGGGAAACTTGGAATTATCTACTAATATGAGAGAATGAACCATACAAAGGCCTGGGCAACTGTGAGGTGGCACTGGCATATCAGAATACAAGTGTGACCACACGTCTGATAGAGACCCATGGACGTTTTGTCAGCACATTTGGAAGTCCTTTCCCTCATAATAAAGTTGAGGAAGAAACACATTTTAAGGAAGGAGAGTTTTGGAGGGGAGTGAAAAACGAGAGCAAGAGATTTAACTACTCAAGAGCTCACTTTGGGTGGGTAATTACTCTGATTTAGTTACATACAGTGTATTATTTCAGGAAGTGAAGCTAATTTACTAGAAGAAGTTCTCCTAGTCTTTCTCTAATTGATTCCTGCCGTGCTTTACATCCTTACATAAAACATTAACAGGACAGAATCACGAGGAATAAATAGCTCAGTTTACCCTTGAACAGGCAGTGTCACACAAACATCTGATACAGATGTCACAAACCTACTTGAGCTTCAAGGTGTGCCCGAGCTGCCAGGCAGGAAAATGCTTCCTCACTCTCCCTTCCCTCACCTGGTTAAAGCTACGTATCAAACTATCCCAGTTAGTCAGAATACAGTAAAGCTCTTTTATGAAGCTTTCTATCAGAGCACGGTTAAGGGCTGAGCACAATGACCTTAATTTGACTTGGGTGACTTGTCTGTGTGACAGACCAAGACTGGCCACGTCACCAAGTTTCCAAATCATGTGGTTTGAGAGCCTCATCTATTACGCGAGCACAAACACAAAGCTGAAATTTTGTAACATCTTGGATTTCAGTATCTGGGCTCTGTGGGAACATCCAAGCCACACCACGCAGTGGTCTGGAAGTGTTTAGTTTCCAAACGATACACAATAAAGCAGGTATGATGCAGGTCACATGACAAGTGGATGTTTACTTGAGCTGCCATGGGGTGGTTTTTTGAATTCTGACTAACCCTGAGACAAGGAAGTGAAGGCTTGATGCATATCTAGGACTTGGTGGCAAATATTGTAGTCAGCTCTACCCAAACTTAAAATCCTTTAGCGTTTTCAGAGCTGCATCTTTCAAAAAATCAATAATGTCTATTTCAGCAACTGCGTATTTTGTAAATAATGTCAAGGACAAAAGAAATGTTTTAGGAAGTGTTTGTTAATAGCTTGGCTTGTTTTGTTTGGATTTTTTATTTGCTTTGCCTAAGAAAACACTTCATTTGGTTATTATAGTATTTTTTTCACATCTTCCTTTGAAAGGGTCGAACAGAACTAGGCCAACCAGCAGAGAAAGGGGGGTGAAGGGCTAACAGAATGCACACAGGCCATGAAATTCCAGCCCAGTTTCCCACTACTGTGCCACTCACACAATTCCAGTCAGTAACCAGCAGTTTCAATCACTACACTGGCCATTATAATAATTACAAGGTAAAAAACCCAGCACAGGTACCAAAAATGAGTGAGAAATAAATAAAAGGATTCAGAAGAGTCACATTAAAAAAAACCCAAACAAACCAAATTCAGATCAAAATTAATGAAATTACTGAATCAGTAAATGACAGCTGTAAGTCACTGGTAAAGAAACCCCAAATCCCAGAATTCTGAAGCCACTGAGGCAATAAAGGCACCTCACTTTGCCTACAGCATACATAAAAAACCAGAAACTGAGCTCCGTGTCACAAGAAACTGTTCCCACCACCAGATAAACCATGACAAGACCATTTTTCCCAACCTAATAAAAGCTCTCCTCAATCAACACCTGCTTTGCCAGGTAACCCATCCTCCACTAAAGGCTTCTGTCAGCTCCATCACTCACTATTCCCACAGGGCTCTGGCAACCTGGAATTACAAACACAGCTGCAGGAGGCTGTGCTTTTGTGAGACAGAAAATACCTCCTGGTGCCTCACTGCAGGCAAGGACAATGCTTCCAACGCTGGAATATTTAAACTCAAACCTTTACACTTCAGAAACGTATACACTTCCATTACAAAAAGGGTGATTTTGACTTCTTTGACATTATATAAACTTCTGCCACTTTCATAAATTATGGTGTGTGAGCCTATGATTACTCTGTGTAATCCTGTGTAATTAAGTTTCCCAGCACTTGGGTTTTCAAGCAACAAGTGAAAGAGTTCACATGACAGAAATGGAGATTGTCAAAAGAACTATGGTGGATAAAAAAGCTGTTAGAACAAGAACATAAGGTGAAAAAGCAAGCTGGAAAGAACTTGCTAATAGAATTACCTGAGATCACCTAATTACTAAGTTTCACAAGTCAGCAGGCACGTGAGGGTGAATATGCAAGTCTGGAAGGCCTCATGGACACAAAGGACTCAGACATCCTACAGAAATCCAAAAGGCACTGATCTGGTGAACACTCCGGAACTGTGTTCCACTCCTGCCAGCCCCAAGTCATTTACACAAAACGCTCTGAACTGGGCATTAGTCAGAGAACGTGACTAAAGAGAAACACTGACCTCCCTGTAATTACACAGCTCTGGTACCCCTGAAAAATACCAAGGAATCCCAACCAGGAGAAGTGCAGCACAGAAACTGTGAAATAACTGGCACCACTGCTGCAAGCCCTGCCACCAACTCGGGAAAGGAAACCCAAATCCCAACAAGGGCAGAAAAGAGACTTCAAGAAAGATGGGAAGATTGTGACCTCTGCAATGACACATTCCAACAGCTCAGCAAGGCAGTTTTGGAGTTATGCAGTTATTCTTTATAGATACAGGAGGATGGAGAGAGGGAAAAGGTTGTTAACAAAAATCAGGAGAAAAACACCTGGCAGTTGACTGGCTGTGGGCACAAGCATTATCTTTGGGCACAGAGGCTCTCTGGCTCTCTCTGTCCAACAACACAATGATGAGCACTGCCCTGCTGGCCTAGAAAGTTGTGATGCTGCACCTGACTGATTCAGACCCTTCTGCTCCCATGTTCTCCCATGTTCTCAGCACAGACATCTCCTGACAAACAATGACAGTGCAGACACACTGGAAAGCGAATTATGCCTGTAAAAATACACTGAGTCTTACAGACACTGAAGCAACACATAAAAGAAAGGTAATCCATCAAAGATTCATTTCTAAATTGACACATATTTTATATTTCTGCTTTATCTCCCCTGAAACTGGAAAAGCACTTAACTGTTAGCCAGCTAGGAGCAATATAAATGAACTTCACATAATATGGCATGACTGAAATCCTGAAGTGGAATATTTAACAGATGTCACCTAACGTTAGTTGCCATGGAGAGCATGAATTAGGCCACCCAAGTACTAAATAAAGGAACAGCCATGAACACCCTACGCTATGGAGTTGGCTCCACTCTATAAATAAAATTCTGTATCACTTTTTGTACAGTTCTGAGAGCAATACACGAAGTATGCCAGCACAACTCATCCTCAGCAAGGAGGAGGTTTCATCTGCCCAGTGCTATGTTGCAAACACGCAGCTGACTCCCTGTTTTGCTGAGCTGTTTAATAAACTACATTAACACCTGGGAGGAAGTCAGGAGTTGAGTTTCCCCTGCAAAAGTCAGGAGCTGCAGTTCAGTGAGAAGGTGAACCACTAATCCACAGTGGAGACAGCAAACATCATTGATGAAAAGAATACTCTAATATTCTTTTTTTATTCATTTTAATATCTCTGCTGACCATTTGTTTCAAACAGGAGTAACACTGACCTCAAACTCCAAAAACTGAGTTAAGGCAGGGAGAAAAAAATTCGAACTGTGGTCTCTCTTGGATACTTTGACAGAGTCCACAAAGACCAATTAAGACAAGAGTTTAGATTGGTGGAAATCAGGAAATAAATTTCATTTAAATATATTTATTTTCTTAGTGGGGAACCATAGGTAGGCACTTTAAAAGGTTACCTTCCCTTTTATTTACAGCCACGAGAAGAGGCTTCTGGTTACCTATCAGATGGTTCTACCCTTCAATATGCAGCATCAAGTAATAACAGAAAGTCAATAATAGCAGGCTTTACTGATATAACCTTTTTTTTTGGGGGGGGGAGAGGGGAGTGGGGTTTCTTGTGGGTTTAGTGGTTATTTTTCTGTTTTTCTCATGGTGGTTTGGGTTTTTTTGGTGGTCGGTTGGGGATTTTATGCTGCAGGAAGTTACTGAGAAAACAGTTAAAAATGAAGGTGTTTGAGAGGTGTGTTTACAGATTTTTAAACCCTGCTAAAAAATCAACACTTTAGGTGCTTAAGGCAAATTTGGTTGTGATAACTCGTAGATTATCAACCTTCCCCATATTTTTCCATTACAGGTAGTATTTAATGAAGATGTGTAAGGGCAGATTCTGTTGTTAATAATTATTCAGCAACATGTCAGTAATCAACCAGAAGCACAAATATTGTAGATGATTTTAATTTTTTTCCAGAAAACTCAAATCAATTGAGAATTTCTCTCTCAATTTCTCAACATCAAAGTATTTGCAAGTACTGCACTGAAAAATTCAGAAATGTATAGATTAACTTGTTCAGTTTGCAAGGGAACTTCATAAAAAAACCAAAAAACCCACTAAGTCAGCAGCTTTCTGTTTTTAAACTTACAAATAGCTGATCTTCACCAAGGATACAACCAACAGTTGATGAACACCATAAATGGCGCAAAAAAAAAAAAAAAAAAAAAGAGTGGCTATCCCAGGTAATTTGAATAATTGCTTTTGTGAATAAAGCTTTAACAGAGTTGCACTGTGGACAAACACACCAAAATCAAACACACTCAGCTGCATTCCTCCAAGGCAGAAGCAGGAATTGGGGAATAAAGGTGGATAGTCCCAACTAATAGGATCAGTGCCCAGTTAACAAGATTACAGCTCAAAATGCTTTGTCACTGAAAAAGAGAGGAAAAAAAGCAAAGGGCAGCTGATGAGTGAGAACAATAAGAAAAAGCCCAGCAGAATGCTGGGGCCTGGCCATTGTGTCCTAAAGGCACAGCAGACTGTCACAATGTTAAGCTTGGTTCAAGAGCCTTTTGGGAAAAAATAAGGTAATAATTAAGCAAAATTTGGACACCAAGAACAAAACACAGCTTAAAAATTTTCTGGAGTATTAATGAAGGTTTTGTGAAAACTTTAGGGTTAAGTTCAGAAACTTTGCTGCTCTTAAAGGAAACAGTAGCAAAGTTAAAGATATAAAAGGGCTTTGAATATGCAGAGAATAAAATTTCCAATTCATTCATTCCAATCTCATTTTTTGCTATTTTCCGTGCAAACAGCATGTTCTATTACAGTGGAATTAAACACCAAGGCCCCTTGTTCACCCTCTGTGACAGGTGAGGGCTCACTGTTGACCCCACAGAAACATTAAACTTTCAACTCAAAAACTGAGATTTTTGCTCATTAGTTTCTTGCAATGAGCCAGAAAGTCCATCAAATCCACATTAAAGGCTGCAGAGAAAGTGCTTGGTTCTAGGTAACTTAAGTGACACCCTAGACATGTGTTCTTGTAATTCTAAGTTGGCAATCACATGTGGAGGCAGAACTCAGCTTTAGGAGCAGGAGCCCCAGTGAATGAGCAATCCATACCTCATTTATTATCTCAGCTCCGTGAGTCACAGAACCACAGCAGAGACCACTTGAGTGAGGCAAAGTCACATAATGCAACTTCCAGGAAGTTGATCTTGGCCACCGCATCTCTTAAGTAGGTGAAAAATAGAGGAAAAGTCCCTCACTCTTAAATGAGGAACACAAATTTTCATGTTGATGTGTCCAGGATGTGCAGCACTGAGACAGAAGTGCTGCTGAGTTCACTTTATAAAGCATGGCAATAGGGAAAGCTTGGCATGATTCCTTCATTTCCTATCAAATTCTTGTGCTGCTGTTGTTTAAAGGTGTCACATTACAGAGATTTTACCAAATATATTGACTTTCCTTCAGCTTGATTCATCCTTGTGAATACACTGAGCCAGGAACAGCTTATTCCAGTGTGACAGCGTGTTATTATAAAACAATGGTGGCACATGGATTATCAATGACACATGCAAAGTGACCTAAGTATTGACTTGGATTCAGAGCACCGGGGATTCTATGTCTACTAAGCACAGAACATTTTAATATTTGTCACAAGAACTGTGCTGGACCCCTGCTCAGCTTCCTTTTAAAGAAAATAAACCTAAGAATGCTGGTTTAGATTTCCTCAAGCATCACCAGATCCACCCAGCAAGGTAACAACCAATGCCAGCAGCCCAGAGAAACCTCTCAAGCAGCATCTGGCACATGGAAACAGATTTACAATTAATGCTGCTTCTGAAAAGGAGTATTTCCAAAAAGACACTTTTCTAGAAAAATATCACAAAGATTAATATTGTGAGAGCCTGAAAGGACTGACTGACATTATTCAACAATCACACAATTTTAGTACAATGAGTCCATGAATCGATTTGTTGAGTGTTGCCTCATTTATCCATTCTCAATTTTTTTGTAACCCCATATCATTTTTAGGGGGTACAAGAACATCAAATACAGAGGCAAGTTTCTCAACACGCAAGATTATAATCAGTATTTCCCAGGGCATTTTAACCAAATACAAGAAATTAAGCAGAATCTCAGTGGAAAAGCCAAAAATTTGCAACTTGGGCCTCATTATAGCACCACTCACTCATTAACTTTTAAAAAAAGTAGTTCAAGAATGCCTGCTTTTCCAGTTCTGTGATGAAACACCTGATATCTGCTTGCTCTGGCTGTTTTCCCAGTTATCCCTGTTTTAGCATGCAACTGTGCCGTGAAAGCTTTCCAAAATACAATTCCTATTCTTTCAGTTGTGAAATAAAGGCAGCCACATTTGAGAAAAGAAGGAAACTGTAGTCTCAAAGAAAGACTGCATCTGTTTTCACATCAGCAACTCTGCTGAAGCTGCAAGTATTTAATTCAGGTATGGTGATTGTACCCCTGCAAAAGGCTGGAGTGAATGAGGACAGATGGCCAGGACAACACAGTCTCCTCCAGCTCACGTTCAGGATCAGAGCCAGTTGTGTTTGGGGGGGAGGAGGAGGGAGCTATTAACCTCAGAAATGCAGATTTGTACTAGGCTTTGTTCAAATTAATACAGAATCTTGGCTATGGCCTTGTGAGAATTTTCAAACAGACCCTTAATGTCACTACTGATCCTGTACAAAGTCAGGAAGGGTTAAATTAAATGGAATCCACAGTTTGCCACAGAACCTAAAATGAAATAGTTTGTGCAGATCAAGGCACAAAAATCCTTTATGCCATTGTGTCAAGGGAAAAAATACTAACTTTAAAAACAATTATTAACAAAGTTTCAAAAAAAGGAACAACTTGTACAAAGTCTCACTGGAGAAAACCGAAGTTTCATGTAACTCTTTGATGCCCAGATTCAGGAGCTGGGCATTACCCCAGGGTAACACCTCCATAATCCCATGAGGAATACCCCCTCCTGGAGTCCTGCACCAGCGGTCTTCTTCCAGATCAGGAAATTCTGAAACCCTGCCGAAAGTTTCAGCTGGAATACGAAGCAGGGAGCCGCATAATGAGGAATTGGGAGGGATTAATCCCGTACGGAAAGCCCGGTGACGCATCTGTTGCGGGCAGCAGAAAGGAGCTGCTGCCATTTCATTCCTGCTCCAGGTTCTCCGCAGTCTCAGGGCTGGCGGCTCATAACTATGAAAGGAAAAAGGCACAAGCCCGAGCACGTCCCTTGTCCCACCAGGAGAAGGGGGAGGGTTAATCACGTCCAGCCGCCATTTTCTGAGCGGAGCAGGAAGACATGTTGGAACAAAAAAAAAAAAAAAA
>VZRO01002535.1:255838-268935 GCA_013397915.1 Daphoenositta chrysoptera
CCTGCCCTGCCCCATCACCCTGCTCCATCACCCTACCCAGCTCCATCAGCCTGCCCTGCTCCATCACCCTGCCCCACTCCATCACCCTGCTCTGTTCCATCACCCTGCTCTGCTCCTTCACCCTGCTCTGCCCCATCACCCTGCCCCGCTCCATCACCCTGCCCTGCCCCATCACCCTGCCCTGCCCCATCACCCTGCCCTGCCCCATCACCCTGTCCTGCTCCATCACCCTGCCCCGCTCCATCACCCTGTCCTGCTCCCCAGCCCACCCCCAGCCCCTCAGCCTGGGCCTGTAGCCGTGCTCAGCAATGCAGGTCCTGGCTGATCACGCCAGGTGAGGGCCCAGGAGCAGCCCGTGACCCCCTGACAAGGACACCGTGAGCAGAACCACCCGGCACGGCCACATCCCCGTCCCTGCAGTCTCCAGCTTCGCCTGGCCCCCGGCCCGGCTCTCTCCCGGCCAGGGTCACCCTGGTCCCGCAGCTCGTGCTCCAGGGCTGGTTCTTGCTGTCTGTCACAAGTGAAATCTCCTCCGCTGCCCCCTCGCTCGCTCTCGGCGCTGAGTTTTCCCTTTGCAGGAACACCAAACTGTGAATTCCCGGTGACTCATCGTCACTCCCTGTCACAGCGGCGTCTTCTGCCGTGCGAGGCTACATTTGGGAAATGATTCAGTCTGCAGGAGAGAGAAAGCTCCTCCAGTAATGTAGCTCATGGAAGTAGAAGGAAAGCCTACTCAGGGTGTCTGCTTTGAAGGCAGGCAGGCAGAAACTGCTTCCCAGCTTGCCTGGTGCAGCCAAAGCCATGGAAATTATAAAAAGACGGATTTTAAGACCCATCCCTGCACAGGTTTTTATTTTAATAGCTGACTGCTTTGGAGAAAAGTGAGATTGAGAGGTCCAGGTTGGGACATATCTGTAGGATATGAAGGTGGATGAGTTCTCTCAAAGAACAGCATCCACACGGTGGAAGAAGCTCTTCTTGCACTCACCATGTTGCTTTCTAGCTTGGTAAAAACACTTTCTGCCTGCACAAGTGCAAAAGAGCCCTGGCTTGTGTCCATCTGGCTGTGAGGCAGGAAGGGAAATCTGTGATTTTCCTGAGTTTCTTCCTGTGGTGGACTCAGTGAGCTCCAGATGACTCCACAGTGAGAGACCGGGAGGATTGGAGAGGGAAGATTGGCACTCAGCAATGCCCTGCATGGCAAATATCATCTCCAAGTTCCCCCCGTGTTTCAGGGAGCTTAAATCCAAGGTTTTACTACAGCTCTCTCTGCGTCTCTGATGAAAAAAAATTGAAATGCAAATGACTCAAAATCAGCCAGATGCACCAGAAGGAAAACGATGCTCCGAGAACGAGCTGGCCTCCAACTCATTCCCACCTCGGCTCTGTCAGGGAGCATTTGTGCAGGCAAGAATATCCGCACTCTTGTCACTCACAGGGATTGTGGATCTTGTGTGGGGGATCTGGGATACATCACACACTCCTTCAGGGGGCTGGAGCTTCGAGGGCAAATGAGGTATCTGAGAACATCACAGCCGTTCCTGAAAGCAGAGCCTCGTGTCCTCAGGTGCCCCCGGCGATCTGCAGACAGCTCAGGGCTGATGTGCCTCTGTCGGGCTGTGGGGCTGTTTCTAATGGTTGCTCTGGATGGGGTCTGAGCAGTTGGGAGGCGTTTGGCTTGAGTCACGTATCCTCGGAGGAGCTGGAAAAACAGGTCTGGAGCTCCTGGCCAGGAAAGAGCCCCACGCCTGGGTATGCAGGAGAGCAGGATCTGCTGGGCGAGGCAATGCTGCCACCTCCTGCCTGCTGGGGACAGCTCCGGGTCCTGGGGACAGCTCTGTGTCCAGAGATTGGATCTAAAATACCAATGAAATAGCAATGAAAATGTAAGTTGGGAGGGAAATTTCAGGCTGAGCTGACCCGAGGCCTCACTGCTGCTCATACAGGGTGGTCTCTCTTCTTCATCCTCTTTCCCTCCTGCTCACCCCTCTCACCACCCAGCTCTGGCAGCTCGTCAGTCCCTCCATGGTCAGCTCAGCTCCCCAAACCTACAGAAAATTTTCCAAATGGCTTCTCCTGGTGCTTTCTCTGGGTTAATGTTCTGCCAGGCTGCTGACTCTGATGGAGCTCCAGGGGACAGTGCAAGGGTTGTCCCAGGTTGGCAAGGACATGGCAGAACAACAGATAGGAGTTGTCAGATGGAAAACTGAAGGAACATCCCCCACTGCCTGGAAAGGAACTCTGCAGACACCAGGAGAGAGCATGAGAATCCGTGAATTCCCTGCTGACAGGGAGAACACCAACCTCCTGCCCGTTATTATTTTTCACATCTTTCAGGGCCGCTGAGACAATGAAAACATCTTTATATCTGCATCACTTGAGAGAGTGAAAGGAATAAATCCTCTCTCTTCCCTTTCCAAAAGGGAGGCCAGAAGTCCTGCTGCACGACCAAGCCTCCGGTGTGAGCAGCCCAAGGTCTGATCTGCCCTCTGAAGTGTTTATTGTCTCAGAGAGATGGAGAACCCAAGGCAGTTTTACCCCGTTTTCCCTGTAAGTGGACAAAACCCGGGTGCAGACGGAACAAAGACACCTCCAGTGGGTGTCACTGAGTCCTGGGCAGCCAAAATCACCTCAGAATCCCTTTGCTCTTTGCCAGGAGGGGCAAGTGAGCTTCTGGCACGACCGAGGGATGTGTGTGTTGGTCAGATCTGGTCGCAGGTTTGCAGTCCCAGCAGGTCCTGGTCTGGGACACCCTCTCTGCTCTGGCATCTGCCCAAACCTCACACCAGCAGCGTGTCCTTCACACAGGGACCTCTGCCCTCCCTGCTGAGCCCCTGCCTTCAGCTTTGAGCTGACCTCAGCTCATCCTCCGTGCAGCTATTTTTAGCAGAGCTTATGGTGTTTGGGAAAACGGCTGGAGAGGAGCAGCTTGTGCCAGCAGGAACCAAACCAGGCTCGTTCTGGGACCCTGTGTGAGGCAGCTCACCTTCGGACACTCCTGCCCAAGGACAGGTGGCTTTGCCACCCATCTGGCCAAGCCCTCCTGTCCCTCGGGTGCCTCTTGCAGAGCAGGGTGACGTGGGGCTCACCGGGGCATTGCAGTGTGGCAGGAGGGATCCAGTCCCTCCACATTCCTTGGGCAGCGTCCTGCCTGACACCCACCCACGCCAAGGGCACCCAGAGGCACCAACGGGGAGCTGCTGGCCACCCCTGCCAGAGCCACTTGTCCCTGCCCTCCTGTGGCTCCCTCCCCTGCACTGGCACAGGGCTGTGGGGAGCCAGCCCAGGGAACTGCTCCAGGTTGAAAATAACTCCATTTTTCCGGAACAGTCTGACACTGGCAGCCTTTGCCAGGCTGGATCTCAGTGCAAAGCTTCAATGCCAGTGCTGGCACGAGGCAAGAGGCACCATTATTTTTGGCAAGGGCGCCTGCTTTAAGTGTTTGCACGCAACCCTCAGAAAGTTGTCAGCCCCTGTAGTTGCAGCCAGCACAGGCGATGCCTTTTTGCCTCAGCAGGGATGTGAGCAGCCACGAAATCACGGGATTTCATCTCCAGCACTGCTGCAGGGGAGGACAGCGGGGCCAAGGCTGGGATAGAACTCCCCCGCTAATGCCAAACCTTTATACTTGACCTCATCGTGTCTACAGGCAGATCCCAGCACCCACAGCCACCGTGCCTTGCTCGTCCTCCAGCAGGGAAAGGACACAACAGGCCCTGGAGATGGGACGTGGCTTTGGGACAGAGCCTGGAGCTCTGGGACAGTGGCACAAATCTCATTCGTGCAGTGCTTGGATCCAGGGAGAAGGTGTCCTGGAGGCAACAGTGCCACCTCCAAGCCTGTAAAAAGTTAGAGGGGAATTCTGGAGTCTGGGATATTCTTGGCTGTTTGGAGAGAGGATTTTTTTTCTTTTTTTAAGGAGGAAAAGGGGGATTTTCAAGTTATTTGGATGAATCACAGGAAATGTTGTTAGTGCACAGCTGAAGCTCCACCAGTGAACTTGTTCCCTGGAAGACTTTCCTTCAGAGCGTGTGAAGCTGAGGCCCAAACTTTCCAGTGATGTCAGGGTTGAAATGGCTTCGAGTGCTTGAGTGGATGCACTGGGAGTAAGGCAAGAGACCCTGAAGAAGTCATGGGACAAAAAAAGATGTAAATGGCAGCACAGCTGATTCACTGCATGTCAAGTGCTGTGGAGAAGTCTTCAGCAGCAGCTTCTGTGGTGCTTTTGAATTAATTACCCTGCTGGTGTGCAGAGCTCTGGTATTTGGCAGCCAAGGCACATTTCCTCTGTGCCTGCTTAAATCCGTCAGGTTCAGATCACTGAGGTGAGTCTGCTCTAACACAAAATAATTCAGCTGGTGGGTGATAGCTGATACACCTGGGAGTCAATCTTCCTCCTAAGTACAATTGCTTGAACCATTTTAGGGAACACGGGTTTTATACATGTCCCGTGCTGTGGTTCAGGATGCCAGGGAGGATAAGAGGAACAAAAGCAGCTGGTGCAGTGTCTGCTGCTGGTCCCAGTGCAGGCTCTGGCTGTGCTTGCTGGGCATTGCTGCTCTCCAGTGGCAGGAGCCAACTGAGCACAGTCTGTCCCAGTGGCCCCATCACCCTCTTTTAGGGGTGCTCTGGATCTCTTCACACATTGGGGAAGAAATTACATGGAGCTGGAGCAGAGGCTGGGTTCCTCTGTCAGGACATTACAGTCCCTTCTACTCTTTTTAAAGCAAGTTGCTTCCTCCCAAGATTGGAAAGAAAAACCTTTTTGAGAGCACCCAAGAGTACAGGGCAGAGGAAAGGAGCCCCATCCCTCCTGGGGCTCATTTGTAAGTGTCCCTGTGATTTTTAAACACGGTGTTTCCTAAGCCACCCTCCTGATTTCTAAATCCTGGGTGACAGTGGCAGCAGACAAGCTCTGCTGGGTGCTGGCCCAAGGGCATGGCATCGGGAAGCGACTGAGAAAAGTATCTGAGGATTTGGACTCAGGCTGGAGTGGCTGATTCCAGACTAATTGTGACTGGAAACCTGGGATTCCAGTCCCTTTGTGACCTCCCAGGGATAAGATCTACTCGTATCTTGTCCCTTCCAACAGTCCCCTGCAGGCCTGAACATCTCCTCTACTCAAGGGGTGCGTTTTTCAGGTCATTCAAAAGCTGATGCTTGCTGAGATTAAAAAAAGCCCGACAATGGGCTGAGAGATGCTGTTTGATTATGCCTGGATTTTTTCTCTCCCCTCCTCCAAAGATCATCACGAGCTCCCGTTTGGGAAGAGCACAGGGTGGAAAGTGCCAGATAAGGGGAAAGGCTCATCACATGTTATTGTCAGCCCAGCACTGGAAATATCACTAATGAATCAATCAGCCCCTTCATGCACAAGGCCCTGCCCCACGCCCCCTCTGGAGCAGCAGCCAGGACATGTGGGTCCCACTCCAGGGCCTGAGGAGCAGAACAGGCAGATGGAAAGGGAACGGGATGTTCTGCTTGGATGCACTTGGGAACGAGCTCTGTCAAGGGCTCCTTCACTGATGGGCCCTCAGCGAATTTCAGCACCAATGATCAGCAGCTCAGCACAGAGCAGGGCTGGGGTTTGCAGTCTGGTCCCTGTTGGGCACTCCAGCCCATACTGAGGCACCCCAGGAGTGGCTCTGCAGGGTCTCCTGGGCAGCTCGGAAGCAGACAAGGACACTCCACCTTCAGCCCCAGAGCGGGGTGGCTGTGACACCCTGTGGGGACAGCCCTGTGGGGCTCTGTGACGCAGGGCAGCTTGTGGACTGAACTGCTGCTCAGAGGGACAGCCCTGGGGAGCAGCGGGGTGCCTTGAAGAGCAGGGTGCTCCACGGACACCCGGGATGGGAATTTGGGAGCAGCACCAGCTAAGGATGAACCTCCCTTCTGCTCTGCACCGACTGCAGCCCCAGCACACACGGCACAGGCTCCCTCTGCATCGTCCTCTGCCGAGGGGGAGCAGGTCCTGGCAGGGAATGGCCTCTGCTACAGAGCTGGAGGGACCAGATTTGGCTGCAGAGTGGCTTCACAATGGGAGCACAGCTCTGCGGGTCACTGCCCTGTGCCTGGTCTCGTTGGCACTGAGACTGGCCGAAAATACAGACAGAACCACTTGTCACTGCGTGAGCTCTCGTACCCGCACTCCTCCCTGAGCAGCTCCTGCGGGTCTGTGAGGTGGTGGCTGATGCCTGGCACAGAAATGTCACCCAGCAAGGACACCTCACCCCGATTACAGTGCTGCTGGCCCAGTCCAAACCCCAGCAGATCAAAATGAGCAGATCAAAATCTGATGTGACTCAGGCACAAGCCTCATCACCTCTCTCCTAAGTGAGGCAGTCCCCGTGCTGTCCCAGGGTGTCCTGTGACCCTGCCTCCAGAGGGACACACAGTGCCCTGTGTCCCCAGAGTGTGTGGTGGCTGAGCAGTGGCTCCCCACAGTGTTCCCTGGGCTGGTGGACCCACACTTCTAGGACTGGGATCCCACCTGCCATCCCTTGAGGTGATTTTTCACTTTGAAACATCTCAAGAAAATTCAGACGTGTGGGACCTGCCTCCCCTGTGCAGGGAGACAAAAATGGTCTCAGGCCAGAAGGGAAGAAATGAGTGCTTTATGTTCACGCAAAGGTGGACCTGCTGTGGCCTCGGGCTGCAGCAGGTGACAGCATTTCTGGGGTGAGGAAGTGGTGTGCTCAGGGGAGCTCCTGGTCTGTGGTTCCATCTCAGGACAACACGTGAGAGCCATGCGACAGCTCACCCATCCTCTGGCTCCATCTGCGGCCTGCAGCAGATGTTTGCAGTATTCTTGTCCCAGGAATAGCCCCCAAGCTCCCCCCACACCTCCAGCCTTAGGAAGAGGTGGTGGTTCTTTGTGTTTAATAACCCAAAGGATTTTTCTTCCATGAATTCATCCAGTTCCTGTTTAAGTGCTTTGCATCTGTCACATCCTGTGGCGAGGAGCTCCGTGGTTTAACTATACATTGCACCGAGAACCACTTCCTTTTCCTTGTTCCAAACTTCCCTGCAGGTAGTTTCGTTCGGAGCTTGCACTCCAGCAGAGGCAGAGCCGGTGAGCAATCACCCTCCGTGCCCCACAGCCCTCCCAGGGCAGGGCAGATCGCATCACACCCCTCTCCCTCACCCCTCCTCCTGGCCACGGTGCCATTCCTCGTGCAGAGGCTGCTGCAGAGCTTGGGGCATTCCTGCTTCGCTCCTCTGAGCCTCTTCCACACCCTCTGGAGTCACGGAAGCGGGAGAGCTGCAGGCAGCATCCTCAGCGTGGGCACATCCCCAGCTCACACAGTGCCGGCGCTTCCCTCCTCATCCTCTGCTTCTTCCCTGCTCACTTCCAACGTTCAGTTCGCTGCTTTCTCTGCTCCAGGCATTTTGGAAGCACCATTTAGCACGGCCCCCAAGATTCCCTTCCTGGGAGGGGGTGCACCAGTCAGAGCCCATCATTGGGCTACCAGTGTTAGGACTGGGTTTTGTGTGTTTTCCCTGTCTTTTCCCGAGTTCCTTGGCTGCCTCGCAGTCCCACTGCGCAGGGACGTGGAGCCAGCAGCTCCTTGCAGCTCTGAAGAGCTCCGTGCTGGTGCCAAACGTGGTCGCTCTGCTGGTCCTGCCCTTCTCCAGATAATTTGGGGACACACTCAATGGCTCCCCACAGGTAACATCCCTTTGCTGTGGAAACAAACCCTTCATTTCAGCCCTCCCTTTCCTGCCTGTAACAACTGCTCTGCCTGGCAGGTTTTTCCTCTCTCCCTCCCGTGTCCCTGAGGGGCTCTGCTGGGAGGCCTGGCCGGACATCTCACAAACCAGGTTTCCTTCCCCAGTCCTGGCAGGATGGCCCCGTGCTCCCCCTCGGCCAAAGCCAGGCTTGCAGAGGGTGTCAGGGCTGGTGGCTGTCACCAGCATGGCCCGGGGAGGAGGCTGGAGCTGGGGCGTGGGCTGGTGAGCCAGGGCGGCTGTGAGAGCTGGGATCTCGTTCAGAACGGAGACACATCAATAATGGAGACACATTAATTAATAATGGAGACGTCCCTCTGACACTGCAGCCGTCCTGTGGCTGGAGGGAAGGGGATGAGCAGTGGCTGCTGACACACAGGGGAGCTCCGCTTTCAGCAGGAGCAGTGGACGGGCAGAGCAGCCTTGGGCAGGTGCTGTCACTTTGGCAGGAAGCTCCTCATTGCCAGAGCTGGGATAACCCCACAGGTATGGGGGATTCTGAGCTGTGCCTCGGTGCCACCAGACCTGGGCTTCCTGGCCATCATTTTATATTCCATGGAACGAGCTGCTGGGGTTTTTCCACAACAAACTCCTCCCCAGTGAAACATCCTCCCTGCTCTGACGTGACGTGGTGGGGAGAGCAGGACGTGTGGGCAACACCATGAGCTGGCCCTGCAGCCTTTCTGCTGCTGCTGAGGCTCCAGGGACCTCTGGAGCTCTCCTTCACCTCCACCTCTTTTCATCCCTTCTGGCTTTGTTCAGCCACATCTCCCTGTTTTCTCAGCCTTGGCACCTGGCAGCCCCACCTGTCCCAGCTCTCCAAAGCCTCTGGGGATTATTTCTCCCAAAATGAAGGGGGACCCAGGCATTAGGCTGCTCACATGGAAAAGCTCTTGGTCATGAACTTCTCCAGCCTGTAACACAGAGCTCAGCCCTGCCCTCCTTCCCAGCAGAGCCTGGAGCTGGTGACCCACGAGGTCTTTGCTTTAGGTGTCCTCACCACGCTGTGAGACCCAGCTGAGCCCCCCGGGCTGGGTTTCTGCCTCCAGCAGTGAATCAAGCACCCAGTGATTCCCTCAAGGGGCAGCTGTTACACTTGCCTGTGGCAGAGACACGAGCCCTGTCACGGCACAGGCATTCCTGGGTGTGTTGGTGGAAAAAGGGATGGGGAGATTGCACAGGGACTGGCTTGGCAGCTCCAAGGGGCTCTCGCCTCCCCGCCACCCCTCATTTCTCTCTTAAGCAAGAGAAGTCAGCTCCTGCAGCTCTCCTGCGCAGGCAGCAGCTCCTGCTGTGGCTCCAGAATAACCACTCCTGCAGGAATCTGCCTGGAGGAGCTGGTGGGACTCCAGAGGTGTCTGGCCCCAAAGGAGAAGGTGACTCTGGAGGGGATGCGCCTCCGCTTGGCTTCTCGCGCCCTCACCTTGCGCAGGAGAGCGGCAGCGCCCGGGGGCGGCTGCGAGCAGGGGGTGCCCGGGGTGCCCGGGCGTGTGGGGTGCCCACAGGGAGGAGGAGGAGGAGGAGCTCACGTGGAGCTCCAGCTCCGAGGGTGGGTGGTTGTGATGATGCGGCAGGAGCAGAAATCCGACAAAGTCAGGCAGGGAGGAGATGTTGGTTGGATCAGTGGAAATGAGTAATCAGCAGAAACCACCAGAATTTTCTGAACTCTTCTCACTTTTCTCGTGTCTTGTTACCTCCTTGCTGCAGGCAGAGGGTCCGCAGCGGGGTGCCCTGTGGGATGCTCTGGTCAAGGAGTGTTGTCACTGGCACTGCCCTGTGGGGGGGTGTGGGTGGCCCCAGCTGGGGCTGGACTGGCCTGGAGACGTCTGTCCTTCCTCCCAGAGCTGCAGACACCTCTGTCTCTCCCTGCATTCCTGCCCAGGTGCCCATGGACTCTGCACACCTCTGCATCCTCCACGCTGGTCCTGAGAGACCAGGCACCACTGTCGGGGCAGAAATATGGATATCTCGGAATTCCGTGCCCTCACACCAGCCTCTGGCTCTCTCCTTGAGCTGTTGTCACCACCAGCTGTCTCAGCTGGCAACAGGGACTTGGGACAAATGGGTGAAAGGCCCAGAGTCACCAGCCCTGGGAGAGAAACAGAGATCTTGGGGTAGGAAAAGCAAGGCAGGGCAGCAGAGGGGAGAGGGAAGGATCACAGAGGCTGGTGGATGTGAAGCTTCAAGCACAAAAACCTGGATACAGGAGGCTTGTGCTGCTGCAGCCTCAGAGGGGCCAGGAAGGGCTGAAGCCTCCTCCATGAAGAGTCCTGTGCAAGGCCCATAAATAACCCTCTTGGCAATAAAGAGCTGACTCTTCATTTATTCTGCCTGGATCAAATCCTTTCTGCTTATTTTTAGGCTGTGCTCTGCCTCGTGGTGCGGGCATGTGGCTGGAGCCTGCAGCTCCATCCAGACCCCTGGAGCTGACACCATTCCCACCTGCCCGGGAGCCCTGGCCCCGTACCCGGATGGGATCATCCCGAGCAGGCAGGCACAGCCCTCCCTCCCTCCCAAGCACATGAGCTGGGAAGGCAAGAAGGAAGAGGAAGGAATGACATCTCTGTGGTTTTTCCTCATGCTGATGGCAAGCTCAGCAGAGTGAAAACCTTTAATTTCACAGGCTTTTTCCTCCTTTGCAGTGGCTGGAGCTGCCCTGCCTTGCACAGCACACACAGGCAGTGGGGCTGCAGGCAAAGTCCAGTTCTGAGCCATGCCGTGTGGGAGGAAGTTTTGTGATTAGGACGCACCTGTGAGCACATTCTTGAGCTGCTGTTTTTCTCCCCGTGTTTTCCTTTCCATCGTGAACGGCCGATAACAGCCTGTGGTCACCAGGTCCTTTCTAGATGGGAAAGAAATCCAAAGAGCAGTAATAATGGAAGAGATTAAATGGAGGAAATGTAACTTTCCTGTACAAACGTGCTGCTGGGAGAGGAACCCCCGCCTGCTGTTCTTAGGCAGAGCCTGAACGGTCGTGTTTTGCATGGCTGGGAGCTGTGTTTATTTTCTGAGCAAGCCCTGTTTATCTCAAAGCCTGTCTGGAGCGTTCCCAGAGAGCCCCCTGATGGCTTTAAGCTTTCATCCCAATATCCTGAGCGTTAATGTTTGGAGTAGCTGGGAAAAGGCAAAACAGCGAAAAGCTTTGCAGGAGCCAGCAAGTTCAGGGTGAGATGTAGGGTGGAAATAACCCCTTTCCTTCTGCCTGGATGGCTGCTGGGCAGACAAATGTTCCTGCTTCCCAACCATCTCCCTCTTCCTGAGGCTTTCACCACATCCTATTTTGAGCCAGAGCACAGAACCATCACCAGGTGTTTCTCCAGCCCCTGGGCTGAGGCTGTGCTCATCACACAAGGAGTGTCACAGGGGATCTAATCCCACCAGCCTCATGGGGTTGGTTTTTTCCTTAAATACTGCCAGAAAAGGGCTGGCAGAGCTCTCCTGCTGTGGCAGTGGGCATGAAGAGGGCTGGGCAATGCCGTGGAGGTGGCTCACCCTTGCTCTGTGAGAAAGTTTTGCAATGGGGTTGCACAAAGCCGGCTCTGCTGCAGGAGAAACCAGTCCTGCCTCCCTCCACAGACAGTCCCACACGGATCCCACACACGGTCCCACGGCAGATCCCACTCCCTGCCACGGCTTGCCAGGTTTGTGTTGGCAGGGTGGGAGCACACCCTGCAGGGTGCCAGGGGACAGCTCACCCTGCTGGAACACTCCAGCTTGGCTTCAGCTGAGCACAGTCCAGGGACACAAACACTTGTGCTCGACCAGCCCGCGCCTGTTTGTTTTCCTCGCGTAAGGAGAGCCGGGCCAGGGCGGCCAGCCTACTGTCACACCTCCTGGGGAGCCCTGGAGTGGTGACAGCTCTGTCACACGGCTCCCTCTGCTCCCTGAGCCACCCAGGTGAGCGGAGCCGCAGCCCCAGCCCAGGGCTGGATGGGAGGTGCGTGGTGCCAGCAGCGGGGCAGGAAGGAAACAGCTTGTGCTG
Organism: Daphoenositta chrysoptera; assembly: GCA_013397915.1. Taxonomy (NCBI): domain Eukaryota; kingdom Metazoa; phylum Chordata; class Aves; order Passeriformes; genus Daphoenositta; species Daphoenositta chrysoptera. The sequence continues at coordinate 267,549 of VZRO01002535.1, forward strand.
AGGGAAGGAGCTGTCGGGAAGGAGGACAAGCCCATCCTGGCAGGAGCTCGCTGGAGCCAGGCTATCCAGCCTCTGAGAAACCGGACTGGAATGGGAAATGTGCCTGAGGGAACAGCCGTGCTGTGAGCTGGCCGGGGAGGAGCTGGGGCTGGGGATGCTGGTCCTGCCCATGGGATGAAGGTGCTGGGGCAGGAGGGAGTTCTGCCCTGCCGGGATTCCCTCGGCAGCCACGGGAGCGTGGTTCCTGTCCTGCATCATCCACAATGTGCTGATGGGAGCAAAGCAGCTGTGATGTGTCCCGATGGCTTCGTTGGGCGTGGCAATGAGAGCTCCTGCCCAAGGACGGGGCTGAGGACTCCCGATGGTGGAGCAATGCCAACCCAAAGGGCCTTTTTCTCCTTAAAAAAGCACCTGGGCAAGGACTGAACCCCTGCTGCCACCTGCAAGGGAGGAAGGACGTGTGTGCCCAAGGCCACAGCCAGGTAATGCCCTCGCTGCCCAGCCGTGTGTGGGTCCCTGCTCTGGCTGTGTCAACCCTCAGCCCATATGGCACGGAGCAGCCTGGCAATGATCCTCCTGGGCTGGCGTTACCCCAGCCACCCACCCAGCCGGTTTCATGAGCTGTGCCTCGCCGTGGGCAGGGTGGGATGCAGGCAGGGCAGGCAGCGGGACAGGATGGCCTTTATGGCACCAGCACTGGGTGGGAGCCAGTGGCGCAAGAGCGTGTGGGGTCCTGTGCTGCCCTGTCCAGCCCACAGCAGAAAGGGTCCCACAAAGGCACCCAGAGGGAAGGGCTGGAAGTGCCAGAGAGCTTGTCCTGGCCCATGGGGAGTTTTGGATCCAGTCACAGACGCTGCCTGTGACCTGCATGAGTCACTGAAAAACTCAGAGTCCTTTTCACAGTGACACTTTCTGCACACTGCGGGTCAGCCTGGAAAAACCGCGGTGCTGCCATCCCCTCCCTGTGGTCAGGACAAGGCATCAGCCTCTCTCTTCTCAATAGCTTGTTATGGAGGATGCAAACACCTCACCAAGCTAAAAAACGAACTTCCTGCCCAGTAGCCGCTGGTTCCTCATGCCCTAATCTTGGCAACCTCTTCCTCGGTTATATTTTCATTTCTGTTTCCTCTGCCCCCGTTCCCGTGCCTGAGCAGCTGGTCAGGGACAGCAGAGCAGAGGGGCAGTGCCGGGACATGCCTGACCTTGGTTGAACACGCCGGGAGCCCTGTGTGTTTGCGGCTGGGCTGTGGGAACACCAGCGCATCACCGGGGCTGTGCATGGGAGCCACACCGGGGACCTGTTCGTGGTTATTCACGGCAGGCGGCGTGTCCCCTGCTCTCCCGGCGTGTCCCCTGCTCTCCCGGCGTGTCCCCTGTTCTCCCGGTG
>VZRO01002535.1:269495-280111 GCA_013397915.1 Daphoenositta chrysoptera
AGGGGCGAGGCTGGGCTGGCTGGGGAGCGGGGGTGACACCCCTGTGGCGCGGGGGGAGCTGCGGGCCCGGAGCCGGCGACTCCCGTGCGCGGGTGTCGGGGAGGGCCGGGCCGGTCCCCGCGTTACGGACAGGGATGTTCGGAGCTCCCCGTTATGGACAGGGATGCCCGGAGCCCCTCTTAGCGACAGGGATGCCCGGAGTCCCCCCGTTATAGACAGGGATGCCCGGAGCCCCCCGTGACGGACAGGGATGCTGGCAGCCGCCGAGGCAGCAGTGACAGCTCAAATGCGGGAAGCTGCCTGGGAGGGGGAGCTGGGAAAACGAAATCTGCTCCTGCGCTGTCTGCCTGCTCCAACGCTGCCCTTAAATGCCGCGTTTTAGTTTTGTACAATCCCCTTGTCCCGCTCAGGTCTCAGGCCAGGGGGGTGAGGGGAGGCAGCGAGGCTTCCCCAGCCTGGGAACCCCCCCAGAGCAGCTCTGTGCTCTGGGCATGCTGCTGCAGGGACCAGGGACACCCCAATACCGGCATGCAGGGCTCCCCTCCGGGGCTCGGGGATTGTGTCAGATCACGGGTTTCCATGTGCATCCACTGAATTGGGGTTCTGCTGTCACCCCCAGACAGAGGACACTGAGTTTGTCCAACAGTCCTTCTGCCTGGACACCTCGGGAGCACCCAGAGGGGTGCAGAAAAGTCTCCTCCTCCCCATGCCCCATAGCAGCCAGTGCCGTGCCACAGGCAGGGGACGCAGCCAGATCCCAGAGGGCAGGGATGACAGCTGGCAGGGTGACGTACCCCTGTCAGGCGGGTGCCATCTCACTTTGCTTTCTGTGCCAAGCCCAGCTCTCCTCCAGCGCAGCAGTGGGCATGGCCGGGAGGGGACACTGGCCCTGCCCACGGCTCGCAGCTGCATCAGCCACTTGTTAGCTGGAGCCGGTGGGAACAGGGAGAGGGGCTGCAGCCTCCGAAGTGGGCACCTGGCACCTTGCGGTCCGGCTGCGGAGGTTGGCACTGGCTGGGCAGGGCAAAGCCTGTGCTGCTGCTTGTGCCATCTGGCTTTTATCCTGCCAGGCCACCTCTGCCTTGCCTTTGCTCTTCTCCTCCTCCTCCGCAGGCAGGCGGGAGGCCTGGCAGCATTCCTGCCCCGGCCGGGGTCTGGAGCCAGCCCAGCTGTGCCGCTGTGGGCTGTGCCACGCCTCTCTCTCTCAAGGCCTTCCTGCCAGGAGCCAAGCACTGCTTGTGATGCTCTGGGAGCCGCTCCATCCTCGCTGGTATCAGTTAGAGCAGAGCATGTTTCCTGAGAAGAAAACGTCAGGAATCAGCTCGGATTTTCCACAGCAGAAAGGAGAGGGGAGCGTGCACTGCCACGCAGGGTGCTGGCATTGCGTACCAGGGGCTGCCAGGGCATCTGGCAGAGGCGTCAGCAGCTCTGCCCACTTCTCCCCCCGTCCCAATGGCTTTTAAAGCAGCTCTCGCTGTCACAGAAGCATCTCTTGTTCGAGCACTGCAGAGCCACTCTTTGTACTTTGAACAGGACCCTTGAATGCCAGGCAAGGTGCCAGGCGCCGCCAGCCAAGGCAGGGAGGGAACAACTGGCCCCGGCAGCAAGGAGCTGGAGTGGAGGTGGCAAACCCTGCCCTGCCCGTGGGGACCGGTGCCTGCCCAGTCCCAGTGCAGGGTGGCAGCTGCCAGGCCCCTGCTGGCACCTGGGGGCCCCCTGCCCGCACCCCAGCCCCACGCGTGGTCACCGGAGCGAGGACACGTGTGTGGCAAGTCCCTGCCTGCCACCCGTGGGTGTCTGCAGCCAGCCTGCTCCTGCCTCGCAGCTCTTTATGGTTTTATGGTTTTGGAGCGTCATCCGTGCCGTGCTTGTAAATGCAGACGGGTTGAGTGTCCCTGGGGGTGTCCTGTGGGCTGGCACAGGGGAGGGAGCACGGGCACTGAGCTGGGTTGGGCACCAGAGCAGCAGTCCCAGGGCTGTGTTTGCCACCCCTGCAGTGCCCGGCTGAGATGGCGAGTGCAGAGCCCGACGCAGAGGAGGCAGCCGAGGCTGAGGGGGCCGTCTATGAGGTGCTGCCCTGTGACAGGATGGAGCTGAGCCAGCGCCTGGCCGTGGAGGAGCTCATCACCACCGAGGCCAGCTACGTCCACAACATCCAGCTCTGCGTGTCCGACATCCGGGAGCACCTCCAGAGGAAGCAGGTGACACGGGCACCTCCCCCTGCCCGGGCTGGGGACCAGAGGGTCAATCTGTTGAGAGCTGTGAGATGCCCAGACCAATGCAGGGAGGTCACCAGGTGCTCACCTTCCACCTTCCTGTGCTCCCCCTCACCAGCCAAGGTCTGGGGTTGGGCGGACATTGGGTCTGACCCAGTACAGCCACCCTATGGCTTTAACCCTGTCCTGCCTGGGAGCCCAGACAGGTCTCAGCATTCCCAAAGCCTCCTGAAACAGAGCATCACTCCATCTGCTGGGGTGTCCCATGGGGCAGAGAGGAGGTCACCAGGAGTGCCTCTAAAACTCGTGGTCCAGCTCTGATGTGTTTGGCTTAGCCTGGGGCATCTTTGTTCCCTTCAGCTGCCCGAGCTTGACCTGGAAGGACTCTTCTCTAACACCGACGACATCCTCCATGTCTCCAGACGGTTTCTGAAGGGTCTTGAGGCCACGGCCGGCCTGGGGCAGGAGCAGCTGCTCTGCATCAGTAAGTGGTGCAGTGCCAGAGGCTGCCCCGTGCCCACCCATGTGTGGGGAGGGTGCCAGCCCAGCCCCCTGCCCTGACACCTCCTGCCCGTGCCTTGGCTCTGGGACTGGTGTCCCCCCACGGGGCACGGCTGAGCTGCCCAGCCTGCAGACAGAGATGGGGACAGCACCAGGCCCAGCCTAGCAGGGTGCCCGGGGGGCAGAGCACTGCCCTGGCACGCTTGGCATTCCTCCGCTGGCTTCACCCTTCCAGCAGGCTGGGGAGAAACCTTCCTCTGAGCCCATGGGAAGGACCCTCCTCTCCAGCCTCGCTCTCCTTCCCCAGGCACCCTGTTCCAGGAGTTCAAGGAAGAGATGGAGACTGTCTACAAGATCTACTGTGCCAGCTACGACCACGCCCTGCAGCTGGTGGAGAGCTACCGCAGGGACCCCCGGCTGCAGGAGGAGATCCTGGACACCCTGAATGCCACCGTGTAGGTCCCTGCTGCTGAGCCATCGCCTCCCTGTGTCCCTCTTTCACTTCCTGGCTCTGCCCTTCTCCTCTCTGGACAAGCTGCCTGCATGGATCTGTGTCACCAGGCTGGGTGTCATATCATGGCCACCACCTCTGTGGCACCTCCTGGTGTAATCCCTGGCAGCCTGTCCTGCTTGGGGCCACTTGGTTCATATCTTTTATGTTGGACCAAAAATAAGGGATGGGTGGCATCCACAGCTGCTGCCTCCCCAGTCCCCAGACTGACCAGAGAGACACAGGCTGCCCCCAGGGGACCCACCAAACCCCTCCTGAACCATCAGGGGGTCACAAGCACTGTCAGAGCCAGGCACAGTGGGAGTGGCAGTGGAGGAGCTCCTGGGATGTGTTTCTTGGGGCACAGGCGATGTGATTCCCAAATGAGATGCCGTCCCTGTGGGTGGAAAGGGAGACACTCTGCCAACAGCCGCCCTCCCTGCTGCCCACGGAGCGAGCAGGGACCCCGTGTCCCACGGCTGGACAAGCACAGCACTGTTGGGGGAGGCAGGACACACCCCCAGGGCTGGCACTGCCCTCGGGGCTGGCAGGGACAGTGTCCCCCTGCAGCTGGAGGGGAGCAGAGGTTCACAGCCAGAACCCCCATGACTTCTGGGCTGCTCTCTCCCAAAACACTCCCAGAGAAGCCGTGGAGAGCAGCAGAGCAGGAAGGCAGCCCTGCACACCAACCCTGAGCAACTCCCCTCTCCACCAGGCCTCACACGGGCGCCTCAGACCTCAGCTTCTTCCTGGTGATGCCGGTGCAGAGGGTCACCAAATACCCTCTGCTGCTGGGGAAGATCCTGGAGAACACCCCGAGCAGCGCCAGGGCCCACTCAGCCCTGGAGGCAGCGGCTCGTGCCATGGCTCAGGTCAATGCCAACATCAACGAGTACAAACGGCGCCGCGAAGTGGGTGAGTGCACCCAGCCCAACCCCAGTGGTCTCCTGGGCACTGATTGCCTCTTAAATCAGTTCAAAGCGCTCCTGCCCTCCACTTAATCCTGCCTGGTGCAGCTGCAGACTCCTGGAACTCTCCTGGAACTGCTCTGGTCCTGTCAATGCCACTCTGGTCAAGACCTGAAGGCTGCAGGAGCAGGGTGGCATGGGGGGGCTGAGGACAAAACCAGTCTGTCCACATTCCTGGGGCTGGGGAATAACACTCCTGCCCTTGGGATAGGAGAAATCAGGCTCCCCACAGATGGGAGCTCGCTCTTCTTTTTGGTTTTCCTCATCCTTTCCTTTCTTTGATGTGGCCTGTGCTTATCCTGCTGATCAGCCCCTGTGCTGCTCACCTTCGTTGCCTGCTCAGCCATGAAGTCTCCTCTTCTGATCTTGTTTCCCCCTCTTTTGTGCCCTCCCGCCTGAGGCAGCAACCAAATACACCAAGGCCGAGCACCTGACGCTGCGGGACCGCCTGGCGCGCCTCAACACCCACTCCATCGCCAAGAAAACCACGCGCCTCAGCCGCCTCCTCCTGCACGAGGCCGGCATCGTGGCCAAGGTGGGCAGCCCTCACCCCCTGCCTGCACCCCGGCGCCTGCTGCCCCTCCTTGGGTCGCTTCTGGGGCTTTTTGCTGCTGCTGAAGTGCCTCGATAGCATTATCGGGCTGCATGGGGTGGGTGGCTGCTGCTGCCTCCTGGTCCTCCGTCACCCCAAGGGCCAGTGGGACAGGAGGGATGCAGGGACACGCCTCAGTCCCCATCCCAGAGCATTGCAGGGCAGCACTGTGGCCCCCAAAGGACCTGCAGGATCCTCGGGCCTCCCAGCAAAAGGAAGGACACCCCAGTGTCTGTTCCCCAGCACCACGACCACACCAAGAGCCCCGTTGCTGCCTGCACCCCTTGCCTCTGTGACTGGCCCCTTTCCAGATCCATAGAGCCCTCAGGGTCTCTCCTGCCTGTGCCAGCCCTCTGAGCTCCAGGCAGGTGCCTGGCTGCTGTTTCAGCCCCCAGAGATGGGCAGCAGCCCTGCCCACGCTGGTGACAAGCTGCCCCTTGCCTTGCAGACAGAGGACAAGGAATATGACGACCTGGAAGAGAAGTTCCAGTGTGTGGCATCCAGTGTGGTCACGCTGAAGGAGAACGTGGCATCCTACCTGGGCCATTTAGAGGTAAAGCCTTGACCAGGGGTTGTCCCCATCCAGGCCTCAGGAGCTGTTCCTTGGGATTGTGGAATGCTTTCAAGCCCTGTGGAAACCAGTGCCTGTTGGGGACGTTCAGGGATTTGCAGCTCAGCTGAAGTGTGCTGCTGTGTCAGGGAGTTGCACAACATCCCAGGATTGCTCAGGTCCAGGGGAGTTTAAACCAAAGCTGAGGCTTTGACAGCACTGGCTGAGCTGGTGTCATTTGAGAATAATCTGGCCTTAAACTTACCATTATTTCAAGGTCTTAAATGATTGAAAAGGCCGGGTGTTGTTCAGCCTGGGAATTCTGGCTTTAATAATGTGTATGAGGCAGAAATGTCCCCAGATCAGCCCTGACAACAAATTTCCCTTCTGAAACCACCTGGGTCAGCAGCTGCTACGATTTTTCTCATGGAAATCCCTTGGGGCATCTGAGGGAAATGAAAGTCTGAGTGCTGGCAGAACATGCAATCCCCAGACACAGCATTATCAGGAAAGCCTCAGGAGATGGCCGAGGGTTCAGCAGCAATTCCTGGGCTGGAAAGACCTTGCAGGAGAAGATTGACAAGGGCTGCCCACACAGGCCTGGGGAGGAGGTAAAGGAGTGTGCTGCTTCCTCCCTTGCAGGCGTTCCTGCTGCCCACCCCACGGCAGAGTGACCCAGGGGATGAGGGACCTGCCCAGCAGTATCGCCGGCTCTCAGAGCTCCTCCAGAGCGCCGTTCTCCCCGAGTTCGTGAGTGCTCCTTCCCTGCACATCTCCTGCAGCTCTCCCAGCTCCTGCCAGGGCACAGAGGGGGCTGGCAGCCAGGAGCCGAGGGCACCCCAGTGTCCCCACAGTCCCCCAGAGCCCAGCCTGGCAGGCAGAGCCAGGAGCCAGAAACAGGATCCTTCTGCAGTCCCTGGCACGGGAAGTGAGGGAGCAGCTCCAGGGAGGAAGGGAGGGCAGGACAGAGACACAACCACAGCAGCTGCTGAGCCCAGCCAGGGCTGGCACGAGCTGCAGGGTCTGTCTGAGGGGGGCACCCAGGAGCTGGGTGACCCACACAGGGATGGGAGGGGACCGGAGCACCCCAAGGCAGGGGCAGAGGGCCCTTGAAGGGGCTCTGGGCAGGGGCCTGGGGGGACTCTCAGCTGCGACTGCTCTGAGCCACCGAAGGGTCCTGCCCGGCTGTTTCCACGGAGCACAAGTTTGGAATTGTGTTGGGCATGGCTGCTCCCTCCCAAGGGTTTGGCACCCTATGTGCCCTCAGGGAAAGGTGTCCCAGGTGCTGCCCACGCCACACAAGCCCCTCCACAGCTCCCTCCCCACTGCCCCTGTGCTGGCAGCTGGTCCTGTCTGAGGGGCTCATGTGGAAATTGGGGCTCTCTCCCTCCCAGAAGCAGCGTGTGGACAGGCTGGTGTGGCAGCCCCTCTGCAGCCTCTCGGACATGCTGGAGGGGCCCCAGCAGCTGGTCAAGAAGCGCCTGGACAAGCTGCTGGACTACGAGGAGATCCAGGAGAGGAAGAGCGAGATGGGCAGCGTGAGCTACGACGAGGAGGCAGCCATGAGCACCTACCTGGCCATCAATGACCTGCTGGTGGCCGAGCTGCCCCAGTTCAACCAGGCGGCTGTGCAGCTCCTGGGGCAGATCCTGCGCTCCTTCAGCGCCCTGCAGCTGGACTTGGCTGCCCAGGTCCTGCACCAGGCAGAAAAGGAGCTGGAGCAGGTGAGTGGGACCCCTCAGGCACATGAGCTGAGCCAGACCCGCCTTCTCCAGGTTTGAGAGGTGTCTCAGACATCAGGGCACTGAAGGTTTGCTGGGCCCAGCTGCCCATGCAGACACAGAGCTCCCTGGGGAGCATTTGTAAGGATCTCTCCTCCTCCCAGCCCGGGGAAAGCCAATTTTTCTCTTCTGCACTGTCCTGCTTTCTGTTTGTGGACACCACTGGTAATCTACTGATGTGCTGCTGCCTGAGAGATCAGGGTGAACTCTGAGCTCCTGAGGGCTCTGTGCCAGCAAGGCAGGGGGGAGAAGGGCAGCTGCTGGCCTGGGGAGGTGCCTCCCTCAGCCCCATCCCCTGGGAGGTGCCTCCCTGGACTCCTCATTGCTCGGGATTCTGAGCCTGATGTTTGTAAATACGGGGAGTGAGGGCTCCCAAAAGCCCTGGGGTGGAGCCCAGCCCTGGCCTGAGCCAGGAGCAGGATGAGAACAATGTGCAGCTCAAAGCCAGAGAGGAGCAGCTTTGACCCCATGCGCAAAGTGATTTAGTGGCCAGGTCTGCTCTCCTGCTTTCTCACCCCTTTTCTTCCTCCTGCTTCCCTTCTGCCCCTACCCAGAGCTCTTCCTCTCCCAGGGCCCTCCCTGACCTCAGTCTGTCCCCACAGCTGCCCCATGGCCACATGCCCCTGCCCAGCTTCTGGAAGGTGGTGGAAGATGCCCTGCAGCAGTCGGGTGCTCAGCTCCGTGCCTTCTGCCAGGCCTTTGAGACCGTCACACCGAGCCCTGGGGCACAGGTAGGGGCTGGGCAGGGCACGTCCCAGGCCAGCTGGATAAAGAGAGGGATTGGACTGTGGCTTCCCAGGGCAGAAAACCCCCGTGGTGGGGAGGCTGGCTCAGAACGGGGCCCAGGGGGTTGCCACAGTATTTCCCCCAAGCCCCTGGGAGCAGCTGGCTGGAGATAAGCGGGGATGAAACAGCTCAGCTCTGCTGGTTCTGGACACCCATCTCCAAACCTGGGGGTCGAGCAGGGAGTGTGAAGGAGTTTCTCCTCTTGACCTGTCCCTGGGATGTGATCCTGCAGGAAGGAGAGCAGGTGCACGTGGAGGGCCTCGGTCTCCTGTGTCTCATCGAACGCTCCCGTGTCTCTTTGTCCCCACCAGCCTCTGACCCCTGCTGAGGAGAGGAAGGTCCTTTCCCTCGTGAGCAAGCACGGCCCAGACAAGCTTTACCAGGTGACCAGCAACATCAGCGGCAGCAGGGACTTGGACCTGACCTTGCTGAGGGGACAGATCGTGGCTCTGCTGCAGAGCGCGGACACCAAGGGCAACACGAGCAGGTGGCTGGTGGATGCTGGAGGTACTGTGAGCCCTCTGGGCAGCCTCTCCCTGCCTTGGCACCAGGGCCAGATTCACCCGAATCACCTCCTTCTCCTGGATGGAACAGCAGGCTGTGGTCTCCTGGGTGCTCCCTTCCGGGCTGGGCTCAGCCCAAGCCCACCTCAGCTTTGCCATCAGCTGTGAGGTTCGGGTGTCCTGACTGATTCCCCAGGGGAGCACTCATGAAGTGTCATGGCTGGGAAAGGAGAATCCGTGCACACAGGAACAGAAGGAGTGCCTTTTTCTGGGGAGATTTCTCCTGGATATCCCCTAGTGATGGATTAGTTTGAGCAGGGCTGCTGGGCCATGCCAGGCAACAGCCAAATGCCATTCCTGTCTCCTCCAGCCAGTCCTACATGTGCCAGGCAGCAGGGCCCCATGACCTGTGTGTGTTCGTGTCCTGCAGGTCCCCGAGGGTTTGTTCCTGCTGCAAAACTCCGGCCCTACAGCCCGGTACAAGTCCAGCAGCCTGGGATGCAGCTGCTGGCCCTGGACAGTGGCACAGAGAGAAGGAGACATTCCTACTCATCCCCTGAGGCTCCCAGGCCACAGGTGGCCACCTTCACCCCGGCCTTCCAGGTGAGAGTGGGGGGCATCCCTGGGGCCATTCCCAGCAAACCCACCAGCTCCCTGCTAGTCCTTGTGTGGGTGGGAAGGTGGACCTGCTTTTCCAGGTGTCCCCCTTGCTGGGACCGGGGTGGACAGGGCAAAAGAACTGTCCTTGGTGGGTCCCCGGTGCCTCCATCCACGGCACTGCTGTGCTTCCCTCTGGGAATTGCCTGTCCTGCCACGTCCTTCCCCCCTTGGCTCCCAGCTCCAGCAAGGGCTTCCTCCCTCCTCCCCTGCCTTCCACAGGTGGTCGCCGGCTTCTCCTTCGCAGCCAGGAGCCCGCAGGAGGTGACCCTGCAGGCGGGGCAGCCCGTGGTGGTGCTGGAGCCCCACGACAAGAAGGGGAGCCCGGAGTGGAGCCTGGTGGAGGTGAACGGCCAGAGGGGCTACGTGCCCTCCAGCTACCTGGTGACCGTCCCCGTGCCCGTGCAGGACCCCGTGGGCTGGAGCTTGCCCGTGTGAGCATGGCCAGCCCACACCAAGGGCACAGGATGGGAGCAGCCAGCTTGGCACCCAAGGACACCTCACAGGAGATGCTGGAGGGAGGCAGCCCCCGGCTGGGAAGGTGGTGGGAGGCACCTGGGGGACACGGCCCAGGGACATGGGCACGAGGATGGCACTTGGGAGGCACCTTTTGACGGGAGGTGTGAGGGTGCCAGGTCCCGTGTGTGTGTTGGCACAAAGCAAGGCAGCACCAGGGAGTGAGGGCAGGTGGCTGCAGTGATCCAGGGATTTGCTGAAATCCCTGCCAGTGACGAGTGTGTCCTGGGGGTGACGAGGCTGCGTGGCCCCTGGTTAGAGCAGGATCGAGCAGCAGAGGGGTCCTCAGGCGGGCAGGGGGCACCTGGGCACTGAGCCCCTGAGCACTTGGGCACCTGGGCACTGACCACCTGGGCACTGGGCATTTTGGGCACCTGGGCACTGAGCACCTGGGCACTGAGCACTTTGGGCACTTGGGCACCTGGGCATATGAGCACTTGGACACCGGGACGCTGGACACCTGAGTACCTGGGCATACGAGCACCTAAGTACCTGGGCACTTAGGCGCTGGGCAGACGGGCACTGGGCACCTGAGGAGGTGGGCACCGGGGTCCCTGAGGCTCTGGCTCCCCGTGTCCCTGGCACTCCGTCCCTCGGGCCCTGCGCGCCCGTGGCTGCGCCGCGCCCCGCGGCCGCCAGAGGGAGCCCGGTGCCCGCCGGGCTGGCACTGGGAGCACTGGGAGCACTGGTGCGGGGCTGGCACTGGGAGCACTGGGAGCACTGGGAGCTCTGGTGCGGGGCAGGCACTGGGAGCACTGGGAGCACTGGTGGGGGGNNNCTGGTGGGGGCTGGCACTGGGAGCACTGGGAGCACTGGTGGGGGCTGGCACTGGGAGCACTGGGAGCACTGGTGCGGGGCCAGCCGGGGGCGCGCACCGCTCCGGGCAGAGATCCCCGCCACCGGCGCTCCCGGGGTCCCCGTCCCCTGCGCCCCGCACAGACCCCCGGCGGGCTGACACAGGTCCCGTGGAAGAGGTTTTTGGGAGAATCAGCCCGTGTCGGTCCTGACTTAAGGCTCGGCTTGAGAATGGAGACAGCACTCCCTCCCTCCCTCCCT
>VZRO01002535.1:299469-309972 GCA_013397915.1 Daphoenositta chrysoptera
GTGGGGGAATAAGAAAAAACCCCAGGCTGCTTCTCGGAGGGATGCTTAAAGATCACATGAACTGAAATACAATATTCCCTCTTTAACTTCCCAGCCTCCTGCTAACAGCTTAATCCATCGATGAGTGCAGGAGGCACAGCGAGCCCGCGCTGGGTTGGCATTTCTAGTGATGAAGTGGGGATGCATCCCTGGTTTCTGATAGTCCTCACTGAGCTGACCGATATCCTGCTTTGTCTGTGGCTTTTCTCTCGAAGATTTGGGGTGGGTTTGGAGGACACACAGCCCGAGAGCCTGTGCAAAATGCATCCTCAGCTGCATTGCTGCAGCATGGGTCGAAGGGCTGCTGCAGTGCCAGGGCTGGAGAAGGCTGAAGTTGTCTGGGAAGCAGGGTGGCTGTGTCCTGGTGGCTGTCGCCGTGCTGGAGCAGGGGGTGGCGGGTGCTGGGGGTGCTGGTGGCTGTCCCCAGCACAGCAGAGGCTGCAGAGGCTGGCGAGCACAGCAGAGTCTGGTTCCCCCACCTGCCTGCACATCCCCAGCAGCCGGAGGGAGAGGAGGGCTGGGCGGGACCCTGCCCCTCGGAGAGCCTCCCCACGCTCCTGCCTGCCTTCCCCCCGTGATTCTGACTGGTTCCCCACCCTGGCAGTGCCCCAGGGCTGCCCCACGCCGGGGGGGTTCCCCCACCTGCCTGCACATCCCTGCCCTTCTCTCACGCCGTCATGGAAAGGCACCTCTCCAACAGGTGAATAATTAAGGGCTCAACCGAGGGCCTCCAGCAAAGGGAGCTTTGTGAGGGAGAGGGATCTCTCTCACATTAACCTTTCCAATGTCAAAAGCCTTTTTGTAGGGAGGAACTCCACTTACACGAGCTGTTTGGCACGCTTGGTTGTCTTATTAAAAATGCTCGGGGAATGCCCCTTCCAGCCCCAAACCCCTGTATTTGGGGAATGGGTCCCACATCCCCGGTGCAGGGCTGGGGACAGGGGTGCCACAGGCTGGCTCCTGGCAGATGGTTTGTTGTGCTGCCAGCCACCGGTGCCAAGGGCAGGAGCCCACCAGGCTTTGAGACCCCCTTTGGTGGGGCTGGGGGCTGCGGCAGAGTGTGGGAGCTGCAGTGATGTAGTGACAGGACAAGGAGAATGGATTCAAACTGACAAGAGAGTAGGGTCAGAGTGGATATTTGGAAAAAATTCTTCCCTGTAAGGGTGGGCAGGCCCTGGCACAGGGTGCCCAGAGCAGCTGTGGCTGCCCCTGGATCCCTGGCAGTGTCCAAGGCCAGGTTGGACAGGGCTTGGAGCAGCCTGGGACAGTGGAAGGTGTCCCTGCCCATGGCAGGGGTGGCACTGGATGATCCTTAAAGTCTCTTCCACCCCAAACAATGCTATGATTCCATGAGGGACACGATTCCCCCTGGCCAGCATGTGCCAGCACCGTGGAGGCTTGGGGACATCACTGGGCTGGGCAGAGGCATGGAGCAGGGCCAGATTGCTGCCAAATGCCACCACCGGAGCCACCACTTGTGCGTGCCCATGGCCTTGGGGAGACGGTGTCACCAGGGCGAGGGGCAGCGTCCCAGCGGGGCTCTGCAGCTCTGGCTCTGTCGGGGAAGGGAAGCGCTGTCCCCGGAGATGCGGCTCCACCGGGAGCACGCGTGTGGCGCTGGGCGGCCGCCACCGCGGAGCCGGGGACGCGAGGCGCTGGCAGGGCCTGGGCCGCAGACACGTTTGCCGGAGGAATCGGCTTCAGGCTCCCGCAGCTGAGCCCTGCTCCATGGCAACCCGGCGCGGGCTTATATTTCTCGTGACTGCTTGGCAGCCTGAAGTGATTTAGCAGGGGGGAACTCTGCGCGCCGGAGCCGCCGCCAGCGCGGCCCTGCCGGGGTGACCGCCACGCTCCCGGCCCCGCGGGGCTCCGGGACCCCCCTGCCCACACCGGCAGCGGGGGGATCCCACCGCCTCCTCGCCATGCCTGGACAAGGATGTTTTAAGCTGCCCGTGCTTGTAGTTACGAGCCAGGGACTAAAGGTTGAAGTTAATGGGGCGGGTGGTCAGGTGAGGTAGTGACCTACTTCCAGGGGCACCGGCACCGTAGGCACTAGGTGATGGTCCAGCCAATGTGTTTCCCTTCCCTTATCGCTCGGCCGTTCTGCTTTTCAGCACTTTTCCTGAACTCTGGCTCTCAAATTATTATTTATTTATTTATCGCGGTTGTTGTTTTTTTGGTTTTTTTTTTTTTTTCCTTTCAATAACGGGAGCTTCCAAGAAACGCCGAAGGACTTTGCACAGCTCTGGCTGCGCTCAGGGTCTTGTCAGCCCTGTCCTTATCCAGCCCCGTCTCACTGCACTTCCCCACGCGGAGGCAACAGCCAAGGCCGAGCTGCTGCATTAAACCAGCTCACTGCTGAATTAACACCGGGAAAAGTAAAAGCTGGGAATCTCCTTTGGCCCTGGAAGATCTGGAAACCCCCCGGGGGGGAGGGTTTCTTCATGTGGCGAGTGCGGTGTCTGCTGGTGGGGGATGTGGAGGGGCTGTGGCAGCCCTGGGACACGGCCCCATCCAGTAGCCAGAGTCACCTTTGATCTCTGCCGGCTCCGGGCAGCAATGCGGGGCTTAGGGAAAATACTTCCCTTATCTCACATCCCACTGTCCCGAGGCAAAGCCGGCAGGCACGGGGAGCTGGATGGGCACCCCAGCGCCAGGAGCTTCCTTGGGGGAGCATGATGGTGCTGAAGCGTGCCAGGAGCTTTTTACATCTGTGTGCCCACTGTCCCCGTGGCCCCCTGCCCACCCAGCTGGCGATGGGACAAAGGCTGGGGAGACCATCGCAGGGCTGATGTGACACTTCTCCCCTCCCCTGGGATGAGCAGCACATGCTTTATATGGATGTTTTTGTGCTGAGGTGGCGCCTCAAGCTCTTGCAGGGACTACAGTTGCAGGGCAGCAGCATATCTTTACTGAGATGCATTTTCTGAATTCTTGCTGTGCCCCTGCGGCCGGGCCAGCTCCAGCCCCTCCGCTGAGCCAGCGCACGGCCAGGCCCCTCGGTTCCTGTTTCAGTTTGCTGTGAGTTCCACTCAGAGGACAGAAAGAAGCTCATCACTGCTGTCACTTCTGCTCCCCCCTTTGTCTGGAGAGGCTGCAGGACGCGGTTTGTCCCCGGCTTACGGGGGCAGCGCTCTGGGAAGTGTCATCCTTTCCCCCCGCCGCCAAAGCTGCCTTCTCCACCTATTCCCCGAGGAACCCTCATTTCCTAATTTTCATGGACGTCAGGAGCAAGGAAATCCTGTGGCGAGGGCCGAGCGTCCTGAGCCGGGGCTCGGAGCCCGCGCTGGGGCGGCCGGCGGCGCGCTGGGGACGGAAGGAAGCCCAGCTGCCTCTCCTCACGTTTGTTCTCCTCCCTCCTGCGCCGTGGACAGGGGATGTGGCTTTCCCAAGTGACAGCTGGGGACGTGGCTGTCCTGCCACGAGGTGACCCATGGCTGGAGCAGTCCCAGCTGCCCCGAGGTGCAGGGGAGCTGCCGAGCAGTGTTTTTGCTGAGCCTTTCTTTCATTTTTTAGCCAAGTTCCTAGGTGGGAGGGAGTTGCGTTGTTATTTTTTCATGAAGAAAGTGCATCTGTAGCTGCAGGGTGTTCAGGAGACTGCCACGACCCTCTGCATGCACACAGGACTGGCACGGCTGGGCTGCAGCAGGGCTGGCTTGGAGCTGAGACCAGCGCTGGTCACACTTGGCCGTGGCCGTGCACGTGTCAGGGGGACAACGAGGAGCTGGAGGTGCCAAACACGGCACTCACGGCTCTCCTGGAGGGATGGAGCAGGGACAGGCTCCGGCTCTCTCTCCCCTGCAGAGACCAGTCCCTCTGCCAGCACGGTGTGGTGACACTGGTGGGCACAGCGCTGGCACGGCCGCGGCCTTTGCCCCATGTGCGATGCCCAGGCAGAGCCCACGGTCCCTGGGCTGGGAGCAGGGCGGGATCCCACTGCCCGCGAGTGGGGTCGGGGCTCGCAGGCAGAGCAGGGCAGGGGCTGCCCCTCGGTCCGTGCCAGGCGAGCTGCCAGCACCCACTCCTGCCACGCACAGGGCGCTCACCAGCGCGGCGGGGACGAACTTTGTCCTGCTTTAGTCCTCTCTCCTGATTTCTTGGCACTTTCCCTGCCTCGGTGCAAATGTTTGCAACTTCCACGGCCCTTGGCTTCCAGCTAATTAAACTTTGCGTTCCCGTTGGCTCCCTGCAAACCGCGGCTGCTGAGCTGCTTCCCTTTGCCCCGGGCTCGGGGACCTGTGGCTCTGCCCGTGCCAGGTGTGGGTGGCTCAGAGCCACCTTCCCGCACCTGAATGACAGGAGGGTTTTCGAACCTGCCCTCGAACAGCGTAAACCCCACAGCTCTGCAGGGCTGGGGATTTCAACCACCAGCATCGTTTCTCCTTTCGAGCAGGCTCGCACACAGTCACGACCAAACCGTGCCGATAATGAAAAGGAAAAAAAAAATAGCAATTTTTATTCTTAAAAAGGAAGTTTCTGTTTCTGTGTGGGCCCCACAGGGAGGCTGGCGCATGCGGGTTTGGAGTGCTAGAACCCATTTCCCAGGTAACAGAACTCAAGCCTGTGAGAACTGTGTGGTTTTCTCAGGCTGAAAGGTTGGATGGTATTTGAGCTGCCTTTTTTTTTTTTTTCTTGTTGCTGTGTTCTTTTAAGAAGGAATAAGTATGTCTATTTATATATATTTTGAAAATGAAAACACGTGGCCTGTGTCCCCAGAAACCCTCACGGTACATGCTGTCACCCAGCTCTAGGGGGGACACTGCTTGGCTGGTGACCACCCCCCAGCCCTCCCCAGCAGCCCCTGGAGCTTGGGGTGAGCTGTGGTAGGTGTGCAGGACATTCTCTTGGGAGTCCTCCATGGGACCAGAGGCTTCGGGATGTGGAAGTGGATGCAGCAGGAAGGAAGTTGGTAGCTGAGAGGAGAGCGGTGTCGTGGGGGGATGTTGGGAGAGCACGGATGGGAAGGGCTGGAGCTGCTCACTTGATTTATTCCTGTTGACTCCTCCTGCCCGTGCTTCAGGTGGTGCTGCCTGGCCTGCCTGCAGTGCTGGCTTCTCCATTCCTCTGCCAGGGCATCTGGGATGCAGAGTGCTCTCCCTGTGGAGAACAGGGCTGCCCATGAGGGTCTGCTTGCTCTGGCTGCCTCCCCTCAGTGCCCACCTCCTGCCCGCTGCCCGTCTGCCCAGAGGAGCTGGAAACCCGTCTGCACATCCCGCTGAGTCGAAAATACATGAAAGGCAGATTATCAGGGGGAGACTGTCCTCATCTCTGCCGCTCGCTTATGGCAGTGCAAGGACCTGGAAATACAGCTTTCAAGTTTCTCTCTGTATTTATGTAACCCAAACGAACTCTTTTTTGGAAAGAGCCACTCTGTCTCATTTAGATACCTAAATATAGCAGCTGCTCCGGAGGGAGGATTAGCCTGCGAGTGCCCTGGCGGGTATGGGACCTTTGTGCACGGGTGTTATGGGGAGTTGAAACCTCACTCAGTGGGGCCTGGGGGGATTATTCCCCTTGCCATTATCAGGATGGGCTTGCAGTGTTCCAGGTCAGCGGGGAGCTCACGGCAGTGACTGGGTTGGGAAGCACAAACCTGTGGAGATGCGGACTGCAAGGTTTTTTCTAAATGTCTTGATGCCTTTTGAGGCCAGAGCCCATCTATGCCCAAACATGCTGCTGTTGTGCTATCACCTCCCCTTGGAGGGAGGATCCGTGCTCCAAAGCGCTGCAGCAGAGCTGAGCTGTGGGGTGAAACCTCCCCATCCAGCCCTGCCAGAGGGTCCCGTGGGGCTGCAGCACCTCGGGGTGATCAGTCAGGGCTGCTGCGGTGGAATCATCCCCACAGCGTGGGCCTGGGTGGAAAGGCAGGGAAGTACAAGGGTCCTTCTGCCCACAGGTGCACCTCGGGCACCAAAGCCTTTGAGCTTTAGGGAAAGGTGTGGGACTCAGCCTCTGAAATGCCAAGCTCAGGAACGCCCCACAGGTGCCATTTCCCCTCGCCAGGGATGTTCGAGGATGTTCAGGGATGCCCACCCTCCTGGGCACCAGGGCCTGTGCACTCCTCCGAGGTGCAGATGTTGGCAGGATCTGGGCACTGTGCACATCCCATGGACCCACTTCTGCTTCTTCACACACCAGAGCTCTTTGCCTTTGGAGCGAGCACAAGAGATGGGTCTGCCCACGTGGTGTGGGGGGGCTCTCGTGCACCCCTGGGATCAGCCGGGCTTGCACCTTGCACCAAGCACTGACGGAAACGGAGTTTCTCAGATGTGCACAAGGTGACCTTTGCTTTTGTCTCTTACCATTTCCAACCGCCCTGCAGTGAGGGTGCCAAGTGTCCCTTCCAAGGAAGTGGGCAGCAGCTGTTTGTGTGTGCGTGCCGGTGTCCCAGGGACTTGGTGACACACGCTGCAGGGGTCTGTGCAGCTGGCTCCTTACAGGAGCGTGGAGAGGACACCCCTGTGTTCCCCTCCTGCTTTGCAGCGCTGACACGAGAGCGGCTCCCTGGCCTGGTGCTGCTGCAGGGCCTCCTTGGGGTTTGGGGACACACAGGGGCTGCCCTGTGTTTCCTGCAGGAGAGCAGAGGGTCCCTCAGCTGTCTGAGCACTGTCCCTGTGCTTTTGGTGTTGCCTCCTTTGCACACAGCGGCTCTGCCTCCCTGCACACCCCGTCGCCCGCTGCCCATCCCTGCCCCTCGCTGTGCCCTGTGCCAGCTCGGAGCTGTGCAGCCTGTGGTGCGCGGGCTGCTCTGCCACCCCCGCCATCCCCCGGCGCCGGAGCCACCTGGCCAAGCCGTGGGACCCCAGGGAGGTGTCAGGGAACACCTGCACGCCGGCTTCACGCGCTGCCCTTGGGCAACCTTGCGAACCCCGGCGCGCCGTCCCCTCAGCTCCTGCTGCACAGCGGGGCCCAGGCAGGTCCTGCCTGGGGCGATGCCCTGCTCGGGTCTGCGTTACTCGGCCCCAGCAGGGCGCAGGTGGAATGGAGAAGGCAGAGGCTGTGCGGTGGAAGGGGGGGCGGCGGCGCAGTGGGGCTCCGTGCGGAGGGCTCGCAGCGTCCCCAGGATCCCCGAGCTCCCTGGCAGATGGCTGCAGCCCTCCCGCCCTGCTCCGAGGAATACAAATGTGCGGCAGATACGGTTACCCGGCCCCGGCAGCGGTGTTGGCTTTCATCTAGATCGATATCCCTGCCGGCCTGCGTCTGCCGGAGCGCTCGGCTGGCAGCACAAGCCTGGCCGGGAGCAGACACCCGCCGAGGCTCTGCTGCCCCCGCAGCCCCTGCCCGTCCGTGTGTCCGGCTGCCGCGGCGTGGAGGCAGCGCCGGTGCCGGCCGCAGCACCGCTGCCGCGCTGTCCGGCTCCGTCATGCGTAAAATGTAATAAATAGGGCCATAAGCCTTTTACAAAGTCTATTTCCACTCTTGGATCCGGGATTTAATGCATGGCTGCTTAGAGAGGCTGAGGATTTCAGGGGTCAGCAAGGCTAATTGCGCTGCTGGAATAAAAGGGTGCGTGGCGAGGATCCTGCGCGCGGGTGGGAAGGGGTGCCGGGGGTCCCGGCCCCCGCCCGCTGCCCCGGCCCCATCTGCTCCCTGCCAGCAGCCCGGGAACGCCACGGCCACGCGTGGCGGCTTGGCAAGGGCTGGGGTCCCCAGGGAGGGCTCTTTTGGTGCCAGGGAGGCCGAGCCAGCTGGGGAGTCACATGCTGCAGGTGTTCGGTTCCCCAGTGCTCCGTGGTGTCCCTGTGAGTCTGACCGGGCGCGTCTGGCTGGAGCGCCTGATCTTAGATTACCTGTAAGCCAGGGAAAGCCTCCGCGGGGCCAAGGGCCAGTGAGGATCAGGGCTGTCCCGGTGCCAGCTCGGCCCCTGCCTGCAGCAGCTCCTTCAGCTGCAGAGAGGAGCTGGGTACCACCCTGCCAGGCTGTGCTGCCGCGCCGTGGTGCCACAAGCTGGGGTGTGAAGGGACGTGTGTCCTGCTGCCGGGGGGAATGCAGTGCTGGGGAGGGAGCCTGGGGCACAGACCCGAATGGGTGCTCCAGTGCTGGGTGTGCCGCGTGGCCAGCACAGGGCTGGGGTCAGGAGCTGGGCAGCGCTTTCCTGGAGGTGCCAGGGAGGGGCGGATGTGATGGGCAGGCTCTGCATCGCCAGGACAACTGGCAGCCGCGCGCGCCCTGGAAGGCGAGGGGGACCCAGATGCCCCGAGGCTGCTGGGGCTTCGCCCTGTGCCAGCCGCTCGCTCTCGCAGGGCTGGCAGGGCTGTGCCGCCGGCCACGGCAGACGGAGGACGCCAGCTCCGCTCAGTGACTTCGCTGGCTGATCCCGTCATCTCCATCCCGCGCCAAGTGCTGAAGTCGCCATGGAAACCGGCATGGCAGCAGCCTCGCCAGCAGCTCCGCGGCATCCTCGCTCCGAGCGCCGGCCGGTGGCGGGTGACCGGTGGCGGGTGACCGGTGGCAGGCTCGGCCACCACTGCCAGTCCCTGTTCCTCCAGGGCGCCAGTGCCGCTGCTGGGCTCGGGGACGCACACGGGGTCCTTCCCCGGTGCCGCGGCAGGGCCCGGTCCATTAGCGCTCCTCCATCCCGCAGAGCCCCGCTGGGAGCACAAAGCAGAGGCCCCATAGTATTGCTATTAATAGTACCTGCTCACAAAGTTATCTTTAGCTGCCCTGCTCCCACCTCCATTCATAACAGCCACAGCACGGGCCTGACTCCTTGCCCTGCTGCTGGAGTGGCTCTGAGGCAACCCCGGCCTCCCCAGGTGTCCCGCTCGCCACTCCACCGCTCACCAGCCCTTCCTTTGCCTGTGGAAAGGGATGGGCTGCAAACCTTCCCCCGTAGTGGGAAGTGGAGCTGGATTTTTTTTCCAGGGTTCATTTTTCTGTGGTGACCCTAACTGTGAACTCTGCTTGCCTTTGCCTCTCCTCCCACGTTGCTCCTGTGCAGCGGGGCTGTCTTGCCAAAGGCTTTCTCCCTGGAGCATCCCTGCTGGAAGTCCACGCTGGTGCTGGGATTTTGCTTGATCAGTGGAGGAGGCAGCGCCTGAACTTGACTATTGGGGATGGAGTATTTTCCGCTTGTATTTCAGTGGGTGTTTTCATAGGTTTCAAGCTGTGGTCCACCCTTCCCGGCGTCTTTCATCTCCAGAGCTCACACAGCTCCTGGGAGGGTGCAGGGCTTTGAAAGGGCTTTGAGGATTCAAGGGCTCATCCCACTGCTTTGAGGCAGCATCTCCCACCGTTGCCAGGGAAAGGCCTATTTCTCCTATTCTTGAACTCGGCAGCCACTGAGTTCCTGAGGTTCCTGGGTTAATCTGTTCCTGCCTTTAATGAGCTGCCTCATTAAAGTGTTTTTCCCTAATAACCAACCCTCCGGGCTGGGTGATGTTCAGCTGCAGACAACTGGAGACCTGCAGGCTGCAAAGGGCTGTTCAGGCTGCGTGTGGGGTGCAGGATGAGCACCATCCCTCTTCTCCCACACGGTGCCAACAAGGCTGGGAAGGGAGCAGCCCCAGGCACCCCAAACCTGCCTCTCCTGGGCTCCAGCACCTGATTTACTGCACCCACAAACTACAGGGCAGGCTGCACTGGGGATGGCATCTGCCCTTGGGGTGCAGCAAACTGGGGATACTGGGACTAAACCATCCTGCTGCAGAGTCTTCCTACAAAATGTTCTTCCCCAGGGATGTGCAGCACTGGGGCTGCTCGACGTCACCCTGGGAGCCGAACCTGTGGGTGCACGCCTGCACCCCTTGGGCTGGGAGGCATCTGCCCAGCCCTAATCAGGGGGTTTGAGCTGCTTGCCTTGGTGCCTGGGAGCTGATCGGGCTGGTTTGGATAAATGGAAGTGGAAATCTCCCTGCTGGGGGCCTGCTCTGTGTGGAGGAGCGCACACACAGCTTGAAGCCGTGGCCTCCTGGGAGCATCCATCCTGCAGGCATCGCTCCCACCTGGTCCCCTCCCTGCAGGCATCTGTCCCACCTGGTCCCCCACCTCCGTGGTGGCTGCCCTGGGTGGGCAGGGCGAGGGGTGGGAGCCCTTGGAGCGATGGCCACGAAGGAGCAGCTTCAGCAGAGGCTCTGGCGAGGCGGCGGCGCTTCACGGCTGCCACAGCCCTGTCCCCAGGCCGTGGTTTTTAGGGTGGCAATGATGCAAGGCAGGAAGGTGCCTGGGACTGGGGCTGCTCCGTTTATATTTAGCTGACCCAGTTGCTGAGCGGGGGCTGCCGGCCCCTCCTGGTGCTGCACTTGGGGTGCTGCGAGGGGATGCAGCAGCAGCAGCGGCATCCGGCTGGGAGCTCCTCCTGCATCCCTGCATCCCTGCACCCTGCATCCCTGCTTCCCTGTACCCCTGCATCCCTGCATCCCTGCCATCCTGCCTCCCTGCACCCTGCCTCACTGCATCCCTGCCTCCCTGCCTCCCTGCATCCCTGCATCCCTGCTTCCCTGTACCCCTGCATCCCTGCCTCCC
>VZRO01002535.1:309989-321772 GCA_013397915.1 Daphoenositta chrysoptera
CCTCCCTGCATCCCTGCTCCCTGCATCCCTGCATCCCTGCATCCCTGCCTCCCTGCCTCACTGCATCCCTGCCTCCCTGCCTCCCTGCAGCCTGCTCTGAAGGGCTGGGCTGTGCTGGCACCCGCTCTGCAGCCCCTCAGCACCTCTGCCAGCCTCTCCCATCCACCAGCACCCCAGGTCCCCCAGGGAAGGAGGAGCTGCTGGTGCCCCAGCAGAGATGGGGAGGCAGCGATTGCTGCTGGAGGGACCAGCCTGAGGTTGTGCACAGGCTGAGGCAGGATCAGGCAGTGCTCAAGCCCCATTCCTAGAGGATCCCATGGGGTTATCCTGCCTCTCCAGCCTCGGCTCACCCCGCCAGCATCCTGCTGCTGTCTGCGGTGGGTGCTGCCAGTGTATGAGGGGCTTCAGGGAACTCCTGGAAAGCCTCGGGCTGCCAAAACACATCCTCTCAGTGCCAAGCACCTGCGAGGCAGCTGCTTCCCTAGGGCAGGAAGGAGATAAAAAGAAAATCTCTTTCAAAGGCAGGGTGGCCTCCTCCCCGGGATCAGGGCGTGTGGCCAGGATGCTTTCCCGAAAAGAGCCGCTATCCCTGCGTGGTTGCCGGTGAGGGGCTGGAGGGGACGTGGTGTTCCCATCCCGATGTCCCTGTGGCTGCGTGTTTCCAGGGCTGTTGGCACACCTGGAGAAAGGCGAGTCCCCAAGGCAGGTCAGAGCAAAGCACTTGTGCGGAAAGGGAAATTAATTATGGGCACTTTGCTGCACTCCAAGTGACTGCAAAGGCTGATGTTTCTCCTGTTGGCCGATAAACTAATTGTAATGGCAAAACCTCAACAAAAGCCAGGCTCTTAAATGCTTTCTTAATTAATAATTCTCAATAATCACTTGACGTCAATGACCAGTTAAAACTTTGGAGAAGGGAAGTTGTTGTTAAGTGCCTGATACCTTTGCTCCTCCAGTCGCTGCAGCTCTGATGAATCCTGCAGAAAAGCACCGGGAAGGCCAAGCCCGATGTTTTTAAAGGAAAACATTTAGCAGGAAAAACGTGAATATTCACGTGAGCGTCTGCGGGGACAAGAGGAGGGAAGCTGAGCAGTCACTTGGCTCTGCTGCTCCCTGCTGAGCAGCCAGCAAGGGATGGCAAGGCAGGCACCCAGAGGGGTGGCACCCAGAGGGGTGGCACCCAGAGGTCCCCCTTCCCTGCCTCTCCGGTGTGCCGAGCCCCCAGTGGGGTGCATGAGTGGAAGGGCACATTTTCAGGGAGTCCATGTTCAAGGGGTCTTTAGGGTCCTGCTGAGTGTCCTGTCCCATGGTGGGTCACCTCCTTTCTTTGTCATGTGCCTCCTCCTTCTCCTCCTCCTTCTCCTCCTTCCCACAGCCTGTCTGAGGTCAGCATCTCCCAGCTCAGCCCTGCCAGGCCTGAAAGCATCACCGGCTGGATTTTATTGGGTGGGAGTTGAGTGGTCCCTGATCCATCTACTGTGAAGTGGAGCCTCTGGAAAGCTGCCATTCATCTCCCTGCAGTGCTCCTGGCTGCAGCGCAGTGCTGGGAGGGTTAATGTCCTCCTCCTCCTCCTCCTCCTCCTCCTTCTCCTCCTTCTCTCAGCTTCACAGCCATCTTAAAACCGCTGGAGCCAGAGCTGTGCACTCCCTGCTCCCACTCCTTTTACAGTATGGGCTGCCTGGCCAGGGATCCCGGCCGGCTCCTCATCCGTCCAACTCTTTTCCTTCTTTGGATGTCCCCTGCTCTGGCTGCCCGGGCTCTGCCTCGCTCCCACGGGACCCGTGCCCCTGGCGAGGGGCGATGGCCGGGGCTGGGGGCTGCCTGGGGCTGGGCTCAGCAGCCCCAGGGTGAGATTTTTGCCCAGGTTTCTCCAGGACAGCGCTGGGTGTCTGCCAAGGCAGATGCCAGCGGCTCCCGGGCACCGATGGCACTGAGTGAGCGCTTTATGCCTGCAAATCCCTTGGCGGGCGTCAGGAAAATCCTCCCGCGGGAAAGGTGGGAGAGGGTCGCAGCTGGGAGCCAAAGGGGGTGAGCAGGGTGGCAGGGGGGGAAGGAGCCTTGTGGCAGAGTATCCCATCAAGGATGGGCACAGGGCTCTTCCCAGCAGGACAGCAGCAGTCCTGGAGTGGGGAAGGAGCAGTGGGAAGCCCTCCAGGCCAGGGAGCCGCAGGCAGGGAGGGCAGAGGCTCAGGCAGGCAGGCTCTGCTCCCCTCTGAGCTCTTCCCCCAGCCTGTCACCCCTCACAGCTGGGCTCGGGGGTCCCGGGGGTGTTGCTGGCGGCCGTGGGAGAGTTGCTGGAGCCTGTGCTGGTGGCCAGGCACAGCCCCGGCCCTCTGTGTGTCAGGAGAGCCCAGCACGTGCTCCTGGCTCGGTACCCCAGGGTGGCCTCTTACCCAAATACCAGCCACTGCCCAAGGGTTTATGCCCCTCCTGAACCGGGGGAAAGCAGGAGAAAGGCCTCTGGGGCCGAGGGGGGAGGCAGAAACAGGGTGTCCCCGTGTCCCCTCTGTGCTGCTTCAGCAGATGTCAGCACAGGGAGGAGGAGGAGGCCACCCAGGGATCACATCTGGGGATTTTCTGGGTTGCTGAAAGTCCGTGCATAGGATGGTGCCTGGAAGGGGAATGAGGGGAGAAGGGAGAGCAGCCCCAGGAGCTCTTTGGTGCTGCGGGTCCCGGTGGGTCACTGGCAGAAGCCGCCTCTCTGCAGCCCCCATGGCAGTGGGGACACTCTGGGGAGGCCAAGGACCCGTCATTCCATGGGAGTGGCTTTTTCATGAGCCCCATGCCTTGTCCTGGCTGTCCCTGCGTGGGGGAGATCCTTTGGGTCCCTGGGCAGCGGCTGCTTCTGCAGCCACCAGGCTCGGTGTCCAGCAGGGGCTGGGATGGTCAGGGCAGGGACTGTCACCTCTGTCCCCGCCGGGGGGACGCTCAGGGGGGCTGTCCCACCCTCCCAGCACTCGGGTGTGAGAGGGTGGGTGTGCAAGGGTGGGTGTGAGAGGGTGGGTGTGCAGCAGGAGTGCCAGGCAGGTTCCCAGTCCCCTCCTGAGCAGGTGGCACAGGCACAGAGGGCACCAGGCTGCCTCTGCTGCTGCCACCCCTCCATCCGATTGTCCCCAAGGAGCGTTTGCTGCCGGTGGGACGAGGCAGCCCCAAGAGACTCCACAGCTGGTGAGACCCTTGAGTGGTGCCAGTGCCAGCGTGCAGGACTGCTGCTGCTGTGGGTCCAGCTGCTCTCCAGCAGGGCCGATTACCCCTCTCCTGGCCCTGCCCAGCCTCCCGCTTGGCCGTGGGGTGGCTGTGGGGGGAAGGCTGGGGAGCTGGGGGCTGTGTGCTTTGCCCAGGGCCGTGCTGGTGGGGCAGGGTGGCTGGCAGGGCTGGCAGCAGGGCCGTGGCCACCCAGGGAGAGCAGGGTGTCCCAGCGTGACCCGGCCGGGAGCCCCGGCAGCAGCGGAGGCGGGAGGGATGCCTGGAGTTCCGTCCCGCTTGGCCCCGCGTCAATGGGACTCGGTGCCAGGCCTGGGGGGATGGCTGCTGCCAGTCCAGCGGTGCCACAGCCCAGCCTGGCTGCCCGGCCGTGCAGGGCGTCCCTCCTTTTCACCCCTTCCTCCCAGGCGTGCCGAGGGAGGCACCCAGGCCTCCTGCCAAAGGATGGGTGGCTTTCCCGTGGCTTCGCTGCCGCCAGAACCCCGGGATGCTCCCTCACCCAAGCCAGCCACGGGTGCCAGTGCTCAACCTGGCTGCACTTGCTGTCTCCCTGGCGCTGCAGGCAGGGGATCCTTTGCCAAGCACTGGGGTCACACCAGGATTTATCTCTCTGTTGCACATCCCGGGGGGAAGGAGATGGAGGCCCGGGGCTCGATGGCACCCATGGCTCCCTGCCCCTCCTGCCTCTCTGCTCCATCTGTGACTGGTTTGGGTGAGGAAGATCCCTGGATTTTGGCAGCAGGGAAGCCCCAGGAAAGCCACCCATCCTTTGCCAGAGGGCTGGGTACCACCTCTGCTCTCACCAGGAGCAGGGGAACCCCTCCCCACCCAGGCTGGACCCGCTCATGCCAGCACATCTAAACCCTTATGGGATGCAGAGTGGGGGATTTAGGCTCAGTCTCATCTCTCAGGAGACACCCAGGGAACAGGTTCATGGATTATTTTATGCTGTGCACCCTGTTAAGGCCAGTGTGGGCCTGTGGATGTGTCCAGGCAGTCAGGGGAGCATCAGTACAGCCCCTGGCTCCTCTCACACCAAACCCAGCAGCTGCAGGGTAATAAATGAGGAGTCTATATTTAGACACCGTGTCTGGAGCAGCGTCACGGCGTTGCCAGAGGGTTTTACCATTCACCACAGGCAGGTTTCCCTGCTTCTCCAGCTCCGTGCCACCTCTGCAGAACAGCTCATCAAAGACACCCAGATGGAAGAGCATCCCGAACAGAAAAACTGATACCTGCACAAAATCTCAGCACCCACCCAGGGATGACAGAGCAGAGCATTCCAGGGAGCCTTGGAAGGAGCTGGCCCGGGGCCCGTTTCGTTTGGCAAAGGCTTTATGTTGTTGCACAGGAGTTTGTAGTAAAGAAAACAGCGGTGGAGCCATCCCTTGTGCTGCCCAGCCCGGTGTCAGCTCCTGCTGCTGCTGCAGCCAGGACAGCTCTCGGCCCATGGAGCTGCAGATCCACGCGGTGCCTGAGCCCCCGCAGCAGCCCTGGTGTGCCACGGCAGCTGCCAGGAGCAGCTGGTGGCAGGGAGGGGACCGTTCCCTGGCTGAGCTGGGGCTGCCCGGCCTCCGCCGGCTCAGCGGGTGGCAGTGCCTGGTAATCCGTGCTGAAATTCAAGGAGAGGCTGGAGGGCTGAGCAAAGGCTGCAGAGCTCTGTGCAGAGCCAGGGTGGCTTTCCTGGCATCCCAGAGTGTGAGGCTGGTACTGGCTTGGGAACGAGGAGATTTGCATGAAGATTCCTGGTGCTCAGATCCGGGATTTTCCCCCCAGATTTTGCAATGTCAGAGGATGTTGGGAACAGATGCTGTCCACTGCTGGCTGCTCCTGGCCTGGGGAGAGTTTCTCCAGGCAAATCCAAATGCTGAGCCATTGCCATGGGCTGTGAGTGTGACAGGAACGGTGACCAGCTCTGCCTGAGCCCTCCTTTGTGGCTCACAGCACCAGCACTTTCTTCCTGCATCCTTCCTTCCTCAGGAAGCCTTGTGTTTGGGTTCCTGTGCCTCCCAGGGATGGGAAATGCCAGCGTGGGCACAATGCTGGGTAAAACTCGCCAGCAGTGGGGCAAACAGTCCCTTCCCACTGCTGCACAGCCCCAGCTCTCTGCTCCCAGCTGGGCATGATGGAAGCTGTGGCTGCTCCTGGATCTCTGGCAGTGTCCAAGACCAGGCTGGACAGGCTTGGAGCAGCCTGGGATAGTGGAAGAGGTCCCTGCTCATGGCAGGGGGTCGGACTGGATTTTCTTTAAGGTTCCCTCCCAACCCAACCCATTCCATGATTCTGTGAAGGGTGCAGGGCATGGACAACCTTCCCTGTGCCCGCCCGTGGTGCCAGCTGTGCCTTGGCAGTACGGGGACACTTGAGGACAGCCCAAGGACGCCCCAGTGGCAGAGCTGGTGCCCAGCTGAGCTGGGGGAGAGCAGCACGTGGTGCTGGGGGTCAGCGAGCCCCCTGCCTGCCCCCACGTCCCGGGGCACCCCAGGGAGGGACAGCAGGCGTGGCGTGTTCAGCGTGGGGACAGAGGCACCCGCAGAGCCTGGGCAGCTGCCCAGGGCACTGGCAGCCGTTTGGGAGGAGGAGGAGGAGGAAGGCACCTGACTGCCAGGCAGGAGTCCAGCGGGTTGAGGCAGCTCCCGTTGTGGTTTGCATAACCAAGCCCGGCTCACGCGGTGTCGCCGGGGCTGGGAAGGTGCTGGGTGGCCAGGCCGAGGGGCTGCCAGCTCTGTGCCCTCCGGGTCCTGCTGCCGGGCTGGCAGGCGCAGAGCTGGCAGCTGTCACCGGCTCCAGCCCAGCCTGCGTGGCCCAGCGCTGTCCCCGCGGGTCCCCCTGGTGCCACACCGGGCACAGCCCTGCCCTGCGCCCCGCCTGCCCGCAGGACCCCCTCCGGGGTGACACTGGAGGCTCTGCCGAGGACACCTGGGCACGCTCGCAGATGGCAGCCCCTGCCACGGAGGCAGCAGAGGGAGAGGGATGGATGGGAGCGGGGGGATAAGGGCGAGGCGCGGGGCTGGGAACTGGAGCTGCTCTCATGACTGGGGAGCTGCTGCCAGGCACTGGGGCCATGCAAAGTGCACGGAGGTGGCACAGCAAGCCAGGGATGAGAGCCTTAACCCCCGCCAGCCCTGCATGGGCTTTCAGACCACCTGGGACATGGCACTGCCAGGGCAGAGGGGGCTTCAGACGGGACCCCCGGCTCTGATGCTCCCAACCCAGAGGTGGCTGCTGGGTCAGAGCAGCTCCTGTCAGATGCAGAGCTCAGGTCTGGATTTCAGGCCAGCCTGCCCTGGGGTCTCTGGCTTTCTGTTGATCTCTGGATTAGCTGGGGTCAAGAGTGGGGGGACAAGGCTTGGGGGCAGGCAGGCTCAGGGCAGGGTGGCGAGGCAGCTGGCACAGCACATGGAGCAGTTAAAGGATCTGGTTTAGTGTAAGAACTCATGCTTGTGGGCTTCACCCCAACTGGTTTGGGAGGAGCAGAAGGGCCCCCAACTGGTTTGGGAGGAGGAGAGGGGCCCCAGCCCTCAGCTGCTGCCGCAGGGAGCGGCCAGACCCCTCCTCTCGTGCCCTGTTGGAGCCTGCCTGGGGTTTTGGGGAGGGGAAGGTGTGGTCCCTCACAGGAGAGAATTTGAAACGGCACAAAGCTTTGTGTTTGTGGGTTTGCATGCGCTCCTGAAGGAGCTTCTTGCCCTCCTAGGGATTTTTCTATCTGGAGATCTTGGAGCAGTTTCTTTCCAGGGTGAGTCAGTTGTTTGCAGAGTAGGAAGCCCGAGGAAAGCAGGTTGGCAGCACCAGCTCCAGGCTGTGGCTCCCAGAAACGTTTCCTGCAGAGCCGAAAAGCAGGGACAGAGCCCAGCCCTGGGGGCAGTGGCCTGGCCGGGACAGCCGGGTGCGGACCCGGACACAGCAAAGCCTCGTGCAGCCCCAGGAAATCCCCAGGGCAAACAGGTTGTGCTGCTGGAAGCGCCTGCCCGGCCTCCCCAGAGGGTTCTCACCTCCACCATGCACCTGTGAGCGTGTCCGTGCCCCCACAGACCTGCTGGGACCTGCCCTCCTCTCACCTTCCCCGGCCTCGGTTTTCCCACAGAATTGGAGCGGTATCAATACTGATAATCACTTTATCCTAGCGACTCCCTGATGCCCACCTGGAAAATAGCCAGCTGCCAGCATTCCCCTTCCCCAGCAGCTTTCTGGGCAGAGGCAGGAGGTGACCACGCTGCGGAGTGACCGTCCCCTCTGGCCAGGACACCTCCAGGCGCTGTGCAAAAAATGGGCAATGATTGATTTGGGTGTAGCGGGGTGGGGGAGGAGAGGGAGCCCCAGATTCAGGAGGAGAAGGGGGGGAGCCACCTCTTGCTGTCCCCAGGGGAGGGGGACAGGGAGGTGCAGGGTGCCAGCTGTGCAGGGCAGAAGCAGGAGCTGGCACGGGCGGTGCTGCCCATTCCCTGCAGCAGTGAGGGGTGGCCGGCAGTGCCCACCCGCCTGGGGCTCCCCCCTGTGCTGGGATATGGGCATGGACAGGCTGGGCAGGAGGGTAAGGACAGATCTGAGTGGCTTTGCCCTTTGCACGGTGGTTTGCATCCTCTGAGACCTCGTGCCTCCAGCTGAAAACTTCGTTTTCACCTGGGAGCCGGGCATGGTGAGGACTCCCACGGTCCCCCTGGCAGGAGGGCCAGCACAGCCCGTGCCCAGCAGGAGAAAGGCTTCTGGAAGATCACAGTGAGGGTTTGGTGGTGGTGGCCTGACCCCCAGCAGGGCAGGGCCATCCCTGGAGCGTGCTGGGGCTGGACCAGCCGGGAGGTCAGGCTAATGCGGGAAGATCCTCCTTGTGCCTTCTTAACCCCGGCTTGAACCTTCCCTGTCTCCTGCCTCGGCCTGATCAGCACTGAGAGGCTGCTGGTGGCACGAGCAGCTCCGAGCAGTGCCAGCCCCGTGGTGTCTCCCTCGGTGTGATCCATGGGCCCCTCTGTGAGCCCCAGGGCTGCAGCAGCGAGGGGCAGGAGCTGTGCTTCCCTCCCTGCCCTGCTCCAGGAGGGGCTGGGGGTGCTCCCAGCAGGGAACACCTTGTCCAGGCAGTCCCTGCTCCTCACCAGAGCATCAGCGAGGTGTGAAAAGGCGCCTTTGCCTTGGGGAGGTGAAGGACATCCTGCAGGTGGTGGTGACAGACCTGGCGGGGGGGTGACACCGGGCTGGGGTGGCTGGCAGGCAGCAGGTTGTCTCCAGCTGCTTGTCAGGTGTAAAGGGGCAGGATTCGGGCAGGACTTGGGCCGGATGTGACCTCAGCTCCATCTCACAGCCCTGGGTGACTCCGGGTGGCAGAGTGTGATGGAATTCCAGCCCTCGCCGAGCTGGGCAGAGCCAGGCTGAAGTAGTTCAGGGATTCCCAGCTCTGCGGGCTGTGGCTGTGGCTCCTGGAAAGCCAAGGGGAGCTTTTGGGAGCTTTGGGAGCTTGGAAGAGCCCAAGGCTGTGGCTGTGGGCAGGGAGCACGGCTGTGGCTGGGCTTGGTGGCACAGCCACCACCCGGCATGGCACGAGGCAGTGATGTCCCCATGGGCAGGGGCTCTGCCTGCCCCTGAGTGCCACCACAGGTCTGACTCGGTGCCGTGGGCAGCTGGAGGGACAGTTGCTGCTTCCAGGCAGGGATTTGCTGTTGGAGCTGGCTGAGAGGGGTGAAGAGCTGCCAGCGCCAGGGTGAGCAGTGCCCAGGGAGCTGAGCTGGTGCTGGGTGTGACAGGCTCTGCCACGGGAGGATGTTTGCGATGTCCTCTGGGCAGAAAGGGCCCCGTGGAGCCCTGTCAGCCTCTGAGCTGGGCACCAAACCTCCGAAGGGGCTGGTGGGCAGAGCAGGGCAGGGACAGAGTTGTGACCCTTGCCGGTGTCCCTGTGCCCACAGCAGTCATGTGGCTGCTGGCTGCAGGGACGTCGGAAGAGGAAGGTCTGAAAATAATCATCCCCTCATGTTTTCCTTACAAAAAGAGCGAGTTGCCACCGTGGGGAATTCTTGTGACCAGCAGAGCTGGCTAACAGTCAGCTCCTCAGTGAGTCAGGACTTGTCCCCTGCCACGGCACAGCCTGTGCCCTGTGCTGCCACCCTGGCCCCTGTGCTGCCAGCCTGGCCCCTGTGCTGTCACCCTGTCCCCTGTGCTGCCAGCCTGGCCCCTGTGCTGCCAGCCTGGCCCCCACGGCTCCCCAGCTTGTCTGGAGCCACAGCCTTCCCTGCCACCTCCAGTGGTGTGTGAGTGGAAGCAATCCCAAGAATTTCAGTCTCAATGCCCTGCTGGCCTCGACCACGGTCCCCACTGCTCCCAGTCCCACTGGGCATCCTCTCGGGGTGGCAGGGCTTGTGCCACCTCTTGCTGTGTCCTTATCCCAGCCAGGCTGTGCTGCTGACAGAGGGGCAGCAGGAAGGAGGTGAGGTGCTGCTGGGGGAACCCTGCCTGCTCCTGCTCCTTCCCTGCCTGTCCCCAGGGCCAGGGTGGCACACGGCAGGGCTGGAGAGCTGGGAGCTGATGGCACATTTCAGTCCCCACTGTGCTTTGTGCCCAGCTCAGCACGTGCCAGCTGTTGTCTATTGGTCCTGCCTTTGGTTTTGGGGAGATAAGAAGGAATTTCTTAGAAAACCCCACCAGTGTTCAGCCCGGGGCCTGTGCCCTGCCTGGCTGATGCCATTGAGTGGTGACAGGGACAGGGCTGGCAGCAACCACTGGCACCCTGGGGCGCTGCTGTTTGGCCCCAGGGGTGCAGGACGAAGCTGTCGCACTTGGGGAGGCACAGATCTGAGTGCCCAGGTGTGCTGGCACTGCCCGGCCAGCCCTGGCAGACCACAGGGACACAGCACGGCCAGACAGGGCTGTTTCCATGAGGTGGTGTTGAGAGAGGAGCTGGCTCCTTGGGAACAGCCTGTCCCTGCTGTGCCTGCTCCGTGCCCGGGGCACAGCCACCGCCTGCCCTTGCCTGTGCCTGGCAGCAGGGAGGGGTGCTCTAGGGTGTAGCAGGGTCTCCCTGGTGGGTGCTGCAGCCCTGGGCTGCCCTGGAGCTCAGGCAGACCCAGAGTGGACTCTGTAATTTGGAGCCTGAATAAATGAGCTGAGCGCGGTGTGAACGTGCAGCTCTGTAACTTGTGATATACTTTGCTGCTGCCCTTCTTCCTAAACCCGACACACCTTTGTTTGAAGTATTCCAGCAGAATGTTGTTTATCCAGGGCATTATTACCAGTATCTCAGGCTCCTTTTTTCTATCCTGTGACTCAAGGACAGTTTAGTGCAATTTCTTCCATCTCTCCTCCATATCAAAGTTGTCCTGGCAAGTTCATGTTTATTGTTTGCGGTTAATGTTTAATATTTCCCATTACTGACATCTCATGGTTGATCTTAATTACACCCTTCTAATGTAAGACAAAAGTCAGTGAGCGAGACCATGCTCAGGCTGGGGCTGGGGCTCAGAGCCTGGCACTGGGCACCCCTTTTCCCACTCAGAACCCCCTTCTCCCACTCAGCACATCTCAGGCTGTGTTGGGAGGGTGTTGTCACAGAATCACAGAACCATTTAGGTAGGAAAAGACTTCTGAGATGACCAGGTCTAACCTTTGAGCCCAGCCTCTGAGTCCAGGCTGTGTTGGCACGGTGTGCCCAGCATGGGGCCCGGCAGCTCCCACGTGCTGCAGCAAGATGGACCAGCAGAAGTTGGCTTGGAGTAGCTCAGGAGGAAGGAGAACTGCTGTTTGCTTAGTCCAGGCTTTAAATGAGGTTTTGCCTCTTGCTGGCTGGGCTGAATCATTAAAACGGATTAGTAGAAAGTTAAAAAAAGCAATTAAAAATTATCAGGGGGCAGAGGGCAAAATGCCTGGCAGGACAGCGAGGTGCTGAATGCTCCGTCAGCCCGGGAGGTTCCTGGGTGCCTTTCCCCCAAAGCTGGCGAGGGGATGAGGGAGCTCCCTGTGCTCCCCTGTGCTGTGTCACTCGCTGTGTGTGCAGGCAGGGTCCCCTCAGCTCCAGGGACCACTCGTCCTTCAGTGTGGGGCTCTCAGGCTATAAATATCGGGGGTGTCAAGGGGCAAGGGGGCCAAGGCACAACCCGACACCACCTCTCCCTCATTCACAGTGACATTTTGTCAAATGCCACTGGGGAGGGGGATTGCTTATCTGCTGGCACACACTCTGGTGACCTTCACAGCTCTGGCCAGGTGCCTCCTTGCTGTATTTACACTTATTTATAGCTCTCTCCTCCACTGCCACCTCTGCCCTCCTCCGTGGTGCTGGAGCCAGGGTGCCCACCCCACACATCCCGCATCCCCCCGGGCTGGGATGGAGCTGGAGCTGATGAGGGGCTGGCAGCACCCAACCTGGCTGCTGATGGCCTCACCCCGTGGGGACCATGTCCCTTGGGTGGGAGCTGTGGGGACAGCAGGGTGCACTCCTGGGTTTGGTCCCAGTGTGGGTCATGCCCCCAAAACCTCCTCACTCCGGTTCTGGGGCAGCTCAGGAGGGTGCTGGGGGTCTGCAGGCACCCAGCCCTGCCTGCCTAAAAGGGGTGAGTGGCTGTGCCCAGTGCCACACCAGCCATCCCAGTGCCACACCAGC
>VZRO01002535.1:321784-348986 GCA_013397915.1 Daphoenositta chrysoptera
GTGTCACAGCAGCCATCCCAGTGTCACAGCAGCCAGCCCAGTGCCACACCAGCCATCCCAGTGTCACAGCAGCCAGCCCAGTGCCACCTGCCAGGTGAGAGCCCGTCCTGCTGAACAGCCCCGCAGTGCCCATCTCCCCTCTCCCTGCAGGGCTGTAATCCCCGTTTGAGGTAGTCTGTGATTACGGATTTCCCTGATAAGCCCAGACGACACTGCAAAACCCCTGCCCAAGGATTTTCTTTCCTTTTTCGAGTCAGGCCCCGGTGAGGGTGAGGAGGGAGGAACTGCCCGTGGGGCCGAGGGAGGGCTGGTGGGAGCAGCGCTGGGTGTTCTCGGCATTTCTCACCCTCTGCTGCTTTGGGTGCCAGCCTGAACGCCACTGGCTGATCTGGGGCCGTGCCTGCAGCACGTGTGGATGTATATTTATCCCTTAATGCTTCGGGCAGGCTCTTGGCTGTGGAGGGAGGAGCTGAGTCACCGTTTGCTCCCTGGCGAGGAGTGGGCTGCCCATTCCCGGCTGCCTCCTTTGGCCCCTCCGAGCTGCTGCCTCTTTCCCTCCTTTTCTCCGTGCAGCACGGTGGCACCTGAGTGACAGGGCATGGCGTGCACCCCGGGGCTGCTGTGCAGGCCGTGCCCAGCTGCCCTGGCAGGCTCGGGCAGGATGAGGCTGCTCCTGGAAGGTGCTGCCCGTGGCCAGCAGCGCCGGCACTTCAGAGGCTGCCACTCGTGCCGGCTGGCGAAGCACGAGCGGTGCCTGTGCCACCGCCCCGTGTGCCCACGCCAAAATACTTGGCCACCACTTCAAGGGGTTGGACCCCGGGGTTCTCCAGATAAGGGTAATTTCTGCCGGTGCTGCTGTTGGAGTGAGACGGAGGAGAGCAGCCGCAGGGCTCTCTGTCATGGTCACCGCGCTGTCCCCAGCTCCCCGAGCCAGCTCAGCAGAGCAGACAATGAGCTGAGCCCTTCCTTGCCCTGGTTTAGGTTGCTGTTCCCTGGCAGCAGGGCTGTTCCTGCCCTCCCTGGGCTCATGGATACAGCCAGCAGCCTGACCCCAGCCAGCCTCTCCAGTCCTGCTGGCTGGGGGGGGTTTATTTGGGGAGCCCAAGTTGACACTGAAAAAGAGGAAAACGTTTCCTGTCTCGTTAATCCAGTGTTTGAATTAGAGTTGGGCTTGGAGAGGAGTCTCGTGTCTCTCCAGAGATAAGACCTCACGTGCCAGAGTTCACACTGCTCCAAACCAGAACTGAAAGGGACATGTCCCACCTGTTGTCCCCGGGGTGCCGGGAGCCAGCACTCAGCTGGGGCATCCTCGGATGTGACTCCAGCCAGCGGCTGTGGGTCCAGCCCAGGACACGTGCCAGAGCTTCTGGGGACACTGGTGACAGTCCCCTGCATTGACCACCCTCACAGTCGGGCAGGGAGATGGATCTTACCCCCTGTGCCAGCTCCTCGTGCTGCCTCGCCTTGCCACCGCCCCGGGAAGGACAGGCTGGGGACATTGCAAAGGGGCAGGGAGTGGGAGCAGCTGGGCTCTGGTGGGTGCAGCCCCAGAGCACCCAGGAGCTCTTCCATTGCCAGGAGACGAAGGGATGCTGCCCAAGGGGACAGCAGGAGCTCTTGGACTGATCTGCTCACGGGTTTCCAGGAGAAGGTTTAGGGCATCCGCCGTGCTCAGAGAGTGGCCCCGCTGGCACTGCTCTGGGGGTGCTTAGGGGCACTCCTGGCACAGGAGAGTGGCAGGGTGACCTCTGGATGTCCTTGTCAGACAGTTTGGAGACTGTCCCTTGTGCTTTCTCGCTACTGCCCGCTCTGCCGTGGGCATGGACAGGGCTGGCACTGGGGTGGGCACGGG
This sequence comes from Daphoenositta chrysoptera, assembly GCA_013397915.1. Lineage (NCBI taxonomy): Eukaryota > Metazoa > Chordata > Aves > Passeriformes > Daphoenositta > Daphoenositta chrysoptera. Next base: position 323,637 of record VZRO01002535.1, read on the forward strand.
GCTCTCCAGCTGTCCCAGGTCCAGCAGCCTGGGCAGGCACACGGAGTGAGCACAGACCCTTGGTGTGAAGGTCCCTGATGGCCTCCTGGGGCACCTCTGCTGCCATGATTGAAGTGACAAACCCCTCCCAGCGGGCAGGACTGTCCCAGCCCTCAGCAAGTGAATAAAGGCCTCTGCAGGGGGAAGCTCCGTGCAGCATCCGAGCGAGGATCAGCTGCCTCTGCCCAGGAATTGTGAACACACCTCTGCTGGGGCTCAGGTCAGACCTGGTTCATGCTAAAGAAAGCTGAGGGAGATGTCTCCATTCCCAAATGCTCTCCACCTTCCCGCTTTGGCTTCCAGGAGCAGCTGCAGGAGGGGGTGCCCAGGCTGGGGCTCCCGCTCCCCCGAAGGATGGAGGGCTTGGCATGGGAGCAGCTGTGTAGCTGCCTGGGCATCTCCTCCCCGAGCAGGGATTCATCAGGCACTGCCAGCAGCTCTGTGGTCGCAGCCTTGCTGCAGCACACCCGGGCCAGGTGTCTGGGCTGGAGGATGCCTCCGAATTTCTGAGCGTGTCTCCATGGGTGTTTGCTGGCTGCACACCAAGAACCCATGGCTGATCTTCCTACAAAGTCCCGAGTAAAATTAGAACAAAAGTTCACTCCTCTCCCAAGGCAGCAGGAAGTGCAAAGGGTGGGAAAAGGGAGAGTCAGAGCAGATGAGGTCCCGTGCCCACAGGCAGCCTCCCCATCGCTGCTGCCACCCCCGGCCCGGGCGGGGGGCTGGGCCCGTCCCCACCCCTGTGGCCAGCCCAGAGGGGCTCTGCTCTCACTGCTGCTCAGGGCGATGGATGCCGAGCTGGGAGTGCTGGATTCCCTCTGGAGCCCCAGGTCCGTGGTGGCTGGGCTGGGTAGATGACCCTGTCTGGCAGAGGGGACGGGCTGGGGTGCTGGGGTGCCCATCCCGGTGCCCATGGGGGTGACCCCACTAAGCAAAGGCTCTCCCCGGGGTTTTCAAGGAGGAGGCGGCTCAACACAGACAGAGCTGAGTTTGTGGGCATTGCTGACCTGTGGTAGGCAGGAACCTGGGAGCATCCCCAGCATGGCAGTGGCCGGGCAGCCCTGCCCTGGAGTGCCCAGAGAGGGCAGCTCAGCAGCGTTAGATTGCAGGAGTTTATTTTTACCCAGCCCTGTTGCCAATGGGGACATGTCACATCTGTGGAGTTGATCAAAAGACATCCCGAGCACTGGTGTCAGCTGCTCCTTGTGATCTCAGCACCAGGATCTTTTCCCTTGTGGCATATCAAAAGGAGCAGGAGAATTTGACTGCTCTGCTATTTTTAATTGCACGCACACACGCACACACAGAGACACACGTATATCTGTGTATGTATGGCTGCGCTAAAAATAAAAGCCTCTGCCTGTGTTCCCATGGGAAGATTTGGGGAGAAGGGGGAGACAAAGTTGTCTCAAGACTTTTTTCTGGAGCAGGCGCTAGAGCAGGGACAGGAAGGCAGGGACAAGCCACAGCAGGTAAGGGACACATCTGAAAGGCCAAAGGACATCGGATCCCAGAGCAGTCCCAGCTGGCCCTGAGCAGAGGGGACAGGACAAGGGGAAAGGCAGCATCTGTGCCCCCCAGAGCTGGCAGTGACCTGCTGCATGTGCTCTGACACCTGGGAACAAAGGATTTTGCAGGGTAGGTGAGAAAAGCCCCATCCCTGGGGGCCCAGTGTGGAGTATCAGCTCCCAGAGCCTGTCAGGGGTGCCTGATAACACTTTGTGGCACCACGCTTGTGGCATTTAGCTGGTACACCTCTCTCCAGCAAACAGGTGAAGGGAGGGTGCTGGGAGAGCATCCCCCAGAGTGTGGGCAGCTCCCTGCAGCCCTGGGCACGGCTGGGACATGGCACAGGCTCACCAGCAGGCCATAAAACCACTCCTCCCTGCCCTTGCCATGCCCTCCAAGGTGCTCTCCCTGTCTTCCACCTCCCCTGGGATTGGTCAGGGTGGGAAGCAGGTGAGAAATGCAGAATACTCGCAGGAGCGAGTGTGTGCACACCCTTGTCCTTTGGAGTGGCCTGAATGTGGTGGGGAGCGTGGCAGGCAGGCTCCTCAGCCTGGGGGAAGACAGTCAATAATCCCAGATTATCCCAATTTGAGAAACAAAAAACGAGGAGAGAAAGAGAGGAAAGCTGTCTTTTCCATTCCTGCGGCTGGGTTTGAAATCCCTTTTCCTTCCCACTGAGTGACGGAGGAGACCCTTCCAGGGTGCTTCAGGAGGAGGGGCTCCCACGTTCCCCCGCAGCCTCTCTCACATGCTTAGATGTTTGCCTGCTCCAAAATCCATTTGCTCTGTAAATAAACTTGCTTCCCTCACTGCCAGAAAACTCCCCTTGGGCAGCCAGTGCTGGGAGGAGTCGCCCCAGACCTTTCCCCTCCGTGTTTTAACCTGGACACCGAGGAAAACCAGGCACGGTGCAAATACCAGGGCAGGCAGCGGGGGCTGGTGCCAGCCCTGGCTCCCTCGGGTGCTGGGTGCAGCCGTGGGGTTTCGTGGCTGGAAGCCAGGCCCAAGTGGGGCAGGTGCCAGCTCCTTTCCGTGGTTAAATGGAGAATTTTAGCTCAGTTCTTGGAGCTCCCATCACCCCGTGTGCTCTCAGACATCCATTCATTTCCGTGCTGTTCTTCTCATCCCGCGTGGCGCGGGGAGCAGGGGCTGGATTGCCCTGGCGGTGCTTTGGGATGTGCAGCTTCCCCAGAGGGATGTCCCCAGGCGGTTCAGGGCCACGTGGTGGGGACAGGGTGAGGACCAGGTGGGAGGCTGGCCCTGTGTGCTGCTGTCCCATGCCTCTTGTGCCGATCCCCGGGCCACCTGGATGTCGCCTTTAGGGCACCAAGGGCAGGACTTGCCCCTGAGAGCCCCAGCAGCCGGGCTGGCTGTGCTGTGCCCTGAGCATCCGCTGCAGGGAGAGACGAGGCTGTCCCCATGCAGGTCCTGCTGTCGCCACCCTGCCACAGCTGGGAGCCCAGAGGGGGCGGGGGGCAGGTGCGGGGCTGTTCAGTGACCAGTGCCAGGCTGTGCAGAGCGACCGGGTGCAGAGGTGCCCCACAGCCTGCCAGTGCCGTGCCATTGCTGCTGGAGCCGTGTGGGAAGCGGGGCTGGAGCTGCGGTGGGAGCGCCGGCTGTCCCCACGGGGGATGCCTCTGCCTGCGCCGCCCGCACCTCTGGGCTCACCCCGTTTCTCTCCTTTCCTGTGCGCAGTATGAGGTGTCTGGCGAGGAGCACCTCTACTCCGACTTCCCCGAGATCGATCTGTCCCAGCTGGACGCCGGCGACCTGGACTCTGCCGGCTGCTTCAGCGAGCTGCAGTGGGGCGGGGAGCACTCGGAGACCGACTCCAGCCAGTACAGCACCGATGACTCCGAGCTCTTCCAGGTACCCCCATCCCCCGGGGATGGAGGCAGGGGGAGAAGGAGGGTGGGAGGAGGGAACACACACAACTATTAATATCTCCTCCCCAGCTGATTAGTGCTCCATTAATTGGTGCACCGGCTCTAAATGGGGCAAGCAGAGTAAGGCTAACGAGGAGGTGGAGGAGGAGCAGGAGCAGAGGAGGCTGCTGAGCCAGCCCTCCTGAGCTGGATTATTCACAGGGAGCTGCAGCCAGGGTGCAGCGTGTCCTGTTCCATTCCTGGAATGCCAGGGCGGCACTGCGGGGGTCTCAGCACTGGAAAAATTCCCTTCCCGAGAGCAGGAAGCAGCCCCTTCCTCTGGCTTCCCAGCTCTGGCAGCCCCTCTGTGTGGGGCTGGGGTCCCTTTGGCAGAGAGGGCAGTTCCTGTCCTCGGCTCTGGGCTGGGATGGATCCATGGCTGTGCCAGCACGGTGCAAAGCTGGGGCAGGGGATGCTCCTGGGCACAGGCAGGGCTGCTCCATGTCCCTCTGCTCCTGTCTGTTCCATCTCCTGGAGCTGTGAGGACAGGCAGGGCTGTGGGCACAGCACAGGCGGGTTGGAGACAGGGAGATGCAGAGGGGAGCGGGCACAGAGCAGGCTGGGCAGCCCCCTCGCCTTGCCCAAAGCTCGTGCCATGCCCTGGGTGTGCCTGTCCTTGGGGCTGGGGTCTCTGTGCCCTCCTGAGCAGCACCCAGGCCTTTAGCCCCTCGGACAAGGGGGCTGTGACCCACTGGTACCAGCTAATCACCAACCCTGGGTTACGTTTTGGGAGGAGGAGGATTTGTGTTTAAACAAGGAGATTAAAAAAAGGCTCAATGTTTTCTAACCTGCCCATAATAACAACCCTCTGGCTTTTATGCTGGGCTGATGCTGTGCTTGAAAATGGTCCAGTCCAGCTGAGGGACCTTCATCACGAGATGCATATTTTCCGTGAACTTCCTGGGGAAAAGATAAACAGAAAAGAAACGCAAAAGCCAGGCCGATGAGGAGCAGTGGAGTATGATGAAATGTATCCCACTGAACTTGTATGCACAGCAATCTCGTGCCAATAACAGGAGGAAAAGAAACGGAGCCAAAAATGGAGCATCCTGCTGCCTTTCCCTGGAGCCTGCTCTAGTAACTGCGAGCAAGGTTAGGGCACGGAACAAAAGATGTTTAATTTTCCAACAAGAGGAGAGAAACGCAGGAGGCTGTGTGCAGGCAGCACTCCTGCCTCTGAGCCTGGCTGTACCCCCGTGCTAATTTTATCGCTGATGGTAGCCTGCTTCTCGTTGGACATGGTTTACATTCAGATTGTGATGGAGGAGGACCAAAAAGAAGGAACTCCTGGCTCACTCCAGCCATTCCTCAGCTTCTGCATCCTCTTCTGGGCTTCAGCAGTGTGTTGCCAGACTGGAAGGGAACTCATGGGGCTGTGTGGTCTGGGAGGGCACTGGGAAGGCTGGAGGGGCATCAGCAAAGCCAAAGCCCTGATGAAACGACCCAAGTCAAACTGGAGCAGTGGGCAGGGAAGAGGCAGGAGCAGCCCCTGGCCCTGCCTGGCCCAGAGTGAGATGGGCTGTGCACTACAGCTCCCCTGAGCCAGTTTTTGGGTGAACAGCATGACCTGGGGATGCTGATGGGAGATTTGGGAGTGACTGGGGCTGTGCTCTGGACAGGATCCCTCACAGAGCACTGGGTGCACCAGCTTTAAGTGTAAGGGCTGAGAGCCCCTGAGGAGCTGGAGGTGCCTGTGTTTGGGGGCTGTTAGTGAACACAAAACTCAGAGTGGTTGTTGTCATGAGCTGTGGCATCTGGCCAGTGGTGCAGCCCGGGCTGAGCTTCCCCTGTGCCCTCTTGTCCACTGGGCAGCCCTAGCTGAGCTCACAGCTCTTGCACTTGCAGCCCAGAGTCAGGAGGATTTGGGCCAGGAGCCTTTTCATTCCAGATCCTTTATCTGCTGCCGTTTGCCTCGTGATGGGGCGGAGGGACTGTAGGGAGAGAAGATGCTCTGATTCATTCTTCTCCTGCTGAGGTGCAGGGGGACAGACTGATGCTCCTTTTCTGGGTCTCTCCTCATCCCATCCTAGTGCTGTGCTGGGGAAAAGCTCTCACTGTGGGGTCACTGGGAAGTGTGGGAGCTGGTGTGGCTCTGCTGGTCCCTCTTGAACAACCCAGGGACCCTCTGCCCAGCCTAACACCCCCTTTCTTCTCTGCCTGTTCCTTTCAGATAATAGACAGCGAGAACGAAGCGCTGCTGGCAGCCCTCACCGAGACTTTGGATGATATACAGGGAGATGACATGGGCCTGGCTGCCTTCCGAACTATGGAAGAGGGGGACACGCTCAACCCTGCCACCACCTCACCTGCCCCCTCCCCCAAACCCACCGCCCCGGTCACGGGGGGGCCGCCCCCGGCCCCCGAGTGTGATGAGCTGTCTCTAGTAAGAACCCACTTCCTACTGTTTAAGGTGGATTTGGATGAGCCCCAGATAAGCCGGCTGCATGGGTATGATAGGAAGCCAAGGTCTGAATTTTTTCATTCTAGGCTTAAAACTCTCTTTAACCGTCAATACCAAAGCATATACTTGTATTGTATACGTATACATGTTCTGCATCATTGCTGTCACCTCCATCACCATCCTCACGGGAACGAGCTGTGTGTATACAAATCTATCTATGGACGGGCTGGGGGCGGGCGGCAGAGGGCTGGGGGCTGCTTTGGCAGCACCCACACCTGCTTTTAACACCGTGTGCAGGTGTGGGGCTGCCCGGGGCTCTCCCTGGCTCATCCCAGCCCCATGCCCCTTGGGCAGTGGTGGCTGTTTCCCCCGGCTCTGCCCCGGGCTGAGCTCCCTGCTGTCACAAGAAGGGCTTCCCTGAGCGTCAGCTCCTGCCCTCGGCTTTCAGTGGGAGGGTTTGACCCTCCCTGTGCCTTCCACCGAAGCCCCTCAGGGGCTGTGTGGCCTCCAGTCCCTCCAGATTTGGTGGCTGGAGCACCCCACTTGGTCCCCTGCAGTCCTGGGGCTCCAGCCCCACTCCCCTTCCTGGCCAGGATTAACTGGCAGCGTTTCCTGCCACCCCTGCCAGGTTCCCTGGGACAGCACTCCCAGCTGCTCCCTCCCGCGGCTCACAGTCCCCCCGGAGCCCCCAGCCTGGTCCCGGGGTGTCCCCAAAAACCCAGCAAAGGGGAGGAGTGACATCCAGTGGTGACAGCGCGCATTTCCACCGCCCACGCCCCGCAGGGGTATATATCACACATGACCTGTATGTGTATATATAGGATGTATACGTTGCAGGGGCGGGGGGGAAAGGGTGCTGGGCGCTTCCCCCAACAGGAGCCTCACTCCTAAAGCTGCGGGTGCCCCGGCTGGCATTTCCTGGCAGACCCTGACCCGGGCACCCCTTTTCTATCACTCCCTAACCCCCCCAGGGCTCCGTGCCCCCCGGGCAGCACGGGAGCCCCAGATCTGTCTCTCCTGCAGTCCCCGGTGCCTACGCAGTCGTCTTGCTGTTGAGCTGTTGTCGCCTCCGGTTGTTAGTGCCACACGGGCAGAATCTCAAATGTTGTTGCTGGGTGTGGGGCTTGGGTTTTTTTTCCCTCCCCCTGACCAAAACTGGGGTTGAGTAGAAGGAAAATGTTATGCTGACCTGCCGTCAGAAGTGGTGGCACTGCGGGTGACCCGGGGAAAAGCCCCCTCCCAGCGCCCATGGGCTTGAGACAGAGCGCTGGGGGAGATCCTCGACAGATCCCACAGGGATTTGCATCAGCAAAACGCCTTGAAAGCTCGTTAATGAGTCCAGGCCCTCTCTGGATGTTTTGGCTAAATGAGCCTTGCACGGGGACCGAGCGAGCTGTCCAAACCCATCATTCACACCAGCATAAAGCCTCTGTCGCCTCAGGGCAGCGTTGCTGGAGTGAGAAGTTGGGATGCCACGGCAGCTCCTGTGTGTCTGACACGAGTGGGGTTGCCCCTGGGAAGTAAATTCCCTCCTGTCCGGACCGCCCTGACCTGCCTGGGGGTCCCTGGGCTGAATGCTGTGGGGACAGGGCTGCACACAGCCAGGCACCTGCCCCACGGCCACGAGGAGCTGGGAAATACTAACCCTAACCCTCCCTGCCTGATATTTTTTGTGCCCCGTTTTTGGGTTGGATGCTCTGTGGTGGATGTGCTCGCACATGAGCCAAGGGGCTGTGGCCCCCTGGGCATTTTCTGCTGCCCTCGCTGCGATGCCGACTCCTTTTCTTGCCCCTTCTCTTTGCAGCTGAAGAAGCTGCTCCTCTCTCCGTCGCCTCCGAGCTGCGAGGCCCAGCGGGACGGGAGCGCCCGGCGCCCGGGGACCCCAAAGTCCCGGCCCGCACGGCCCTGCACAAAGGTACTTCCTCGAGCCCGTGCTCTCCTGCCTCCGGGGAGCTGTCCCAAAGGATGGTCCTGGGGAGTGTGGGCAGCCTCTGGGCTGGGCAAGGGGTCGGGAACAGGCAGGGACTGTCACCTGTGGTGCGCCCATCCCCCTCTGCTGCAGGCTGGGCTCTGTAAAACTTTAGACTTTGTGCCGGGCTGAGAAACACCTTGATCTCACTTGAACCCAGGGGGGTTTGGCCTATCCCAACTTCCTTTAGCACCCATTTGGGGAAGGCCCATGTAGTCCTTGGTCACCCCCTCGCCCCCCTCCCTGGTGACTCTCAGCCCAAGCCTAGGCCTTTGGCCAGGAGTCACTGCCTGTCACGCTGCAGAGCCCACCCCAACACTTCAGCTGATCTTCAGCAGAAGGTGCCATCCAAGATTTTCCTACTTTGCTAATGACAACTGTGCGGTGCATTAGGCCTGGCAAATTAGATTGGCTGGGAAGAGCAGCAGATCCCTCCTGGGGAGAAGGAGCGTGCAGGAGGGGAAGCACTCGGGCCGTGGGGCTGACCCCAGGGAGGTCGGGGTGCCAGGACTGGGCAGTTTGAGGGTGTGGGGTGGCTCTGTCAGCCTTCCCCCAGGGCTCAGGGCTGACTTTCTGCTCTCTTCTCTCGGAAGGTGGAGGGTCCCCGGGACAGGAGGGCGAGCGTCCCTCAGGCACAGAGCCGCAGCTGCACCGAGCTGCACCGGCACCTCACCTCCAGCACCTCCTGCCCCCACACCAAAGCCCCCCAGGCACCCGAGGAGTGCCCCGGCAGCGGCCACCACCCATCCCCGGGCGGCTGTGCCCATCACGAGGACGACAGTGACTCCAGCGAGGACTCGCTGAGCTCTGGCGACTCGGTGGCCGCTCTGTCCTCGGCCGAGGATGGCACGGGCAGCCAGTTCTCCTGCGAGGGCGAGCTGCACTCGGTGGTGGAGCTGATCCGCTACATGCACACCTACTGCCTGCCCCCTCGCAAGCTGCCCGCCCGCGACCCCGCCGACAGCAAGCCCCAGCCCTGCAGCAGCCCCTTCAAGAGAGCCAAACCGGACTGTGCCCCCGCGCCGGGCAGCNCCCAGAGCGAAAGCGGCGGCGGAGAAGGGCGAGCCCCGGCAGAGCCCCGGGGCCGAGGCGGAGGCGCCGCGGGAGCTGGGCGGCCTTGAGGACGATGGCGGGAAGCAGGAGGGCGGCCCGGGCGCGGGGAAGGGGGCCCGCAAGCAGGACGGCGCTGGCNGCCCCCTCGCAAGCCCCCCGCCCGCGACCCCGCCGACAGCAAGCCCCAGCCCTGCAGCAGCCCCTTCAAGAGAGCCAAACCGGACTGTGCCCCCGCGCCGGGCAGCGCCCAGAGCCGGCCGGGCTGCGCCTGGCAGGCCGCCGGCGGCTGCAAGAAGCCCGGAGCGTCCTTCTCCATCCTGAAGGAGCTGCTGGCGCGGGACCTGCTGTGNGCGCCGCGGGAGCTGGGCGGCCTTGAGGACGATGCCGGGAAGCAGGAGGGCGGCCCGGGCGCGGGGAAGGCGGCCCGCAAGCAGGACGGCGCTGTCTACGCCGTGCGCCGGTCCAAGAGACTCAACCCCGAGCTCGGGCACTGGCTCTCGTTCCTCGACGAGCCCCCCCCCGAGTCCTCCGTGCCCCTGGGCTGCAGGGAGCCCGCGCCGTGCCCGGTGCTGGAGGGCTTCTCTGCCGAAGAGCCGGCGGCCGAAGTGGAGGTGGGGGGCACAGCCCCGTCGGCGGAGCCCCAGCCCCTCTGCCTGGGCTCGCTGGGGGATGGCGAGGTGGGCACTGAGAGCCGGCGCTGTGCCCTCCTGGAGCAGACAGGTGAGGGGGGCTGGGGGCTGTCACTCTGCTCACCCTCCCCAGCGTGCCCGCGCTGTCCGTGCCATCCCTGCCGCGGGCGAGCCATGCTGGCCGAGTGCTGGGCACTCAGCTGGCAGGAGAGCTGTGAGCAGCCCCTGTGCTGCCTGGCTGTGGGGTCCCATGCACGGGGAGCTGGGGGTCTGTTCTCTTTCGGGGTGCTTTTTCAATCCATGGGCATCTTCTGCCTCAGTTTCCCTGTCCTTATAATGAGGTGAAGGAGTTGGCGTGGCCATAACCCAGCAGGGACCACGTTGCCCCATCCCTCCAGGTCCTTCCCCATGGGTTCACCCTGAGCCTGGGCTGTGGGGATCAGCTGCAGCGGTGCCCCAAAACCACAGCAAGGTGCAGGTGCAGGAATGGCTCAGCCCTGGCAGCGCGAGCCGTCCCTCTCAGGTGGGCAAAGCCCCCAGTGGGCACTGCAGGGGTACAGCTGCACTGGTAACCTGCTTCTCTCCTGCCTTTCAGAAACCCCCAGGTGTCTCACGCTGTCCTTGGCACAAACGTAAGTGCAGATGGGGCTGAACGAACCAGTCTGGGGCTGGAAAGTGCCTGGGGTTGTGTGGCTGGGCAGAGCCTCTGCAGGCAGCACAGGCAGCTGTGCTTGCAGAGCAGAGTGAGCTGTGCTGCTGGCATGGGGCTGTGAGGAGCCACAGGGTGCAAGTAGCTGGGAGAGTCCCATGCCCAGGGCAGGGCATTTTGTGTGTGCCCTGGAGCTGCTCACCCTTGTGGGGTTATTCTGTCAGGCACCAGCCAAAGTGGGAGGGTTCACTTGTGGGCAGCGTTTTCTCAGCTTTCTTTTGGGTTTTGGGGCAGTGGTTCACCTAAACACTTCCTCTCTCCCGATTTTCTGTTCTTCTCCAGTGACCCAACCTTTGGGAAGAGAAACTTTGAGCCCATGCTGACTGTGGAGCTGTGTGGGACAGCAGGTAGGACAGGCTTTGAATTTTTTTTAGTTTTGCAAAAATCTCCTCTAGGAGGGGGCCCATTTACCCTAAATTCAGGCTGGAGTCATCAGTTCCAGCCCACCCAGCCAAGGGGGCACCTCCATCCCCTTCACACTGCAAACACAGGAGACTCCTGTGCGCTGCCACATCCGAGCACCATGAGCAGCTCAGGGGAATGCGTTCGGGGTGGGAGGAGCCGTTCAGGGGGCCCTGCATGAGCCAGGAGGGAAGGGAGAGTCCTCTGGCCCCTGCTGGGATCAAGGCATCTTTCTTCTTCCCCCGAGTGCCACTGGGTGAGGCTGAGGGGGCCGGGGATGCAGCCCAGGACTGGGGTGGGACAGGGCAGGACAGAGCAGGCAGAGCTGACTCCTGCCCTTTCTTTGGGGTGGTTCAGGTCTCACACCGCCCACCACTCCGCCATATAAACCCGCCGAGGAGGACCTGTACAAGCCAGACATCCCCCAGGAGCCAGGAAAGGAGGACGGGATGGCCCCGAGCCCCGGGGGCGCCGGGGATGCGGCAGCCTCGCGGAAAGCCCCCAGGAAGCACCCGGAGAGGACGGAGCTGTTCGCCCACCTGAGCCGGGCGGGCGGGCGCCCGCTCCCCGAGCAGCAGGGCTTGCTCAAGCGGCCCTTCTCCCGCTCCTTCGGGGACCACGACTACTGCCAGGTGCTGAAACCCGAGGCCGCCCTGCAGAGGAAGGTGCTCAAGTCATGGGAGCCCCCGAGCCAGGTGGAGACAGAGCACAAGAGGAGGGTCCCGGCCGCCCACTACCAGGGACTGGAGCTCGGCAAGGACGCGGGCACTGAGATGCTGTGGAAGGACGGCGTTAAGCAGCTGAGAGACCAGGAGATCAGAGCCAGCTTAACAAAGCACTTTGGCTTTCTGGACAGTGCCCTCGATGACGAGGACATGGTCTTCTGCAAGACCCCCGAGTACGACACCGTCTTTGAGGACAGCTGCAGTGAGAGCGGCTCCCCCGTGGAGGAGGAGGATGAGGAGGAAGAGGAGGAGGAGGAGGAGGAGCATGGCAACACCAAGCTGTGCCTGCGGAGGAACCCCCTTCCCAGGAGCAGTTTGCATTACTGCTCCCGGAGCAGGTCCAGCTCGGGCTCCTCGTGCTGCCGGTCGCGGTCACCTGCCAGCAGACGCACCTTCAGGTACGGGGGGCACGGGGACACTGGGACTGGCTTTGCCCCCTGAATTTTTGCCATGTTGCAGGGCAGCCCCAGTGCTCTCTGCTCTGCTGGCCCAAGTAGTAAAGATGCTAATTAATGGAAGAAAATGATGAAAATAATTGGTGCTGCATCAGCCATTGCTGCAAACATCAGGCATGGCCTGAGGAAGCAGCAGCAGAGCAAAGCAGCCGGAGGGTTCCATGGGTGACAGGGCATGGGAAGGGGTGAGTGCTGGCTGGGAACACCCTGGCATCTATGAGAAAAAACTTCCCAGAGTCCCTCCCAGTGTTTCCAGACCCCAGTCTCTCCTTGGCTGCCAGTGCCCCCGAGTGCCCACCCACTGCTGTGGGTGTCTCAGCTTCTCACTGGTGTTTGAAGCTTTCCCCAGCAGCTCCCCCAGCCCCAGGCTGACCTCCTGTCCCTCCCTTGCAGGTGTGAGAACGGCGAGCAGTGTCAGGGCGGGAGCGGGCACCGGGGCCAGCTGGAGAAGAGACGGGAAAAGGCCATCGTAAGTGAGCGGGGACCCCGTGGGGACAAAGCAACCCCAGCCCTCGGCTCCTCTCCTGCTCCAAAAAGCAGCAGTGGAGCCCATTAGCCCTGGCTTCAGCATCCCTTGGTGTGAGGCCAGTGTTAAACAAGGACATGGGGGTGGAGGGGAGAGGAAAACCCAACGAGCAGCGGAAGCCGCCAGCGATTGGCAACACATGGAGTCCTTGGCACGGGGATGCCCAGAGCATCCTACATTGGTGCTTCAGTGCACTTGGCACTGGCAGTTTGTGGGGTGAACTGGGGAATCCCTGAAGCTGCTCAGCTGTCACAGATGTGGCCCCGCTGCATCCTCGTGCAGCAGGAACCCGTGGGCACACACTGGGAGCTGGGAGAGGGGCGGGCACGTGTGCACACACTCACACAGACTCTCACACATGCTGCTTTGGCACTTCTTCCTGCAATGCAATTGGATTCTGCCCCTAGCAATTCTTGGGAATATATCCCACATTTGCCAGGAGAAGCTGAAAGAGCTGCAAGAATGCAGGAGAATTTTAAAAGAGAAGAAGGGGGTGGTGGCTGGTTGTGGCTGTCGGCGGGGGGGACACTGTGACCTGGCTGGAGCAGAGACAGCCAGATCCTGGAGATACCAGGCTGTGTCCACAGCAGTGTTTCCCAGTGCTGGCTGGCAGGGGCTCCTCCACAGCCCATCAGCAGCACGGAGGTGCAGGGTCCAAGCCTGAAAGCTTTTGGTTGCTTTGGCAGGGGGAAGGCCGGGTGGTGTACATCAGAAACCTCTCCAGCAGCATGAGCTCCAGCGAGCTGAAGAAACGCTTCGAGGTGTTTGGTGAAATCGTGGAGTGTCAGGTCCTGTCCAAGACTAACAGGTGGGTGGGCAGTGAGCTGTGGTCCAGGGCTCCAGCAGCTACAGGCAGCCCCTCTCCCCAGGGCCCCTTAGCACTGCCAGGAGGTGTCAACACCCTGGGTCAGCCGAGCCCACGTCTTGGTGCTTTTGTCGAGGAGATTCAATGTGTGTCCAAAGATCCAAGGGCATCTGTGGGATGGAGGAGTGGGAGAATCAGGGGTGCAGTGCTGCATCACAAGGGCTGAGGGGCTCATCACAGCTTGAATTCTTTCTCTGGTTGCTCAGGGGGGAGAAGTACGGCTTCATCACGTACCGGTATTCCGAGCATGCCGCCTTATCGCTGAAGAACGGCCCCTCGCTAAGGAAGAGGAACGAGCCCTCCTTCCAGCTCAGCTCTGGTGGCCTGGGGCGCTTCTTCTGGACCAGATACGCTGACCTGGGTGAGCAAGCAGCATCTGCTCTGTCTCTGCTATCAGCACAGAGCTGTTACAGCACACTGCACTGCTGAGCCCTGGCCTTGCAGGGATCCCAAACGCCTTCAGGGCCTGCAGGAAAAGTCCACTAGCTCTCCTGTGGCTCATGGAGCTGCTCGTGGCTCAGACAGGTGGATTGGGAAACCGGGGAGAAGAAAAAAAATGGTGTGAGGCCTTAGGGTGTGTTGGCTGCAAAATGTAGCATCACAGCCTGGGGCCGCCGGGCCTCAGCTGAGCGCAGCCCATCCTGTCTCTGCTGAGTTTCTGCACAGTGCTGGAGACTTTCCAGCAGAAAACTCCCTTCCCAGGCATTAGAGAAGGCAGTCAGCAACATTTCATTAGCCCAAGAGGTGATGTGGGTGGTTTGCTGCTCTGCAGGACAGATTCACCACACTGCACATGCACGCTGGAGCCAAAGTGACAGCGCTGAAATGTGCTGTGGTCGCATTAATCCTTTCAGTGCTTCAGCAAGGTCTCGGGGACTGTGTCACCAGGGTGCAGGGCTGCAGCCTGAGCTGAGGGCCAGGAGCCAAACCCTGTGCCAGTCCTGCATGAGAAATATGTCCCAGGCTTTGCCCAGCCCTCCTTGCTTCAGGTGTTTCACCAACACTGCATGTTTATTTCTGCACCCTCTGCAGGGGCTGAAGGCTTCTGGATCCCACTTGATGAGTGAAAAACTGAGGTCCAGAAAATAAAGCCCCAAGTCTTGACTTACCTCCAGATGCCCAGTCTGATACAAGTACTCCTTGATTTTTTAGCACCTTGCAGTACCTGCTCTGCTTAGAGCAGCCATCCCTTGACTTTGGCTGTGGGCACAAATGTCCTTTGTTCATCGAAATAAATCCCAGAGCCTCCCATTTTGGGCACAGAGAAATTAGGAAGCCAATAGCACCCCATGAGGAAGATGTTGACTGTGCAGTGCTGTGGGGAGAGGGCCCAGAGCCGCCCCCCCTGCATAAAAGTAATTCCCTCAGTGCTCCTTACCTGATTTCTGCAGAGCCACCAGTCACCCCCTTCCTGCACAGCCTGGCTCATTCCTAAAATCCTGCTTGTTCTGGTACAGGATGAGAAGGGGAGCCCCTAGGCAGAGGTGAAATGCAACCACGCCATTCAGAATTATACACCCAGAATGTTAAACTGCTGTGAGATGAGGCAGCCTTAGTTCTGCTATGTGCTGAATCCCCTGGGCTTTCCAGGGGCACTGTGTGTGCAGCTCCTGGCACAGGGCTGGCAGTGGAGCCGGCTGGCTCTGCCACCGGCACAGCTCCCATGGCATGGCCCTGTGTCGGCCCCTCCAAATTCAGCTGCACCCAGCAGATTTTTTCACCCCTGGCAGTGAGTATCAGCAGCGTGTGACCTGCCCAGCTAGGCCTGGCTGCAGCCCCTCTGCCCCAGCTCTTTTCAGTGTCCCCAGTGCTGTCACCATCACCACTGTGTCCAGCCTGGCTGTGCAGTAGCAGGGCAGTGAGCAGTGCCCTGCTGTGCCTCAGTTTCACTCCCCACGAGGCAGAGAGGATGCTGATCCCCCCCTCCCTGACCTTCCTTCTGTCCCTGCCATCCCCAGATTGCAGCACAGACGAGTCCTCCCCAGCTCCAGTGAAAAGCAAGTACGAGACCATGGATTTCGACAGCTTGCTGCAGGAGGCCCAGCTCAGCCTGCATCGGTAACAGCCTTAACCTTGGAGGAATACCTCAATACCTCAGTCAAGGCACTTCCAATATGTTTACGTTTTCAAAGAAATTATTCAGTCTATGGCAAGCGAGAGAGCGAGAGAGAGCGAGAGCACGCCCGCGAGAGAGAGACTGCTGTCCCCTGATCGATGTTTACATTGAACAAAGCTGCTTCTGTCTGTGAGTCCCCATGGTGTTGATGTCTCACTGCCACACGTTAGTCCCCCTCTGCTTCTGACTGGTTGTTTTAGGGTGAGCCTAGGAGCCCCCCGGCCCCTCTTCCCCCTCCCAGCCCTCCCCGTGCTCCCGCCGTGGAGTTGCAGCTGTGTTCACCATAACATTTTTTTGTCTGTAGTGTGTGATGATGAAATTGTTCATTGTGAATAGAATCAGGATTATAAACTAATTTTTAATAGAAGAAGAGAAGAAAAAAAAAAGTATATACTTAAAAAAAAAATGTATTTATGGCTCAGATGTACTGTAATTCAGATTTATTGTACCGCTTCCTTGATTTTTAACTATGCACTGTAATGAGGCACTTGCCACTCAGCAAATGGGGGGTCAGAGCAGTCATGGAGCTGACATTCCCCTGCCTCCCCTGCTGGCAAACCGGGATCCTGGGTGCTTGCCCTGGGCTCACCCACTTTGCTGTCAAAGCCATTCTTCGTGCTGGCGTGGCCCGAGCCCCCCAGCATCCACCCCCATGCTGAGCTGGGCCCTGGTGGGTGGTGGAGCCAGGGCCAGGCAGCTGTGCAGGCTGCAGAGGGTGGGAGAGGGATGCACTGCCTGCAGCCAGCGCTGCCCCAGCCTCCGCTGCCCGTGGAGCCAGGAGAGAGGGGCTGGGGGGCTGCAGCCAGCCAGGCCTGATCCCGTGGGTCCTGCTGGCACAGCCCGGGGGATGGATGTCACCGGTCCGTGTGGAGGAGCTGGCTCCTCTCCAGCTCCTTGGATGGCTGGGAGACTGGCCAGGCCCTGTGGCTTGATCCACACTTCCACACCCTGCAAAGCAAGCGGGGCGAGAAGACCTGTCTGTGCTCCCCGCTGGGCAGCCAGCCTGCCCAAAATGCAGCCCCAAATCCAGCCCAGAGTCCAGCCCCAAATGCAGAGAGGCAGGGGGGCACAGCACCCACACTGAACACCCACCCACCCAGCACCCCACCCCGTAGCTGATAAGCCATACACGTCCCAGCACCCACCCGCACCCCGGCTCCGTCCCGCGCCCGCCAGCGCCCCGGGGCACAGCTCTGCCTCTGGCCAAGGGCCCTCGGGGCTGGATTGAAGTGGAAAATTTGCTTGTGGACTTGCCCTCCATGTGTGGGTGAGGTGGGATGGGGACACAGCCCTGCACCAGCCGGAGCAAGGCCCACCACCAGCCGGCCAGAGGCACTGTTTCCCGAGGGAGCGGGAATCTCGCTGCTCCTCAAGCAGAGCCATTGCCTCCGTCCCTTTTTGTTTTTGAGCCCCAGAGACCACTAGGGATTCAGCCATCCTCTGTAGATAGAATATTATAGCCTTAACTCTGCCAATAGATAGATTAGAGTCTCCTGGGGTCTCCCCTCCCCATGACTCGGGGGTTTATCCCCGGTTCCCTGGGTATGCTCCGTCCTGCAGGGAGAGCGACCAAAGCCTCGGAAATGGCACAAGATGCGATGCCAGGAGCCGGAGCCCGGCCGGGGTGGCCCTGGCTCGGGGCCCGGAGCGCGGCTGGGCCCTGGCAGGAGCAGGAACGCCGGCAGCGCCGACACCAGCACAGTTCCCTGGCTGTTCCCCTCGGGAGAGCCGTGGTTCTGACAACGCCCGGCAGCGCCGGGGCCCGGAGGCCACCGCGGGGTCCCCAACCCGCCGCCGGTGACGATCACTGCCAGGGAACAGTCCTTGTGCCACTCCAGCCTCAGCAGTGAAATCTGGCCTCTCTCCCGCCCCAAAACCCCCCTGGTTCTCATCCCACCTTAGCGAACACGAGCAGCTCTGGCCGAGACTGAGCATCTGCTATTGGCAATTGCCTCATTGTAGCTTTGCCTTTTTCTGTCCTAGTATTTCCTCACGATGATGATGATGTTTACATGTGATTGCTATAGAGCTTATGTAGAATGTATATAGCGACACATTTAGGGTGGGTAGTACTGTCCTGTGCTGTGCTGATGTTTTTCAGAAAACGATCAATCCAAAAAAAAAACCAACAACAAAAAAAAAAACAAAAAAAAAAGAAAGAAAAAAAAAGAAGAGCAAAGTAAGTGGAATTCTTCCATCTCCCACTCAGCCGGGGGCACCCATGGCTGGGCCCCGCTGGGGATGCATCAAGGGTGGTGGAGGGAAGGGTTAGTGCAGAGCTGGGGGGGTTCCAGCCCCCTCCTGGGGATCACTCAGTCACTTCCCAAGCACTGGTTTTGGTGTGCCCAGATATAAAATTTCCCAGTGTTTCCCTGTGGCTGGGTGCCCTGGGTCGGCCCCAGCCCAGCTGCTGGGTCCCGAGGCCGGTGCTGGGGAAGGGGAGGGCTGGTCCTGCACAGAGCTCATCAGTACTGCAGCCCTAGGGTAGGAAGAGATGCAATAAGTGGTCTTTGTGGTGCCTGAAGCCTATAAGTGGGGTTGGGTTTTCTTTTTTTGGTTTGGGTGTTTACTTTTTTTTCCATTCAATTAGGATGGGTTTTTTTCCCTCCTCCCCAAAGAATCTTTCTTTTCCAGGACTTGTGCACTATGCTTAGAGCCCCTTGGGCTGTGTGCTGCCTGCCCTGGGGGCTTCCCCCACCTTTTAGGACTGGGTGAAAAAGAAATTTCCACTTGATTTTTTTTTTTTTTGTGGGTTTTTTTTACTCTAAAGGTGTCTTTAGCTTCGCAATACTCGAGTCTGCAGGAAGATGAGTCGGGCACAGGGGCAGGTGAGAGCTCCCTCTGAGCTGCCCAAGGTTTGGATGCTGACAGGGAAACGGGGCAGGAGCAAAGCAATGCCCAGGCACTGCTGCCAGGGAAGCCAGAGGTGCCCAGAGCTTTGCAGGAGCTGCCAGGGACTGGGGATTCCCCCCCTTTTCCAAGGATTGCCTTTACATCCCACCCAGCCTGTGGCATCACTGTGGGTGCCCCTCAAAAAGGGACCCCTCACACCCCAGCCCCCTGCGAGGCTGTGGGATGGGCAGGAGAAACTGGGAGCAAAAGGGTTTACTCTGGTAGGCAATAAGTCAGGAGGAGATTTATTTTTTTAAAACTGTGTAAGTATAGAACGTCCCCCAGGCGTTTCCTGCAGGTGCTGTGGGGAAACGCTGAATGTGAAGAGTTTCTGATAAAATGCCCCTTTGCTTGTTTTGCACAGGTTTGCCTCAGAAAAACTCGTTGTTCAGGGGGGGGCAGCAGGTTTCTGGCTGGAATCCAGTGTGTCCCTGAGGCTCCGCAGGGAGGAGCAAACGTTGCAGAGTGTGTGGGCTGAATGCAGAGGACAATCCCAAGTTTTAGGTTGGATGCTGCCCCAAAGCAAAGGTTTCTCCTGATTCCTCAGAAGCTGGTTGGGCTGCACATCTTTCAGGAAGCAGCAGCTCAGTCACCATGTTACAGTCCTGAGTGTCTGATCTCAGCTCTGGGCCATGCAAATGAGTTCTGTAATTGCAGATCAACACGGTTTTCTCCTTTTTTGGGGGATTTTTTTTTTTCTTTCTGGAGGTCTGCTGAGTTCTGAGATACATTGGTGTTGGAACTGAACCTGACACCCTTTCTGTTCTAAGTCCATCCCTGACAATCTCAAGCAATATAGAGCCAAATGCAGCCTTGGGGTTTCATTTTGGGGTTTCATTCCTCTTCCCTCGCCCTCCCTGGGGCCAGGGGTAGCAGCAGGAGTTGGGGAGGGAGTGTGTGAGTGCATGTGAGAAAGAAAGAGAACGGTTCAATTGATGCATTTCTTGAGAAAGGTGTAAGAATTTCACCTAAAAAGGGGCACATCTGCTTTGTTATTTATAAAAAAAAGCTAAATTCTGTCTTTTTTTTCTTTTCTTTTTTTTAAGTAAAAGGACACTGCTCATAATTATTAGGGGCCAATTCTGCCTCCCTTGCTCATGCTGAGTAAGTACTACCTAACTCTGCAATTTTCTACTTGCAGGGTAAGTAAAAGCAGCAGAATTGATCCCTCTGTGATTAAGAATCGAGTTTTTAGTATGTTTTTTTTTAATTGGTAGCTGTTTTTTTATATTTCACTTAATTTTTCCCCCAGTTCCGTTCTGTTGTGTCCTTATTTATGTAATATACTTTAACCTTAAGAGATGGCATGGATTCTTATGCCTTTCCTTTATTATTATTGTTATTATTTTTAAAAAACAAAAAGAGATTTATTTCTAGTGTGATTTAACTGTCTACCTTCTAAAATGAGAGAACGTTTTCTTGTATTTTTACATTGTCAGATTCTATAGTTTCATAGATAATTTAACCAAATCGCTCAATGTATTCTCTATATCTATCCAGTGGGTATAAAAGTTCTATTTTAAATTGTGTAAATACTTCAGAACTGGCTTCTTTTTCCAGACTCCCCTGCCGTGGAGTTTCTTGTTTACATCAAAAAGACTGTAGAATCTCTACGCTCATGTACTGTAAATAGTGAAGTGATCTGCCTATAAATAAACGATAACATATATACTATAAAGTGGAAAGAACAAAAAAAAGGAACACGTTTGTTCTGCTATACTTTAGTTTTTAGTGCCAGTCTGCTCGGGGATGAGGTGTTTTGCTCTGCTGAAGGTGATCTCCTGCGTCTGCCGGGCTGGCAGCGGGGCTGTGCCAGGGCCAAGGGGGTGGCACAGCCTCCCATCTGCCAGGGATGCAGCTCCCACCTGGGAATATCCCTGTGTGTTGCTATTTTAAGTGTGGCTTCTTCCAGTTTAACTCATGCAGGAAAAACCTGGGCTCTGCACTCTGGACTTTGAGTGGTGCCGCTGCCACAGGACCCCTCGCCAAAGAAACTCCCCGGATGCAGTGGGTGAAAAATGAAGCAGGGCATGCTCCTCAAATTTTCTGGAGTGGAGTAAGAGAGCAGGAAAAAATGTGGAAAAGACTCCAGGTGGTGATGCAGTAGCTGTGCAGCTCAGGATGGCACCTGGAGAGCCCCTGGAACCAGGAGAGCAGGCCCTGGGAGCCAAACTGCTGTCCCAGGGGCACAGCCGGGGTGTCCCAGCACAGCGTGTCCTGGTGCCCTGGTGCCCTGGTGTCCTGGTCCTCGTGGCAGTCCAGGCTGTGGAGGGGATGTCTGGAAGGCCTGGGCAGGCCCAGCACGGGCCCAGCTCCCCCTGAGCACAGGGGAGCCCCACGCCAGCCATGGCCCTGTGAGGGCTCACCAGGCCAGAGAGGCTGCACGGATTTTATGCAGAACATGGATCAGTGATGCTGCCGGGCTGGAGGATCCCAGCAGCCTGCAAGAAGCAGCTCTGCAAGGTGCCGAGCTGTGCCAGCTGCTGGTTTTTGCTGATTTGCACCGATTTAGGCAGCAGCTCTACACTTGCCTGTCTCCAGCACATTTGTGAGAGCCCAGTGTAGGTCCCCCACCCCAGCCACAGAGCTGGAACCAGCCCCCCACCCCAAACCCAGCCCCTCATCCCTGCCACGGCTGCACCCTGAGTGCAGAGCTGATGGGAAGCCCATTCCCTGCTGCTTTCCAAAACTAGCAGGCTTCTAGGCCACCAAAGAGGAATGTTTTCCTGAGATACATCAGGCACAGCCATGCCAACAGTGCCAGGACAGATGAAAACATGAACTTGGAGGGAGGAAATGTGGGAATGCAGCTGGGACAGCCAGTGATGGGGTGCCCAGGGTGGGCACAGGTGGAGCAGACACACAGGAGTGGGGTCCCAGGAGGGAGAGTGGCACACAAAGGAAGGGTCTGCAAGGAGGGACAGAGCCAGAGCTGAGGTTTGTCCTCCCAGCCCGACCTGTGCTTCCCAACACTGCATTCCCAGGCAGCCTCCTGGAAAATAAAGCACTGATATTGTTATTGAATACAATTGTTTATTGAGGATAATCCCTGCAAGCAGACCTCGAGTCTGAAGGGAGCTGTTGGTGAACGTTGACATCAGTTCAGCAGCTCCGTTGATCCCAGCAATTACGTCCAACCATTTGGGAAAAATCCCAGCTGGACTGTTTTTATTTTGGCATAACTTTGTGATAAAACAACTCCTTTTCACACAGACAGGCGCTGGTTTTGGAGTAGCTCATTTGGCTGCTGGAGGGAGGCTGGGTTATTTATCTCCTGGACTGGGCACAGTGTGCCTCGTGGGAGGGGAAAATCAGTCACTCGGCAGCTTTTGTGAACAGGGACAGCTTTGGTCGCTGCCCTGGGCTGGCTGGCACCTGGCAGTGTGGGCAGCACACCCCAGGCTCCTGCTCCTGACCAGTGTGGAATGCCCACTGCTTGGAGCTCGTTTCGCTGCCTGCCGAGATGTCCTGGGCTGCTTTCTGGGGTTTCAGCTCCCACCTGTGCCCCGGGCAGTGGCATCTGACACCAAATCCTGTCCTGGGCTCTGCTGGCACAGGAGCTCCCTTCAAGTAACACATGTATTTACCCACTCCCAGCCTTTATCAGTCCCAGGTTGTTGTCCAGGTCCATCCAGGTGTCTTTGCAGAGAGGAACAGGTTTGGTTCCTTTGCTCTTTGGCTGCTGGTCCAGCTGTCCCAGCCTCCCTGCCCACAAGGATTCGTCCCAGCTTTCCTTTCTGCCTCATTTCCTGACCCCTGCAGCCCCACGAAAAGCAGGGCTGGACTTTCTGCCATGTTCCCCTTGAAGTGTCCAAGCCCTCAGCCTCGAGCTGCTGCATCGAGTTTGTCCTGTTGTCACCGAAAATGGGGAATTAAACTCTCTAACACTGTAATTTCAATATTAGAAAGTGGCATTCCTTTATTTCAGCCCCAGGCATGTGGGGGATAACTCCCTATTACACACACCACACTTTGCTAACAGCCCAGCTTAAATCTATGTAACTTTTACATATTCAATACATTTCCCAAAGCTCATACCTAAATGCTAAACACTCCCTGAATTTTCTGCATATTTAAATCACTCCTCAGAGCTTGTTTTCATTGGAGCAGGGTTCTTTTGAGGGTCTGGGGTAGTCGTTTAGGGAACATTCCATTCCTCAAATTATTCTTTTTTGGTCACACGCCTCCAAAAGCGTTTCTTCTCTGTGAATGCATCCCTGTGTTGTGGTCTGGCCACGATATCCCTTCTTATCAACATTGCTAAGGCTCACAGCCTTTAAGGCTGAGATAGCCACTTGCACACAGGACAAACCACTGTCGGGTAAACCGAAAGGAACTCCCAAGACCTAAGCACGACTTGCTACAATTTTAGTCTCAACACCGAGACGGCCACAGCCGCCGCCCGCGTGGCACCGAGAGGCAGGAAAGGGAGGAGGGTGGGGATGTCCCTCCCTTGCACGGGGGAGGCGGCAGCAGCTTTCACCCACGGGGCGAAGTTTACTCCTCGTCCCTGCCGCTTTCTGTTTCGCTTCCCGGCAGAGCCCTCCCTCCGGCCCTTAGCCCTGCCCCGGAGCCGCAGCGCCATGGCCCGGGCGGGGGCTGTGGCCGGGCTGAGGGAAGAGCTAACCTGCCCCATCTGCCTGGACATTTACAAGGACCCCGTGTCCCTGGGCTGCAACCACAGCTTCTGCAGGGACTGCATCGTCAGGCAGGGCCTCCAGCGCCCGCAGAGCCCTGCCCGGTGCCCGCTCTGCCAATGCCCCGCCGGGCGGCTGCAGCCCAACTTCCTCCTCCGCAACATAGTGCAGAAGTTCATGGATGCTCCTGCGCACCAAGGGGAGGAAGAGCAGGAAGCGCAATGCGAGGGGAAGGGGGGAAGCTCGAGGCAGGCAGAGGAGGTGATCCTGTGTGATTCCTGCCTCCAGGAGCCGCTGCCAGCAGTGAAGACGTGCGTGACCTGCGAAGCCTCCCTGTGTGAAGCGCACCTGAGCAAGCACAACAGTAAGAACGGCCAGAAGAACCACGTGCTGCTGGAGCCCTGCGGTGCCCAGGTTTTGGCTGAGAGGAAATGCCCCAAGCACGGCAAACTGCTGGAGTGCTTCTGTGAGAAGGACTGGGAGTGCCTCTGCATCCTGTGCTCCGTCCTCTCCCACAAGGACCACAAAATCATCAGTTTGGAGGAGGCTTTTGACGGAGCTCAGGTAAGAGCTGCAGGGACAGTGGGACAGGCATGGATGGCACCAGGGGAACCCCAGAGAGCTGCCCATGGCACCGGGCTGGAACAACTCCCGGGTTTCAGAACTGCAGATGCACGGTGGGGCTAAATTGCAATCCTGGGCTTTTATTCTTAGCTTTGTCCCAGATTCTCTCTGGGTTTGGCCCTTGAGATATAAAACAAGACGTTTTAAACGCTTTTTTCCCATCCTGAGGGAAGAGTTTGGCCCAACTGGTGGAACTGAGTGCTCGTGGCTGTGGTTTTAGTCCTTGGTGCGCTGGCAAGCCAAAGATGAGCCTGAGCTGCACTTACGCAAAGAAAATTAATGACAGAGTAACAGAAAGAAAGCTGCCAACAGGGGAAATAGCTTTATATGTAGCTATTGCACATGAACAGTTTTCAGCTTCAAAGTGTCTTTTTTGTGCTTGTAATTGTGGCATTTGTTCAGGGATAAAACCTTCCAGTAAACCTTTATCTACTGATTTGTCCTGAGAGCATGCAATGTGTAAAGCTTCTACAAGTCTAGCTTAACGCATGTCTATAAAATTGCTGATCTCATGCATTATGCCAGTCCTATCCTGATATCTCCTTCCGGTTTTATTTGTAGGTATCTTTCCCTGAAACTCTGGAAACACTGAAAAACCACGAAGCTGCGCTGGATAAAGCCATAGCAAACCTGCTGAAACAGGAGGAGGGACTAAAGGTTTGTTTCAAGGTCCCACATCACCTCGGGGATGGTTGCCTGCTGGTAACTGATATGATATAGTTTTATTTTGCCCTTCCCCAGATCATGGATTCTGAAGCTTTTTAGTTCCTGGGTGGTTTCTCACGTATTTTTGAGGTTTTTTCTTTAAGAAAGGGTGATGCACAACTTTCTTATCAGTCTGGGAGGTACATTCTTCGTTAAGCTTCGAAGTCTGTGCCTCCTGATGAGTGGCGGGTGTGTGGCTTTTTTATTTTTCCAACCTTCAACTTTTAGTTACTTCTCTGATCCCAGAAAAAAGCCGGATTTTTTTCGGAGAGCTCATGTGGAAAATGTGCCTTACAATTTTGAAATTGTTTTCTTAATAGTCTGAGGAGACCCTGCAGAGGGAACAGCTGGAGAGCCTGTTCAAGGAGATGCATCTGCAGCTAGAGAAGAAAAAAGAAGAGGTCCTGAAAGTTCGCAGTGACTATGGGGAGCAACAACTTTATCGGATTCAGATAGAGATGAATAAACACAAAAGGGAGAAGGATTCAGTCAGCCATGATGTTCAGGAGCTGGAGGCTCTGAGAAATCAGAAGGACATACTTCTTTTCACCAAGGTATCTATCAGCATCTCCCTTCCCAGAGACACAGCTCCAGGGCTGGCCTGTGCCTGCACTGTGCTAATTCTGCTTTCAAAATGTCTTTACAGGCTTTTGCAACAATTAAAGCCAGGTAAGCTCTTCCTGAGGTTTAATGTCTTTACTGATGATCTGGACAAGGGCATGGAGTGCACTTTCTGTAAGTTCACAGACAGCACTAAGTTGGGCAGGAGTGTGGATGTGCTGGAGGGCAGGAAGCTCTGCAGAGGGATCAGGACAGGCTGAATCCATGGGCCAAGGCCAGCGCTCTGAGGTTCAGTGAGGCAAAGTGCCAGGTCCTGCACTTGTGGTCACAACCGTCTCATGCAGTTCCAGGCTGGGGAAACAGTGACTGGAAAACTGCCTGGCGGGAAAGAACCTGGGAATGCTGTTCAGCGTTGGCTGAACATGAGCCCAGGTGTGCCCAGGTGGGCAAGAAGGCCAATGGTACCTGGCCTGTCTCAGCAATAGTGTGGCAGCAGGAGCAGGGCAGTGACTGCTGTGCTGGGCACTGGTGAGGTCACACCTCGGGGGCTGTGTCCAGTTCTGGAACCTCAGTGCAAGATGGACATTGAGGGGCTGGAGCGTGTCCAG
>VZRO01002535.1:349136-387801 GCA_013397915.1 Daphoenositta chrysoptera
GAAGGGCTGGAGGTGGCACTCAGGGCTCTGGGCTGGGGACAAGGTGGGGATGGGGCACAGCTTGGACTCGATGGGCTGGGAGGACTTTTCCAACCGCAGTCATTCCATGGTTCTCTGATTCTTGCTGCGTCTTTTAGGCAACGCAAGCCACTTCCAGGAATGGATGGTGTGGTGGTGCCAATGCCACCCATTACTTTGAATAAATTAACAACAGATGCTATTCTGAGGCTTTTCCAGCAATTCATCTCAAACATGGAGCACTCCTTTAAGCCACCGCCACAACCACCAACTGTGTTCCTCGGAGGGTTATCTAGTGGTAAGTGCTCATTTCACTTTGTCTAAAGCAAGATGGAGGAGTCCATAAAACATCTTTAAGAAAGGACTGTAATGAGACACCAAGT
Organism: Daphoenositta chrysoptera; assembly: GCA_013397915.1. Taxonomy (NCBI): domain Eukaryota; kingdom Metazoa; phylum Chordata; class Aves; order Passeriformes; genus Daphoenositta; species Daphoenositta chrysoptera. Next base: position 349,538 of record VZRO01002535.1, read on the forward strand.
ACACTGAGTACCTCTACAAGTGCTAATTCCTTACACTGTATGCTTATTTCACATGTGTGTGCAGCAAAGGGAGCTTGTCCTGGGATTCAGGGCTTTGGGGCATGCCTTGAATACACCTTGTTAAAGCAGGCTATGGACAAAGAGGCTTGGAAGTCCCAGGAGTTTTCTGGGAGGATTAAGAGAAGATAATAGTAACACCTCTGTGCCATCCCTTTGATTCAAGGGGAAAGTTGAGAACTTTCAAGAGCAGCAGCAGGGTGGAGTTTGCTTAGGACATAAATAACCTGCTCTTTCTATGTAAATACTTCTACGCTTTTGCAATGCTTTGTAAGTGCAGCCTACAGTCCCAGAGCTGTGCACAGTGGGACACTTGTCTGAATTGATGAAATTAGGGTTCCCTGGGTGCTGCCCTCTGGATGGTGCTTCAGCCCTCGATGGCAGTGAGCCTCGGGTCAGGACAGAGGCAGACTCCAGATCTCCACAAAGCGCTTTTTCTCTTTAGGTGGGTTCTCATCTGATAATACAACATACTTTACATTTCCTGGATCTTCCTCTCATTATTATTTCAAGTAGCCTAACGAAATACAAATTCATCACCTGCTCTGTGATGTCCAGCCACTGTTCCCGAGCAGCAATTGGTTCCTTCTGGCCACCTCCCCCCTGTTTATATACTGGGCATGGTGTTCTATGGTGTGGAATATCCCTTTGGCCAGTTTGGGTCACCTGCCCCAGCTATGCTCCTTCCCAGCTTTTTGTGCACCTCCTCACTGGCAGAGCATGAGGCAGTGAAAGGCCCTTGGCTCAGGTTAAGCACTGCTCAGCAACAGCCAAACCATCAGTGTGTTCTCAACATTATTCTCTACTGAACCCAAAACTGGACCAGTTGCAGAGAAGAGAATGAATTCTATCCCAGCCCAAACTAGGACAGGACTCCAATATGCACGGTGCCATCCCAGACATGCATGGTGACCAGAGCTGCTGGGAGGAGGACACCAGACGAGAGCTGCTGGAAGCTTGGAATTGTGCCTGGTTTGAATGCTGCCTGCAAATGCCTCACAATCACCTCTGTGTGCTCCTAGGTCAAAGAAACAAGAAAGGCCTGAAGAAATGCTCTCGCTTTCATTGATCTGTCTGTCAAGGCTAGAGGTCCTGCTAAGAACCTCAGGCTTATAGAGACAGGAACCATCCCTTTGAAGTACCCCATGCATGCTGCCATCAGCATGTTGAAGCTCCTGTAGTGATGTGGGGACAAGGTGTTATTTTCTGTTTCCAGGCTTAGGAATTGTGACCCTTGCTAAGGGTTGTGACTATGGTAAACTGGCATATCAGAAATTGGATTGTGGGCTGCTGTGATGGGGTATATCATAGCACCCTGCTTCTTACTGCAAGAGGTCCTCTTTTTTTGTTCTGTTAATCATGATGGAAATACCATTAAGTTGCTCAGTTTTGCTCAGCTGTATCAAATACTGTGTTGGCTTCGTGTTATTAAAGTCATGTTGTTAGCTTGCAAAACTCAATGGCGATTTATTTTATTTAAAAGTTGACAGCACAACATTAACTGCTACAGAACTAGGCAGCAGCAATGCTGATCTTTGCTCTAAGCCAGCAGCTTTTGCCTCTGCTGCCTCTTTCCGTCCTGCGCATCCAGTGCGAAAGCAAAGCCCTGGGAGGTGAGGAAAGACTGGGCAGTGTTCTCTGCTCCCTGCTGGAAACTGAGGGGAAACTTCCCGAAGTGGCTGCGGCAGCGGAGGGCAGGGTGGGGCCGGGAGAGGGAACATTTCTCTGCCTGTCGAGGGGCGGAGGAAGGGCTCGGAGGGGAAGGGCTTGCAGCCTCGGGGCTGGCTCTCCTGCCTCTGGTTTTAGTTTCGTTTCTGCTGGCTGAGGCGCCGCCGCTGCAGCCATGGCAAGAGCTTGGGAGGGATATGGAGGGGCTGGCAGCCTGGAGGCCGAGCTCACCTGCCCCACCTGCCGGGGCCTGTACCAGGAGCCGGTGTCGCTGAGCTGCGGTCACACCTTCTGCCGGCTGTGCCTCACGGACGCGGTGAGATCGGGGCAGTACAACTACTGCCCCTTATGCAGGGTCTACATTGGGACCACCACGAACCTGCAGAACAATTTCCAGCTAGGCAAAATCGTGAAGGCATTTAAGGACACCACTTCCAAAAGACAACAGGCTCGAAGAAAAGGCCGACAACTGGATGAAGGCTCCGAGGAGTGGAAGACGGGCGCGGTTCCCTGTGACTACTGCCTGGATCGGCCCCAGCCGGCTGTGAAAACCTGCCTGGTTTGCGAGGCGTCCCTGTGCCAGACCCACCTGGGCAAACACAACGCCAAGGGATTCCAGCAGGAACACGTCCTGGTGGAGGTGGGAGCAGGCGAGGCGCAGGAGAGGAGGTGCCAGGAGCACGGCAAGCTGCTGGAATGCTACTGCCAGAGAGAGGATAAGTTCATCTGCGTGCTCTGCTCCATCGCCGGGGCCCACAAGGGCCACGAGGTCATCACCATGAAGGAGGAACGTGACAAACAGCTGGTAAGGAGCTCTCTCCTCCCCATGGCCGCTTCCCTGGCGGCGGGAAAGGGGGAAAGCCGCAGGAAGGGCGGTAGGGCTTTCACAGGGAATGGGGATGGGTGTGAGGGCAGCCCGGCAGCAGCTCCGGGGATTTCCTCTCCGCCCCAGCAAGGGACTGGTGCATTGTGCTGGAATTTGCTTTTCGTTCCCTCCTGTGTGTTGCCAGAGCAATACGGACAGCTAAGCGGAGGGCGCAGAGCGGGAAGGGTGTTTGGGCTGGCCGGGACAGGCGCGGGTCAGCCCCTCAGGCGGTGGGGACGCGGCAGAGCCAGCGAGAGGCTCCGCTGTCCCACAGCAGCGAGGTGCGGCCCCGGGACTGCCAGCCGCCCTCCCCGGGCGGTTCCTGGCCGGGATTGAGAAGTATTCCTGCAGGGATTAGAAAACCCCCTCCTCCACAGAGCCCCGGGGATGCCACTGCTGCTGAACTTTGGGTGGGGAAGGGGGTTTCCCACTCGAGGTCCTTCCCTTGGGCTCCCTCCATGTTGTAGCACGGTGGGGATCAGGCTCTGCTCCCGAGTACCCAGGGACAGGCTGAGGGGACACAGTGTCAAGCTGTGCCAGGGGAGGTTCAGGTTGGACATCAGGAGGAATTTCTTCGCTGAGAGGGCTGCTAAACATTGGAAGGAGCTGCCCAGGGAGGTGCTGGAGTCCCATGCCTGGAGGTGTCCAGGGAATGACTGGACGTGGCACTCAGTGCTCTGGGCTGGTGACAAGGTGGGCATTGGTCGCAGGTTGAACTGGATGACCTTGGAGGTCTTTTCCAATTTCAGTGATTCGGGAATTCCTTCCTCTGCCACAAATTTTATGGAGCCAGTGTCCCAGCAGATACAAGAGACATGGGGCCTCCACGTTACTGCCTCTGAGTCCAGCTGCTGGCCTTGAAATGCTCCAGAATCAGCTGAGACTGAGGGGATAAAAATGCATTTCCTGTGCTCACTCACTGCCTTGCATTTGAAATGTCTGGGCTCAGTTTAGAGCCCAAGCAAAAACCCTGCAGGGACCCAGAGCATGGGCAGGAAGTGGCTCCCTCTGGACCTCAGGACAGGTCACAGCCTCCTCAGAAATTAGCAGAAGCATCCTTTGCAGTTATATGAATTGCAAACTAACTTCCTCCCCCAAGTTACATATCAAAATTTCAGGGATGCCAAGCAGAAGTGGGATGTGTGAGACAGTGGCCATTTCACCAGCTCCACAAACTGCCAGTTTCGTTTGAAGTTGTTCCTTGCTGGGAAGTTCAGTGCTGTCTTTCCTTCTGCCAGGTTAAACTCTCCGACCCCACAACACGGCTGAATGAATGTAAAAGGGATTTAGTTACCGCCCTAGAAGAGCTTCAGAAATGTGAGAATCAGGTCAAGGTTGGTACCCAGATTATTACCAATTTAGAGCATCTTTCCTTCACAGTTTCCCAGCAATAAGTGGTGGTAACTGTACCGTTGGAAGCAGATGAATAGAAAGGGAAAAGAGTTGTTTGAGAAACTGCCAGAAGCCAAGTTTTATTGCAGCCTTCCAGCTCCTCCACAGGAGGAATCAGCTGGGGGATTCCACCCTTTATTGTGGTTGTACAGACCAGGTTGCAGGACTGGTAGACCACAGCTTGTACATAAGATGATGTATTTTTAAAGTTTTCTACCTGTTTAATAAAAGAAAAGCAATTTATAGCTACAAGTGGGATTTTTCAGTGCATACCAGTCAGTTCTCACATGGGTAGCTGAAATTCATCTGACTTTGTTACTATATCAGGATTAATTTTCAAAAGCCTCTGTTCAGTCAGATATTCAACGCAAATGTTTATTGTCTGCTTCTTTCTAAAGCCAGTGCAAAGGATAGATACAATCCCAATTGATAAGCAGAGGCACTAAACTGAAAGGTGGAGTTCCTGAGCCAGTGCCCCTTTTTCTTCTCTCTTCATTCAGACCAATACCAAAACAGTGACTTCTCAGCTAGAAGAGCTGTTTAAAAGTATGAAGACAGAGCTTGTTCAGAAAAACAAGATGATCCTGAGTGACATTCAGTCCAATGAGGAAGCACAACTGGCAGGCATTGCCAAAGCAAGGAAGGAAATGGAAAAGAAGAGAGACCAGGCTGAGCAGAATCTTCAGGCTTTGCAGAAGTTAAAAGAGCAACCAGACATTTTCCTCTTCTTCAAAGTAAGCAGTGGTATTCTGCTTTTCTTCATGGATCTGCCTATTTCTCAGCCAGGTGACCTTTCTGAAAATCACACTAACAATATATTTTTTTTTTAATTTGTTTTGACATCTTCCTGGTAGGAATTGAAACTGATCACAGACAGGTATGTTCCACTTGATATCACTTGTTTTCTTCTCTGGAAAAATACGGTGGTGATAACTGGGATCAAACCCCACTGCCTGTGCCCCTCTGTGCCACCACCCACTGCTGCAAAGCTGCTCCCTATTCCAGCTGAGCCAGAGGGCACACATCCACACGATTAACAGGGATGGAGAGATCCCTGCCTGCTGTTCCACTGGTCCCCTTTAAATTTCATTTTCCTGGCTGGATTCTGATGAAAAGCACTGGCTTTTATTAGCAGAAAACTGTATTTCTCAGCGAGGAAGCCCCTAGGGGTGTGTTTAGAATAACACTGTCTTGGCTGCACATAGGTGACCCTCCCTCAGCTGAGTTCCCAGGGAACAGCCTTTGGCAGCACAGGTAACCAGCTCATTTCCCACCAAGTGTTTGGGTCGTGGACAAGCTTGGTAGCTAGAAGGTGATTTATTATCACTTCTCTTGCAAGTGGTGTGTTTAATTTATAACTGACCACTTCCTATGTGACGTCTGGGTGTCAGCTGTAGTTCATTGCTGCAGCACCACACCAACGGTTCCAGATCCATGAAAGGCTTTGGAGCAGCACCGGGGGCCCCAGGTGCACCAAGGGCTGGCTCAAACATCTACCTGGAATTTGGGATGTCACCTCTGTAACTTGCACAGATTAGAGCCGAGTTCAAATTTGGATTGTAAGGATAACTTGGAATCACTGTGTACCTCAGGGCTGCAGCACAGCCTGTCACTCACAGCTGTGCTACAACTCACATCCTAGCCTGTGGGATCAAGGTAGTTTTCCAGAAACCTGGACACCATTTAATATGTTTGGCATTCTTGTTGTGTCACTGCTCCAACAGTAGGAGCCTGCCTGCAGCAAGTCAAGGCCCTCTTCACACATGGGCATTATCAAAACACCTCCTCCTCTCTCATTATCAGCATGTGAAAGTTCCAGTGCAGGTTGGAAGGCAAAAGGCATTGCCAAATAAATAACAATGTATCACAGCTGGAACTCAACCTTCACAAAGGGCTGTTAACCCAATAATTCATACTTCCAAAGCCCTCCCCTCCTTGCAGACTCTGTCCCAGTGAAGAATTCTGGTACCTTTGGATGCTGCATGGTTTTCCTTGGTGCAGTGACTCTCTGTGCCCTAGGATTGCGAGTCTGGATCTGGACACTGAGGGGGTGGACGTGGAGGAAGTGCAGCTGGATCAGAGCATGATGATCCAGTACCAAAGCCTGAGAGAGAAGCTGACATTGGTGCTGGACTCTCTGCTGCAGGACGTGCGCGGTGAGCGGCCCCGACCCGGCCCCGCTGACAAAGTGGGGAACAGGGACCCCAATCCTGGCTGGTGGCAGCTCCTCCCAGCAGGGTGTGAGGGGCTGAGGTGGGGTCCTGGGAGCGGTGGGGAGGGGCAGGGGGCAGGTTTCTGTGGATAACAAGGAAGAGCTCTGCTCCTAGGCTGCAGAAGGCCAGATTCTCCTCTGGCTGTTGTGGTTTCCTGCTCCCATCAACTTCCCAAGTACTGGGTGCTCAGTTCTGCTGTGAAGAAATGTCCTCTGCATTTGTCCAGCCCCACCCTCTCCTGGTTTCTCTCTGACCATGAGATCCAGGGGGACAGTACCGAGCCCTAAACTTGAGTCCATCGCCAGCTTTGTTAACCATTCTCCTCCATTTTTTTTCCAGATAAACTCACCAACCAACTGCAGTTGCACAGGTAAATCCTTTTCTTTACTTAGAAAATGTTCCCTGCAAATTTCTCCAGTTGTTCATTTAAGGACTGTGTGTCCTGCACTTTCCTTCTTCAGGTTCAAGGAGACCTAACAGAGTGTCTCGAAGGCTGCCCTTCATCTCAAAAGAAGGGAGTCAGATCGGGTCACATCTCTTATTTTGCTATTAACAGGATGTGATTTGTGTTTTACAAGGCTCTAACATTCAACACTGTTTCTTTACAGTGAGACTTCAGCTACTGATACCTCTCCAGAATGTAAGTGTTCAAAAATACCATTTATTCCTCAGGACTCTGGCTTGGGGCTGTGAGTCTTGCAGAGAAAATCTCCCCCCTAAAAATGTGATCAGCGTTTTGTTGCATGTGTGTCCTGTTCTTGCCAGAATGTGCAGCCTCAGGGCACAGCTCTCAAAATTTGCACTGGGCAGAAATCTCTGAGAACTCACCAGGGAAATAATTTCTCCTCAGCCTGAGGGAGACACTGGGTTTGCTTCAGCACTCAGGGAAACTCTGAGCCTGTTCCAAGGAAAGATCACGGAGGGGTTCCCAGCAGTGGAGCAGGAGCTGGAGCAAACCCAGTACCTGAAAGGATTCCCAGACAAATACAAATGCTGCAGGAGATATGAGATGTGTGAACAGTACTTCTCTGAAGATTGCACTAGTCCAGTGCTCAAATATATATCTGCTGGGCACAGCAGGGCATCTTTTCTACAGGCCTTCTTAAATAAAGGTTATTTAGAAGTTACATGAAAGATTTTTTTAGATCGTTCTTTTAATTGCTGCAACTAAATTTCAGTTTGCAAATGATTTTTTCTTAATTCATAAATTCAATAGAAAATCTTACTTTCTTCACCACTTTTTAATCTTTGCAGCAAATCAAGAGGTACATTTTTTAATCAGTGTATATGTCCATTTATTTGTCTTGTGAGCTCAGTCAGTGGCTGTGCTCTATACAGAACCAGTCAGTCAAAACGAGTCAGGGAAAATAATTTTTTTTTTTCTGTGCCATGGAAATGCTCTACTTGGAAGCAACTTATAAAATATTACTTTATTTTACAGTAAGTGAAACTTTTTCATCTTTTTTATTCCTACGGCAGGAAAAAAATTACAAGGAGCAGCACCATACATATATGATCAAGATTTTTTGTTCTCATAAGCCCAGATGTAAAGGAGAGTTGAAAAACAGACATCAGAACTGAGGTGGAAAGAAAAACTTGAATAATATCCAAAATTACCTCTAATAATGAGAACCTGCCAAGTGTTTTGACCTCCCCTCCTACTTTGCACTCAAATAAATTCTGTAACATGATTTGTTTTTTTTAAGTGCTAGGAATTAACATGAACATAATAAAATCTCCAGCTTCTGTTGCCTTACAAATTGTGGACTGTATCATCTCATGGGTCTAACTGTGCTTTTGCTCTATGATTTGTGGTGACTCTGTTGTCCCTATGTGACTGGATAACCAAATAAATGGCTCTAGATGGACGTAAGCAAGGCTGGAGGATTTCATACCATCACCAGGAATTAGCTGTGGAGAGCCCTGTTTGTGGGTAGACTCCCAAGAAATCAAGGCTAAAGTTCTTTGTGTTTTTACAGCTCTTGTGGCTACAACTCTGTTCTGTCAGTTGTGATAATCAACATGTACCTGATTTCAGGGATTAAAAAGAAACTCAGAAATCCATCTCAGATTTAGAGTAACATCTCTCTTCCTGGTTTAAATGGACTCTCCAGGCTGTGCTGTGTGCTCAGCCCGGGCTCTGCTGCACCCATCAATTGTCAGCATAACAGAAAGTGTGTGGCCAAATTTTGGGAGCTCAGCGGTTGCTCAAGGTGACCTTGCAAATGTTCCTTGCTGCTCGAAGCCAGCAAGGCACAAGGGGCAGCTGCTCTCAGCCACTCCGATGAGGCAAAAGAAATGAGCCTGTCCTTCAGCACTTTCCTGACCCGGGTTTCTGTCTGGCTGCCGGCTGGAGGAGCTGGGAGCAGCCAGTGCAGGTCAGTGCTGCTGCTGCAGACAGAGCTCCTGCAGTGCTGCAAATCCCTGCAGACAGCAACCCTCGCTCCAGCGTGGCATTTGTAATCCTGCTGCAGGCTCACAAAGCTTTTGGATGAAAATGAGGATCTAGGAAGGTGGGATTTCCGAGTTAGATGCTAAGTTGATGGTGCAGTTTAATTCCCCCATACATTTGCTCGTTTGAAAAGACACTCCTCAGAATCTGAGACTTGTTTTCATGTTCCATGCCTTAGCCTTGAGCAAGCAAAGAGCTGAAAGACTGGATGGAAGCAGGGTAAGAAAACATGCTGACTCCAGCAATTATTTAACTAAGCCTTCTAACACACATCAACACTCTGAAAATTTTATCACCTCATTACTTTTTGGCTCTAGGTGACAATATTGGACCGTGACACACACGGAGAGTGCAGCGGTTCTGCACAGATGTTTGTGCAGAGCACTCTTTCTTGATAGCAATGATAGCAATGTAATTGTGACATGCACAGTCCTGAGATATGGCCAGAGCTTATTTCTTTTTTATGTCTTTATGGCTTAAGTATTTTGATTACCTAAGAACTCTGATTCATTCCATCTTTCCATTTTTAATTACGCCCTCTCCCCTCCAACCACTCAATTTCTACTTGGCGTTTGTCTCATCCTTGATGGAACTCTTTAGAGTAAAGAAGCTCATTCTAGCTCTTCTTTTTTTTGATTTTGCCAAGCTCTGAATGATGTGACTGAGTTCAATTAAAGGCATTTCAAGAATTAGGATGGGCCTCTTTCTGTTACTTAGTCTGATGGATTCTCTGAGTAAATCAGACCTGCCACACGTAGACCTCTGTGTGTGTGTGACATTAATTAGGGCCTTCCAAGCCCAGCAGGTTAGGGTAGGGAGGAAGGTTTGTCCCAGTTCTGATAGAACTCACAGATGGGAACCAGGCAGTTCCATCTCCTCCATCTCCAAACTTAATGCAACATTGTGCAAATTCAGGCCTGAATCTCAGTGCACTGCCAGTTGTAGAGGAAGGGAAGGGCAAGGAGAGAAAATAACTAATTTTTAGCCACTTTAAGCATAACCCAGCCATCCTCCCACGGAGCTGCACCAGCAGGACCAGGGCACAGGGCAGAGAGGTGCCCAGGGAGGACAGGACTGAAGGCAGGAGGCACAAAGCAGCTGAGAGCCAGGGGAAATCACAGGCTGCCTTCATCTGCTGAGTGGTAACGCAGAGCTGGGAGCCTGGGAAAGACTGGGAAGAGCCAGGAGAGCCACTGCCTGTGGGGTTTATGGACAGAGGGCTGATAACACCCTCACAGGCAGCCCGCAGAGCAATGTGCCAGGTGGCACCAGGGCACAGCGGGGCTGGCAGGAGCTGCTGGGCAGAAGGCAAGGAGGGAGGGCTCCCAGGGCCACCCAGGAGTACCTGCTTGGTGGAACAAAGCAATTTCCAGGATTATTCTGCAGTCTGACAAACTGGTCTGTGGAAATTTGATATTCTAAAGATGATGTGGTGATCTGGAGAAGCAGTGGGTTTGCCAGGCAGGCTGAGTGGGATGGGCAGATGGCACACGTTGGCATTTGTGTGTCAGCAAACCCCAGCTCCTTGGCAGGAGATTCTGGAGCGTGAGGAGCCCAGAGGCACATTTCTCCAAGGCCAAAGGTTCCCTCAGCACAGAAATATATTACCCATAAAGCTTAATACACCTCGAGAAGAGGAAAGCAGTTGGAAGTGAAATGATTTAATTATCTTAAATAATTGCCTGGATTTTTTCCACACGTTTTTTAGAAAATCAGTCTAAAAGTAAGAGGAAAAAAAGCCTAATTTTTTTTTAGGTCCAGAAAATAATAATGCTTGGGATTTTTTTCTTTTAATATCATGTTCCAAGAAGATACTATTTCCCTGTTTCTTCCATGAAGACATGATATATTGAATGATCCAAGTTTTTCCATAGCCTGTGCTTCTAGAACAAGAATGAAAATGCTGGAGCACCCATTGCTTGGGTTTATGATTTCTTATTAGGATTCTGCAGAGTCCCTACACAAAAGGCTTTGAATGCTGTTGTCATAGATGTCACTCCTCCCAAGGATTTGCTCTGGTTGTCTTGGAGTCACCATATACTTCAAACTCAATTAAAACTCCTGTGGAAGTCCCTTAAGGGATTTGGAAGTCAGAGTCACTGATGCTTTTAACAATGGACAGTCAGGGGAGAGGGAGGGAGCTCTTCTATTTCCTTTGCAATTGCCTGTTCTGGTTACCATGACATCTAATAAACCCTCATGGAGAAGGGAGATGTTTTCTAGGGAAATATTCAGTATTTCTACAGTAAGATTTATAGCATTTGCTTAAGACTGACAGACAAGAGCATGAATTCTGCAGGCTTGAGGTTGGCTTCGTTTGCTCCAACTGTGTATTGATGGGGTTCTTTTGACAGCTGAAGGTTCCACCTGGAATGCAAATATTGGGCAATGTTTGACTTCGGATGGAACGTCTGCTTCTCTGTGCAAACGGGAAGGGAAGGCAGACGAGGCTGGGCATGGCCCCTCCGGCCTTGAACCTCCAGCCCAGAGACAAGAGCAGAGCACTGAACAGAAACCGGGGATTTTTAATGCACGTTGTCAAAGATGCTTCATCCTCCCCAGCTGGGAGTACTGCCCAGACAGACCCGGACACTGGAGCAAACAACACTGAGGGACTTTGGAAGATTTTTAATGAATCCCAGTGATACCCCAGAGCAAAAAGGGGCCAGAAAGCGTTACGCTCCCCCACCCGCACGAAGTTTAATCTCACTTCACCTCAGATTATCAACCCTATACTTTCAATTTAAAAGGGTGGAATGCAAAGTAAAGGACCAGGAGCAGCCTTTCCCGGACCTCCCCTGCCTCGGCACACGTGGAACCATTCGGAAGTGACCCGGGGCTGGGGGTGGAAGGGGCGCGGCTCTGCCCGGCCCTCCCTGCCCGGAGCGGGGCGGTGCTGCCGGGACCCGCCGCGGGCGGGCGGGCGGTCCTTGTGTCTGTCCCTCCGTCTGTCTGTCCTTCTGTACCCCCGTCTGTCCGTCGGTCGGTCGGTGGGTCCCAGCCTCCCCGGGAGCCGCGGGCGGTGAGTGCCGAGGGCAGGGGCGGGCAGGGGCCCGGGGGGCAGCGGGGTCCGGCTCGGACCCTCCTCGGCTGCCGCTCGCACCCCCGGCAGCGGCTGGCAGGAGCGAGCAGGAGAAGAGGAAAATGCACATGGCAGCCATAAGAAGCTGGGTAGGAAGGCGGTGGGACCCCGAGGGTGAAAGTGAATGTTGCGTTAAAAGCTGAATTGTTGGCTCTGGCTTCCCTTTGGCTCTCCCGGACCGTAAATGTTGGTTTGGCTTCCAAAGCGCTCAGCAAAACCCCGCAGCTGCAGGAGGAACACAGCGTGCGGGGTTCTTCTTGCTGTTTGTTTTTCTTGCAGGGTTTCATTAATTTTTATTAATTAAAGCACAACGACCAACGCAGTTGGGTTATCCGGCGCAATCCCGGTGGGTTTGCATTGGGGTCGGAGGGTCCCTCCCAGCCCTGCCGGTGCAGCCCGGGCCATGCTGGCGGTGTGGGATGCCCTGGGCTGAGCTGGAAGCTGCTGCCGGGGGAAATTCCTTTGGGCAGCTCTTCCTCAGCCCATCCTCGCTGCCCAGCACAGCTCCTCAGTGTTCCACCTTTCCCTGCTCACAGAAAGGGTGGGAGAAGGGCCCTAACACAGAAATAACTTGCTGAAAGGACTTCTTGGCAAACTCTCCATAAGAAATCCGGGTGGGATGGAAGCTGCTGGAGGGATCTGCTTCAGGCAGGGCAGAGCAGCCGGCACACTCAGCTGCCCTTGGGAGGTGAGACAACTTCCCTGGAATATCTGGCTGCCAGCAGGGAGCCGATTCCATGGGATCTTCCCCAAAAATGCTGCTGCTCTGGAGGAGTGACATTTGGAGTAGGAGGAGATCAGACATTTCACACAGGCGAGGTTTTATTGTCCAGCTTTGCAGGTTTTCCCGCGTGAGTGGATGGCTGCTGGTTACTGTGCCAAAAGTGAGGCAGTTCTGTCCCCAAACGTCTTCCTTAAACGTGGTTTTCATTATTCACGATATTTTCAGTCCTTTGTGGAAGTAAATGTTTCTGTCTTGAATGTTTTGTTGGAGGATATGAAGGATTTTGTCGAATTCCAAGGTGCAGGCAGTGTTTTTCCAGTGCTTATCTGGGTGTTATCGCAGTAATATTGAATTTCCTTGTTGCTCCACAACAGTAAAGACATTATTTGAAAAAGGCTGTTGTCCAACAAGAGAAAGGTCAAAGATTTAGTTGTCAAAATGCTGTGATATGCTTTCCTTTATATTCTTAGTGGGGGCACTTTCTAAGGGCTCTCATGTCTTTTTAGGTTATGGATTTAGTTTTTAGTGCACATAAATTCTCCTGTCTGGCAAGGGGTACATGAGGGTGGGGGGTGATCACACACAGTGACAATTTAAATGTAGAAAAATAAGGAAAACTGAGATGGATCTTACAGAAATAATACTTTTGATTTAGTTTCTACTCTGAAATGCTCACATCCGAAGTTTAAACTTGTAGTAGTTGTTTCAGCAGGTGAGTGAGCTTCACAATCCATTTTTCTCTTACTCTCAAGGTGACTCTGATCTGCCACAGAGGAATGAAGTCTAAGCCAGCCCTGGGCTGCAGGGAGTGCTCCCCCAAAAACAGAAGCCAGGCAGATGCTGCCACATCATGGGATCAGAGAGAAAGGCCCAGATGGGCTCCAGAAATAGTCTGGAGGTCTGATGACTTTTAGAGACTGCAGGACCTCCCCATATCTTTATTTTATGGCAGTCAGTTGATGACAGATACTGGAAATTTCCTCACTTCTGTCTTGTAGTCTTTTTATCTTAAGCGAAGTTTGTGGCAACGAGACACCCCCTGAAAGGCCAAAAGGAGTGATAAAAGTGAATTCTAGGTTGTGTGTAAATAGCAGCTTTCAGAATAAAAACCACAGCAGCTCCTTTTCCAACCTAAATGTACAGAATGTCCTTCAGTGTCCAAGCCATGAACCAAAGGGGTTTTCTCAGGGTTGGTGGGGTTTTTTATGTTTAAGAACAAAATCCAGTTTTATTAGACAAGCCTGGGCTAACGGTTACAAAATTAATACAGGGCAGCACTTTGAGGCAGAAAAGGGTGAAATGAGCGCTGGAAATGGTGTCATTTCCTACTGTCCTGACATGGCAAGGGGCAGGGACTGTGGTGAAAGGTCCTTTTCATGCCACGGAGAGAAAGCTGTCATGCAAGTCAGCACAAAGACCCAGTATGTGCTCAGAGTTCTGGAGCCAAAAAGGTTTTTACTTAGAACATTTCCCTACTGTCTGGACACGACTGAAACCCAGGCACCCCCTCCCATGCAGATGTTTTACAGCAGCACTCAACTGAGCTGTCTGGGGTTTGTCTTGGCACATTGAGAAAATTCCCAGGTTTGAGGGAGCTGCCTGCAAGTCCGGGAGGAGGGACAGAATGAATCAGAAGGATTTTCACTACTGAAATCTTCGCTAAAATCTCAGGAAACAAACTCATTGCTACACATAAAAAGTAGTCTGGGTTGATTTTTTTTCCCCTCAGCTTTCACAGCGTTGATTTGCTGAGCTTTGGGTGGGTGAGAAGCCTTTTGATTTGTAACTCTGTGCTGGTAAAACAAATAAAACTTCTTGAGCAAATACAGCTCCAAAAAGTGCTTTTGCAAAGTAGAGCTGACACAGGCTTTTGTAATACTCACTTGATTCTCACCGTGTATTTAGGGGGGGTTGTGAGGGCTGTAAATCATCCCTGAGCACACTTTGCAATTTCGTACAGGTGGGTGAGATTGGAAACCTGGGAAGGGAGAGATGGGGGTCTTCTCCAAGTGTGATCCCTTTATCATCTTGAGCTTGTCACTTCTTGCAGTGCAGTTTCTTCATTTAAAGATCCTGATTCTTCATGTGGCTCTTTTGAGCCCATAATTATTCTAGAACACATTAAGGAAACTGATTTGGAAAGGATTAACCAGGGGAAGTTTGTCGTTACAAGGTGTCTGCCCTGGCGTGTAACAGAGCATGAGCTCTGTGGTTGTGATAGGTCACGATTCAGGAGGAATTTCCCCATGGAAAGGGTGCTCAGGCCTTGGCAGGGGCTGCCCAGGGAGGTTTGGAGTGCCCGTCCCTGGAGGTGTCCAAGGAATTCCTGGAGGTGGCACTCAGAGCTCTGGGCTGGGGACAAGGTGGGGATGGGGCACAGGCTGGACTCGATGGGCTGGGAGGGCTTTTCCAGCCTCAGGGATCCTGGGGTATCACAGCAGGGAGGGATACAGCCACTATCACACAGGAAACCCATCCCTGCTGATCCCTCAGGCTGTCCATGGTTTGGGGTCTGTGTTTGAAACCCTCCTTTCAGTACCAGTTCTGTTCGGGCTGTCAGAGAGTGGCTGGGTTTGGGTTTTTGGGAGGTGCAGGAGCTCACCCGCCAAAGAGACGCTCCCTGTCTGGGTCTGGGGAGAATGGAAACACCTTTGGGAGTCCCAGCATGGAGCAGGAGATAAAACAGAAACTCCTCCCCTGGTATTTTCTGTCAGCATCTGCGGGGTGTTGACTTTAGATAGGTCTGCAGCTCCAGGGACAAGCACACCACGGTGTGAGGTGGGACAGTTGGATTAGTTGGGTGGAATTACTTTCTAATTGGTTCTGAAGTCTCTGAAGAAACCATTCTGAATATTAAGTTCTGTAGTTGCTTCTGCTCTTGTGTGTTCCTTCTGCTCAGGCTGTCCTAAGACAGTAGGTACCACACAAAGTCACTTCTCTCACTTCTCCCTCCCACATTTTTGGGACACTCGCACTGAAGGGATGGTAGCAGTGAGTGTTTTAATTAGGAAATATTTCTGTACCAATAGGGTTGTCCAGCCATGGCACAGCTGCACAGGGAAGTGCTGGAGTCCCATCCCTGGAGGGATTTAAGACTTGTAGGTGTGTGTGGCCCTTGGGGACATGGGTTAGTGGCAGCCTTGGCACTGCTGGGAATGGTTGGACTGGATGATCTCAGAGGGATTTTCCAACCTGAATGACTCCACAGTTCTGTGATGCTGTAGCTACTTGTGAAAGGGTGATTAAGTGAACATTCTGAGGCAGACTCAAGTGGCATCCTCGGCACTGCCAGTTCCAGTAGCAATTTATTAATTGGTACAATTAATTCAGGACAATTGGGCAATTAATTGGGCAATTAATTCAGTGGAGAACGTTCCATGGACAGTAGTCTGGCTGATGTTTGCAGTGCACGGGGAAGACGTGAGCAGCACGTAAAATCCATGTTGTCACTGGCACCCTGGGACTGCAGTGCCAGAAAGGGAAGCCTGGCAGTGACACTTCTCAGGGTTCTCTTGCTGGGTCTCACCCCAGACCAGTGAGTTTCTGGCTGAAACAGCCTCACTGGATTGGTAGTAGCAGGTATTGGGGCTGAAGGAGTTTTCTGGAGGGTTCTGGATGTTTTCTGAAAGTGGAAGTGCTGGCAGTCACTTGCTATGCTCAAGTTTCATTAGGGTTTGTCTCATCAAGACTTTGCTCCTTCCCAGCCAGGTGATGTGTTTTCCAGTGTTAAATTATTGGTATAATCACTCTGTTTTACTGTCTGTGGGCACAAGTTCCAGCAGAAATGTCCCACCTACCTTTCGTTGTGCCCATCAATGTGTTTTCCGCTTGTGTACGTTATTTTGATCAGGTGCAATTTCCTTGTAAAACCAGCTTTTCAAAGTGTGAAATGCATTTTTTTGCAGTGTGTCATTGGCTGTAAAGAAGCCACTTCTTAGGTAACAAACCTTTACAGTATTTTTGGCAAGTGCAATCACTGCATTAAAAAAAAAAAACACCCACAAGGGATGTAAACCGAGTAGTGCTTGGCTGGAAACGTCCCACTTGCAGTTAATTTGCAGCAGCTGAACTGGAATGGCTGCTGCACTACAATAAACCCTGTGTTTGGCTTTGCAGGGTGGAACGGGCTGCAGGCAGAGATTTTCTCAAGGAAGCCTCCCAGAATGGCACTGCTGGCACGTTCCTTTCCCTTTCCCACCGCTGCCAGCAGCAGGTGTATTCCACAGGACGGCAGCTTCCCTCCTGGGAAAGGTCATTCCTTGCTTGACAGGGATACAGTGGGGAGGCTTGTTCCCAGTTTGCTGGGAAATTGCTTTCTCTCTGCTGACCTGAGACTTTCAGCCCTTGCTTTTCGTAAATGCTGTGTTCAAGTCTCACATTGTACATTCATTTTTGGTTTAATGGTCTTTCTTTGCGTTTTTAGTGAGTCCTGGTGATGGCAGCAATGACAGAGACCAACAACATCCACGCAGTGACGGAAGGGCCAGAAGGAGATGATGCCAAGTGCAGTTTCCATCACAGAATGTTCCTGGAACCCCAAGAGGAGAAGAGGAGCGTGAAGGCTCTGCTGCTTAAGCAAGCAAAGAAAACTTGCAGCTGCACCCCAGCCAAAATTAAAGATTGTGTTTTGGGGTTTTTCCCCATCTTACAGTGGCTTCCTAAATACAAACTCAGGGAGTATCTCCTGGGGGATGTAATGTCTGGTGTGATCGTGGGGGTCCTGCTGGTCCCACAGTCCATTGCCTACTCCCTCTTGGCTGGGCTGGAGCCCATTTATGGCCTTTACACCTCCTTCTTCGCCTGCATCATTTACTGTCTCTTTGGCACCTCCCGCCACATCTCCGTTGGCATCTTCGGGGTGGTTTGCCTGATGGTGGGGCAGGTGGTGGATCGGGAAGTAGAGAGAGCTGGCTATGACCTGGAGCCAGCCGTGCTGGCTGTGCTGCCGGGCCCGGGAGGGGACGGCAACAGCACCGGCAACGGGACGGCGCCGCCGCTCTGTGACAAAAGCTGCTACGCCATGGCCGTGGCTGCCACCATGACCTTCATCTCCGGAGTTTACCAGGTGAGGGGACCTGGACAGACAGGTGTGGTGTGAAAATAGTTGTAATTCTTCTGTGGGGGACTGTCCCCATCCTGCTGGGCTTGCACATGTCCTCAATCTGCACCTCAGGGCTGGAGGTCAGCGGCAGGAAACTCCTCTGGGTGCTCCCTATTTATTAACAGCTTCTCCTGCCTGCATTGCTTCTCTTTTGGGGACTGTAAGGACCTGCACATCTACCTCCAGTTCTTGAGGTCTGCTCACCATCTTCCTCGCTGTGGCCTGAAGCTCTGTTTGGTTTTTTTTGCATTAGACCCCATTTCATTGGGCCAAAATGTGATGCATCAGGTCCTAATTCCAGTCTTTAATCATTTACCTTTAACAAAGAAAAATTTGGACAGCAAAGGTATCCCCAGTTTTTTATTTGTAACTGTGCTTTTAAAATTTGCTGTTTGCTCATTTCAAGCCAAAACAATGCTGTCTTATGGAAGGGACTCTACTGAGAGGATAAAATATATTTTATATTTATTTATCTCTACTTACTCTCTAGAACTCACTGCTTGCCTAAATTAAAGCAGGTATCCTTGTTTTTAGAGTGTTATGCATTAACCAGGATGGGATTATTTTTAGCTGTACTGCACAGCTGTGGTATTTGAGTTTGTGAGTTCACATTCATTTGTTCTCATCTGTCCAGGGTGACAACCAATCAAAATGTATAAGAAGGAAAAAAAGCCATGCTGGCAGTACTTTGAAACACAGGTTTTGGACACAACCTGGAACTTTTTGTACTGCAAGCTCATGTTGAGTTATTTTGGAAATATTCTGGGCCTCCCAAGGTACCCTGGATTTTGTGTTTCATCACTGTGGGATGGATGCAGTTTTGGAGTTGTGAATTGCAGTTAATATTCCTTGCGAGTACAAATACAATTAAATTTCTTTATATGAAGAAATCAGATTAGTTTCTCTTCAGTCCCTCTGAATATTAGGCATATTATCTACAGGCCAACACCCTCAAATTTTTTTTTTCAACCAAAATCACATATTCTTTGTATCAGAAACTTTACAACCAAATCCTAAAAGGTAAATCTTCTCACACCAGTTAATACGGTCTAACTAGGTAAGCTAATTATTATTGTTTTACACTTAGAACAACCTTGAATTAATTACCAAGGCTGTGAGGGACCCTTTTCGAGAGCTCTGAGCTGATTTTGGCCAGTCCAGGTCCTAAACCTTCCTTCTCTTCAGTAACACTTTGAGATTCTCATGGAGTTCCCAGTTATCTCTGTTTACATGATCTGCAGCCCAGGAGTTCACACCTTGCAGACTGGGTCAGAGGCACCAAACTCTGCAGTGCAAAGGACAGTTGTTACCCCACAAGCTGTGGTTTTATTGCAGGTTCTGAACTCCAGTGTAAGGCAGACAAAGGCCACCAGAAACTTTATAGATGCCAGCAAAGTTCACAGAGTTTATAGGAACTGAAAGAGAAATGGCAAGAGCAGACAGTATTTCAAACATGGGTTTTGGGTTTTTTTTTTTTCCCCAGGTTTTCTTCTTTTCTTTTTTCCTCACCAGGGTAATTAGCAGAGCACACAATAAACATTTGTTGAGGGTGTGAAGACCCCCAAAAAGCCTGGTTTGAATGCTGGAGACTTTTCTCCGTGCTCAGACCATGCCTTGTCCTCAGGGCCATGCACAACGTTGGGTGTTTTATCCCGGCTGACAGACTCAGCAGGATTTGTGTCCTGACGTGCTCTGTGTGGTTGATTCCTTCCAGGTGGCCCTGGGTTTCTTCCAAGTGGGCTTTGTCTCCGTGTACCTCTCGGATTCGCTGCTGAGTGGATTTGTCACAGGGGCCTCCTTCACTGTCCTGACCTCACAAGTCAAGTACCTGCTGGGCCTGGACATTCCTCGGAGCGGGGGCATCGGCTCCTTCATCACCACCTGGATAAACATCTTCAGGAACATCCACAGGACCAACATCTGTGACCTCATCACCAGCTCCTTGTGCCTCCTGGTGCTCATCCCAACCAAAGAGCTTAACGAGCGCTTCAAATCCAAGCTCAAGGCTCCAATTCCAGTGGAACTCTTCGTGGTTGTGGCAGCCACTCTGGCGTCTCACTTTGGGAAGCTGAGGGAGACTTACGGCTCCAGCGTTTCCGGGCACATCCCCACGGGGTTTCTGCCGCCGCGCCCTCCAGACTGGACCCTGATTCCCAACGTGGCGTTGGATGCCATCCCCATTGCCATTATTGGCTTTGCCATCACCGTGTCCCTCTCGGAGATGTTTGCCAAGAAGCACGGCTACTCCGTGAGGGCCAACCAGGAGATGTACGCCATTGGCTTCTGCAACATCATCCCCTCCTTCTTCCACTGCTTCACAACCAGCGCGGCTCTCGCCAAGACCCTGGTCAAGGAGTCCACGGGCTGCAGGACCCAGATGTCCGGCGTGGTGACCAGTTTGGTGATCCTCTTAGTCCTCCTTGTGATCGCACCTTTGTTTTACTCCCTGCAGAAATGCGTCCTCGCCGTCATAACCATCGTCAACCTCCGCGGAGCCCTGCGGAAGTTCAGGGACCTGCCCAAAATGTGGCACCTGAGCAGGGTGGACACGGTGATCTGGGGGGTCACCATGGCAGCCACGGCGCTCATCAGCACCGAGATCGGGCTCCTGGTGGGGGTTTGCTTCTCCATGCTCTGCGTGATCTTCCGCACCCAGCGGCCGGAGGCGCCGCTGCTGGGCTGGGTGGCGGAGTCGGAGACCTACGAGTCCCTCTCTGCCTACAAGAACCTGCAAACCAAGCCCGGGGTCGTGGTGTTCCGTTTTGAAGCCCCCCTCTACTACATCAACAAGGAGTGCTTCAAATCCACCCTCTACAAGCAAACCGGGGTCAACCCCGCGTGGGTGAAGGCAGCCAAGAAGAAAGCAGAGAAAAGAATGCTCAGGGAGAAGGAGGCGGGGTCTGGGGACAACCAGAGCAGCATCCCCGTGGGTTTTGGGTCGGAACCCGTGGGGTTTCACACCATAGTGATCGACTGCTGCGCAGTGCAGTTCCTGGACACGGCCGGGATCCGCACGCTCAAGGAGGTCTGCAAGGACTACGGGGACATCGGTGTCCGCGTGCTGCTGGCCCAGTGCAGCCCTTCCGTCAGGGGCTCCCTGCTGCGGGGGGAGTTCTTCAAAGAGGGGGAGGACCACCTGCTCTTCCACAGCGTGCACCAGGCCGTGGACTTTGCCCTGGGCACGCAGGGGCACCGCGCTTCGAAGAACTAGCTCGGAGAGATAGAGGCTGGAACGAAGGCTGGGAAAAGGTGTCTGTGTGTCTATGCAATCGATGTGTGCGTGCTCAGAGAGCAGGGAGGGTGGTGTCGCACGCTGGGACTGTGCAATCTCTCTGGATTTACGTGCCAGGTGTAGTGGTTCCGCAGCAGGTACTGAACGAAGGCAATTCTTAACTTGATTGTGGCCAATCTGTGAATCTGAGTTTTCATAGGGTCCTTCATCTCATGTCTCCTCTCTGGAGCTTTCTGTGTCTTTGTTCCACTCATAAGTTGTGATCAGGTCTTTTTTTGCAACTCTGTCCTGGTGGATGGGGTGGGGTTTTGGAGTAGTCTGGACGTCCTGTCCAGCTGAAGAATGAGGCAACTCATTTCTCATCCCTCATTCTGGCGTTGCTTTCCATCACCACACCCTCGTGTTTGCCAAGGAACGGCTGCCAGGGACTGTTTGCTCTGGTCTTTACTGGGCAGTGTTTGATTTTGCAACCTCCCTGAACCTGAGGCAGGTAGAGAAATCAAATCTAAACATGCAGGAAAATGTCCTAATGAATATCTTCTAACCAAGCACCTCTCACCTCCAGAGGTTCTGGCACTGCCTCCTAATTCAGCCAGGCCACAAGGGCATGGTTATCTCACTTCTCCACGGGCCTTTACCTGCCTGTGCCCATGCAAATGTTGCCTCTCCAGCTTGATTTTAATTATTTTTTTTTCAGAGATGATTCTAGAAGTCTGGTTCATGTTCATGGTCAGTCAGTTGTTTTCCTAATATTTAGGAGCCCTTTAGAATTGTGAGCATTAGATATGGAAAATATCTAGTTCTTTAATTTTAACCAAAAAAGTCTCTTCTAGGCAGTTTTTTATGCCAGGCAGACAGAATCACAGGCACCAAAGTGGGAAGGGACAAATGGATTATCCAACATCTGCCCAGATGTGTCCATGTCACACAGACTTTGTGCATGAATGCAGAATTTATTGACTATAAACCCTTCGCTCTGTCCTGGACTTTATGCTGTGGGAGTGTACAGACCATTGGAAAAGGAGCCAGAAAAATTCTTTGCTGAACTTTACTTCACCAGGTCAGTGTAAATAGAACTTTTTACTTTGATTTTAAATTGTGTGGAAGTGAAGAGTGCCTGTTCTTCATGCTCAAATACAAGGGTAGGAAGATGTTCTCTCTGCTCACAGCAGTAGAATACAATTGTGAAGGCAGAATTGAGAGCTGAACAGTTTTTCCTGAGTAGTAGCTCTACATTGCACACATCCCTGGAAGAGGGTGCTTTCCTCCCAGAGGAGTTTACAATCTGAATTCCAGGTGCTTCCCAGCTTTTAAAAGGGAAAGGTGCTGTGTACAGACAATATTTTCATCCTTAATAATTCAAAAATAATGAGTCAGGAGTCAAAAAAAGCATAAAATTCAATATGAATTGTGAAATGTTTACTAAATAGAAAGATATTTTGAGTTTAAACTGTTTTGTTGGTTTTTTTTTTTTTTTCTGAGCAAGGACCAGTAACTATTCTCTTGTTTCTGTGAAAGCTGAAAGTCATGGATCACTTCATTCTGGGAGCCTCAAAAAAGGATGAGGCAGCAAGAAGATGAGTCCTTTCTGCGTTGACTGAACTTTTACTACATTTTTAGGACATCAGAGCAGCAAAGAAGTACCAGGGAAGGTGAGGGGTGGCTATAGCACACCTTGGAAAGGAGAACCTCCCTGACATCCACCCATTCCAGGTCCTAGAAGTGGCACTGGTGAGGAAAGGAGCCTCTGTGTGTCCCAGAGAAAAGTCTGCAGTATTCGAACCCCACAGACACTGTTCTGCCTCAGCCTTGAGGCTGTTTATGCAAGGGGATGAACCCCAAATTCTGCTGAATTTCTCCTTTGCTGCCGTCACCTCCTGCAGGAAGGTTTTTAATCTGGGCTGAGGATCCTCTGTGCAGTTTGGGGAGCTGTAATCACCGACTTGGCGTTGCCAGAGAGGATGGGGCTGAGCTGTCTAACAGCAGGGAGCAGGGGCAGTGCGAGGAGGGCAGGGGAAGTTCTGGTTTCATCTTGAACCAAACCTGTTCTTTGTTTCCACTCGGAGCCCCTGGCTGGGAAGGTTTGTCCCCACAGGATGGCAATGCCACGGCCTGGGGGCCTCCCTGTGCAGCACAATTTGTTCACAGGATCAGAAGGAATCTCTGGAACTTCGAACAAAAGCCTCGATGCAGTTTTGAAATGCTGATTTTTAACCCCTGCTTTGCCAGAGGGCAGAGCAGCGCTAGGAGCGCTGGAAGTGCTGATGAAAAACGACAGCACAGGCTTGTTGCAAATGTTATTTTTGTTACTGCAAATGTTCCTGCCTTCCTGCAGCTGCTTGTTCTCACTCCTTTGCCCTGAGGCATGGGCAGGACACAGAGAGAGGAGGAAGGAGCAGCTGGCCAGGACACTTGAGGGCAGGTCAGCCACGAGTGGGACAAAAGTCAGATAGAAACTGCGCTGGGTGATTCTTTCCTCTTTCCCTCTCTCCCAAATTCTTTCCATGCTGCCCTGGTGGAGATTTTTTTCACCTGTGACCATGCACAGGTTTGTGTAGCCAAATTCTAAACCTGTATTTATTAAGAGATGGCATTGCAAATCCGTTCCTGTCTGTGCCAGGAAGGGAGGAATAGCACTGTTAACTCCGAGAAGGACACTTCCCACAGCTAGTGGGATGTGTATTTGTGGCTCCTGGGTATTTATTCACATAAAAGCACAATAAAACAGCCGTAAAACGATTTTTCAGGTAATTAAATTAGATTATAGCTAAGAGATGCAGTGATTTATGTTTACCTGGAGCACATTGCATTTGGCCTCAGTGCTGTTTGTGCAGTCTCCAAATTCCATTTCAAGCAAAACACAAGAAACTATTAAAATGCAGCAGCAAAAGCAGGCAGGCAACCAAAAGAAATACTTTTAATGTTCTTATTTAAAGTAACGTCCAGGGGTCATAGCATTCATAAGTCTGTATTAATGCACTGGCCTGGTTAAAAGGGAACTGAAATAAATGTTGTTTGCCAGAGAGTTCAGTGCAATAGGGAGTTCTTAGGAATTAACTGGAGATTAGAGCTTGTTGTGGCTGGAATTTCTTAGAGCAGTGGGTTCCAGCCCGTTTCCTTTCAGGCCTGTAATAATTTTTTAGCAGTGACATTGATCTGATTGGAGCCTGCTGGCAAGAAGCACATCTTGCTTGAATTTGTTTATGGACCTTTTAAAGCAATCCAGTTTTATCTTTAGGAATTGTGGATCACTACTTGGAAGCTTTTGCTCTAAAGAATTTGTTTTATAAAGGAATTCCATATATTTATATATTTTGCTGCTGTGTGATGGATGCAGCAGCTGGATATCTCCATTTATGCTTTTGTGACATTCCTGTCCTGTCCTGCAAAGGGCTCTCCTGCCTTCTGCTCCTTTAAATGAGCAGGGGAGGGCATGTGCCAGGTTTTTTAAGCCATGCTCACTGCTCTCTGTGCCTTCCCTCACCCCTGAATTTGTAAACTATGGGAAGAGGGACCCTCAGAACAATTGGGTTTGGGTTATTCATCTGTCTGGAGCAGGGATGTTCCTCCCAGGTGCAACCTTCAGCACCCCAGCCAGACTGGAAGATGGTGTAAATCAGTTCATCGCCATTCCCAAATGTCCCAATCAGCAATTATCAGTCTAAACGAAGACTTAAGAGATCATTAGCACGTTCATTAATGACAGCAACAGAGCTGTTACAGAAATGAACGCTCTCAGTCTCAGCTGGGCTGAAAATGTCTTTAGCACTCCTGCTGAATGTCAGGCTCTGTTTTTTCCACGGGTGTTGCTCTGAGTGGTGTCAGCTCCTCCTGACGTGGCGGCTGCACCAATAAATGTTTCACTTGTCTGAGTGCTTCGACACGGAAAGCACTTTCAGCCCACTTCCCAAAACAGGGACAGCCCCTGCAGTGGGCACAGGGTGCTTGTTTTGGGTTTGTACTGACACCGCCAGCCGGTGATTTAGTGATGCTGATTTCCTTTAAGCCTCTGATGCTTCTTTCTGTGTTTTGCTGCAAGACACCGAGTATTGACTGTAAACACGGGAATTTGTGTGTGTTGGTGTTCCATGTGAGCTGCTGCTCAGTTTTCAGGATCTTTTGATAAGGCCAAAGCTCCTGAGCAGTCAAGTGAGTGTAGAACAACCCCAAAAGCCTCCCTGTCCTCTGGGAGAGCGAGGGCTGGGGGCTGTGCTGGGTGAGGGGCTCACACCGGAGCCTCAGCCTGGTCTGGGGCTGGCAGAGGTTTTGGAGCTCTTTGTGCTGGGGCTGGCAGAGGTTTTGGAGCTCTTTGTGCTGCCCAGGAGCCCCAGGGGAGCCTGGAGGTGTCTTTGTCCCGGGGTCACTGTGGCTTGGTCGTGCCTTTGTCCACGGTGAGCGTGGCACCAGCCGCTGTGCTGGGTTCTGTCTGCCAGGGGTTTCTGGCTTTGTGCTTATTTATTTTTGTCTGATTCTAACCTCAGTCCACACCTGGCTGTCCCAGCCAGGCCAGCAGAGCTGCAGCCACGGAGGGAGAAATCACAGCCACCCTTTTGTCTCTGCTCATTTCTTGTGCTGCCTTTTGTCAGGAGATTAAAATCCGCTGCTGGTGGGGCTGGGGAGCAGAGGTGAGAATTGCAGGCAGGAAAACATCCTGGGTTTAAGCCAGTCCATGCCCAGGGCCTTGTGCTGAGGTGGGTGAACTCAGCCTGTGCTCAGTCCGAGGTCCAGCTGGGGGTGAAACTCTTCGGGCAAAAATCTGTTTCAGGGCATTATCTTCTGTTGTGGGTTGGGTTTTATCCACCTGCTTTGGGAAAGTGATTAAATGCTTGAGGTAATTCACAGATTTTAATTTTTTTTTTTAAATGAACATGGCTAAGCTGCTGCAGCTGTGATGCAAACACTCCCGTGCTGCTCTGGCCAGGCAGGGGCTTTGTCTTTGTGGTGCTGAGTTTGTTCTGCTGAGTGTGGGATGATGCTGTGGGGCTCCAGCAGTGATGGAACTCCAATATTGGTGTGTTTCTCCACACGAGAAGGGTTTGCCCTTCCCTGCTGGCACAGACAGAGGAGTCCTGTCTTTAGCACAGGCTTTGCACTGGGAATGACCTCGTTAAGTCCCAAGAGTTAATTACACTGGATCATCATCTTTATAAGCCTTTGTAGGATCAACTGCTCATGTGAAAATCAACCTGATCTTTGCAATTTCAGTCAAATTCTATCTGAAGTGGAAATAATTCTGAGCCTTGATTTTTCTTTTGAGATCATTGCCATTCTGAAAGGCCTCTGGTTAAGTAATATGGCAAATATTTAATATATATATTTAGTTCATAGCATTAGTACCTGTCTGGTTTTTTTTCTAGAGATTCTATAAGCTAAGGCATAATGGTATTCTTTGATGTGGAAATTCATAAAATATTTCAGCACTGGATGGAGAATCAAGTTTCCATTGAGGTAAAATCACTGCTAAAATATTTGAATTCCAGCTCTGACAGCACTTAGTCCAGCTCCCAAATGATCTAAAGACTCCACATGGAGGTAGGAAGCATTTTGTTGAACTTGGGTCCAATTTCTAATGTCTGATTTTATACTTAAAGAAGTCAATTTTATGTGTATTTGAAATGCAGTTGAGACATGGTTAAGGAGAGGAGATCTCATTTTTTCTGGCAAGCACTTGATGCTTTGAGTCTTAGGCTCGTGTTCCTGACCATCTCTAGTGCCTTGGTACGTTCTGGGGGATGATTTTTTGAATAATTTAGAATTCAGAATAATTTTAGATAGTTGTGAATAATCCTCTGCAGAACAAACAAAATGGCAAACTGTGCCTGGAGTTTGTTGGAGAATCAATTGAACCAAACAGGACCTCAGGACTGGAGCAGATTCCATTGGCCAGCAGATCTGGCCCGTTTACAAAATAATTTATGTGTTATTGGAGCAAAATGTGGGGAAATTATGTAGTGGGTAGAAAAAATCACTTTATTTGTTGTTGTGACTTGTCTGTGCAGTAAAAATAAATAAAAATAAGGTGTAAACCCTCCAGGTGGGGGGTGGAGCACAGGGTGGTGGGGGAGCTGTGTCACTCCGTGCTGCCAGGGACCGTCCCGTGCCCAGCCTGGGGACAGAGGTGCTGCCACCGCCCCCTCCCTCAGCGCTGGGCTCACCAGCCAGAGGTTTGTGGGGAAATCTGGATTTGCCAGGAGCTGTGTCATGTCCAGCCATCAGTCCTGTGTCCATCCTCTGCGTGGTGGTGGCTCTCCCTTGCCCTGTCCTGAGCTGGATCCATTGTTATTTTTAACTGTTCATGTGCCTTATTGTCACTGGAGATTTGTTAGCCTGGAACTTTCTGTCAGATCTGGTAAAATCATTGGGGTTTCTTCAGCACAATTAAAAGATGAGATTTGTGGGATTTTGTTGTTGGACAAATGCTTGATCATGCAATCCCAGGTGGGGGGGTTGGGAGGGAGCACAGAGGGTCACTGGTGTCACCTCCCTGCCCCAGCAGGGCCATCCCAGAGCTCAGGGCACAGCAGGGTGTCCCCACAGCTCTGCAATGTCCCCAGGAGGGGACCCCGCAGCCTCTCTGGGCTCTGCTCAGGGCCCCCAGGACGCTCTGCTGGCTCAGGGACAGCTCCTTGTCCCCCAGAACCCCCAGATCCTTCTCCACAGAGCTGCTCCAGCAGGGCCCCCCAGCCTGTGCTGGTACCTGGGGTTGTTCCTCCCCAGGTGCAGGACCCTGCATCTGCCCTGGGTGAATTTCAGGCAGGTCTTTGCCCATCTCTCCACGCTGTCCAGGCCCTTTGGGAGGGCAGCACAGCCCTCGGGGGTAGGGCTGCTCCTCCCGGCTCTGTGTCAGCAGGGAACCCCTCATCCAGTCGCTGATGGGTGAGTTCGACAGCGCTGGGCCCAGCACGGAGCCCTGGGGATGCCACCGGTGACAGAGCTCCAGCCCGAGCCTGTGCCACTGGTCAGGACCCCCTGGGATCAGCCGGCTCCCAATCCATCCCTCTGCCCGCCCCTCCAGCCCACCCTGCCCGGGTTTGCTCGGGAGGAGGGTGTGAGAGACTGCCACGGGCGACAAAGCCCACTGCTCTGCCACAGAAGATGCTGCAGCTGTAAGGTTTGGAGAGAAAAGCCAGATGTGTTTTGAGTGGTGAGTCCCAGTCCCTGTTGGGGCTGGCAGTCCCTGCTGGGATGTGCAGTGTACACACAGCTCTGTGCCCTGTTCTCTCTCTCTCACAGCTCTGTCCCCTGTTCTCTCTCACAGCTCTGTGCCCTGCTCTCTCTCACAGCTCTGTGCCCTGCTCTCTCTCACAGCTCTGTGCCCTGCTCTCTCTCACAGCTCTGTGCCCTGCTCTCTCTCACAGCTCTGTGCCCTGCTCTCTCTCACAGCTCTGTGCCCTGCTCTCTCTCACAGCTCTGTGCCCTGCTCTCTCTCACAGCTCTGTGCCCTGCTCTCTCTCACAGCTCTGTGCCCTGCTCTCTCTCACAGCTCTGTGCCCTGCTCTCTCTCACAGCTCTGTGCCCTGCTCTCTCTCACAGCTCTGTGCCCTGCTCTCTCTCACAGCTCTGTGCCCTGCTCTCTCTCACAGCTCTGTGCCCTGCTCTCTCTCACAGCTCTGTGCCCTGCTCTCTCTCACAGCTCTGTGCCCTGCTCTCTCTCACAGCTCTGTGCCCTGCTCTCTCTCACAGCTCTGTGCCCTGCTCTCTCTCACAGCTCTGTGCCCTGCTCTCTCTCACAGCTCTGTGCCCTGCTCTCTCTCACAGCTCTGTGCCCTGCTCTCTCTCACAGCTCTGTGCCCTGCTCTCTCTCACAGCTCTGTGCCCTGCTCTCTCTCACAGCTCTGTGCCCTGCTCTCTCTCACAGCTCTGTGCCCTGCTCTCTCTCACAGCTCTGTGCCCTGCTCTCTCTCACAGCTCTGTGCCCTGCTCTCTCTCACAGCTCTGTGCCCTGCTCTCTCTCACAGCTCTGTGCCCTGCTCTCTCTCACAGCTCTGTGCCCTGCTCTCTCTCACAGCTCTGTGCCCTGCTCTCTCTCACAGCTCTGTGCCCTGCTCTCTCTCACAGCTCTGTGCCCTGCTCTCTCTCACAGCTCTGTGCCCTGCTCTCTCTCACAGCTCTGTGCCCTGCTCTCTCTCACAGCTCTGTGCCCTGCTCTCTCTCACAGCTCTGTGCCCTGCTCTCTCTCACAGCTCTGTGCCCTGCTCTCTCTCACAGCTCTGTGCCCTGCTCTCTCTCACAGCTCTGTGCCCTGCTCTCTCTCACAGCTCTGTGCCCTGCTCTCTCTCACAGCTCTGTGCCCTGCTCTCTCTCACAGCTCTGTGCCCTGCTCTCTCTCACAGCTCTGTGCCCTGCTCTCTCTCACAGCTCTGTGCCCTGCTCTCTCTCACAGCTCTGTGCCCTGCTCTCTCTCACAGCTCTGTGCCCTGCTCTCTCTCACAGCTCTGTGCCCTGCTCTCTCTCACAGCTCTGTGCCCTGCTCTCTCTCACAGCTCTGTGCCCTGTTCTCTCTCTCTCACAGCTCTGTCCCCTGCTCTCTCACCCACGCGGGCTCTCAGGGCACTTCCCAGCCCATAAATCAGGGCACTGACTGATGGCACTTTCACCTTGCTCTGCCCCCGCCGCCCTGTGCAGCCAGGGTGGGGTTTGTCGTGGCATTCCTAACCATGATCAGCGTGTGGGGACAGTGATGTGCCGTGTGCCGGGGAGCAGCACCCTCCTGTGGGCCAGGACTGAATTCCTGAAGAGCGGGAATGGCCGGGTTTGGTGGTACTTGTCCTTTATAAAAGGTGTGGTTACAGCACCTGGTATTGCATACTCAGCCTTGCCAAACTGCTGCCACCCCTTTCAGTGTTCCTTGAGATACGTCAAGCTGTGCCAGGGGAGGTTTAGGCTGGATTTCAGGAAAGGTTCTTCCCCCAGAGGTGCTGGCACTGCCCAGGCTCCCCAGGGAATGGGCATGGCCCCGAGGCTGCCAGAGCTCCAGGAGCGTTTGGGCAGCGCTGCCAGGGATGGACAGGGAGGGGTTTGGGGGCTGTGCGGGGACTGGGGCTGGACTTTGATGGTCCTTGGGTGTCCCTTCCCTTTGATTCTGTGATTCTGTCCCAGGTTCTGTGGCTTGCTCAGGTCATGGCCAGTAAGCCAGAAAAACCTGCGGGCAGTTCTGGGCAGAGCCTGTGACTTTGTCTGCAAACGTGTCCTTGAGTTATGGAAAAGACTTTCCTGGCCCAGCATGGCTCAGCTTTTACCTGAGGATGCCTTTTACCTTAGGGGACCTCCGTGCACAGGCTGCAGTTTCTGTGTTGGTGCCAACAGAGTGGAAGGAGCCCTCGATTATGGGGAATGCCCGCAGGAGCTTTCTCCTGAAAAGCAGAGAACAACCACTGCCTCCAGCAAAACGAGTCTGGCTCACAGCTGACAAAACCAGGTTCAGCCAGCAGCACCTCTTACCTGTGCTGCTTTAGGCTCTGCCTCACCTGGGATTAACTAATCCTTACCTGGGATTAGCCATCCTGTACTTGGGGGGACCCCCAGCCCCATCTCCTGGGCCACGGGGCTGCTTGGGAAAGGTGTCCCAGGGCTCCCGTGCAAACTCCCGGGCACCCGGACCTTTGTTACAGCTTTTGCAGCACTTCCTCATGAAGAAGTTTCATCACCCCTTTTCCCAAACCTGTTGGCTCCCACCACACCCTGTGACAGCGTCCCAACGTTTGAGTGGTGGGAAAAAGCTTCTCCTTCTGTTTAAAATCTGATGGAAGATCCAATCTTGCCATGTGGCAGGAGATTAGATCAGGTATTAGGAGAAAATTCTTTGCTGGGTTGGAAGCTCATCTCATTCCAAACACCTTCTACTGTTGCTCCAAGCCCCATCCAGCCTGGTCTTGGACACTTCCAGGGATGGGGCAGCTTCTCTGGGAAACCTGGTCCTCACCCCCTAACGATGCCAGACAGCCTGGGCTGGGTGTCAATTCAGCATGAAATGGAAATGTGTCTCTGGGTTTTTACTCCACTGTACTCATCTGGAATCAATTCAATCTGTCTGCAGAGCATTACAGCCTTTTCAGTGATTAGCTGGATAATTTGGAAAAGGGTCATAGACGCCGGGAATGTGTCATGCAGGGAAAAATGTGAGGAGAGCAGCAAAGTGCAGCAAAAGCTGGTAAGGAATTTTTTCATCCTTGTTTTATAAATACAGCGTGCTCCCCAAAACCTCTGTAGCTGATGTGCTTGGCTCTTTGTTTCCATCTTCCAGGAGTGAAGATGCTCTTTATTGTTTTTATTTGCAGCTCTCTTGGTCCCTCTCAGCCCCCCCGTGCAGTGACACTTTTGGCCTCTGGGTATTTGTGTTATCTCTGCCCCTGCACGTTCAACGGCCCTGACAGAGAACAGGGGGCTGCAAAAACTGCTCTGTCCCCTAGGCTGTGTTATCTCTTGCAGAAATGTAAATAATCCCTTTCCAAGAAGCCACTGGAGAGGTTCTGTTCAGCTTTTTTGTCCTCGGGCACTTCTGTTGTGTTTTGCCATCTCAGCAGTGGCACCATTTCTGGGCTTGTCTCCTTTTCCTTATTTTTCCCTTTAAAAAGATGATGCTTTTTGCAGTAAATACATTTCAAGTGGAGCTGAACCAGCAGCCATCCAAAAATATTGTCAAACCCCCCACCTGAAGGTAAGGAAAAGCATCTCCCTTAACCTGGCACCTTTACCTGGCTCATTCCCTTTTTCTTTTTTAAATAAAACAGTGATCTAAGTAATGGGGAGTAGTGGGTGCAGCCATGTCCTGACCCAGGCTGGCCCATGACCCGAGAGGCTTCCAGAAGCCAAACAGTCACAAGTGTATTTACAAACCTTAAAGCAAATCAAAACCCCTTGTGCAGACCAGTTAAATCTGTTCTGAGGAAAACTGGAGGTGCCAGCTTGTGATGCATTGACACAGCAGCACAGACTTCAATTTGCTGCATTTACCTGTTGCATTCTCAGATAACAATAAAATTCCTGGATAACAATGACAGACCCAGAAAATTCCATGATTTTTGCTAACTTCAAGCTAGAAAACTGCAAATGCCATTTCTGCATTTCCTCATACCTGGAGCTTGCTCCCACCCGGCTGCAGTGCCTGTGGGGCAGATGGATGTTAAACTGCTCACACACCATGCCAGGAATACAAAGTTTGGATTTCATGCTCTGGAAACCGGAGGGGCCATGTCAGTGCAGGCAGGGTCCTGTCTCCACCTGCACTGTGTGAGCTGAAACCATCTGTGCAGCCCAGCCCTGCCCAGGATGGAGCTGAACGTGGAGAGAGTTTACAGTGGCAATAAAGAGCAAGCCTTGAGGATGCTTTTGGAAACAAACTTTCAGCTGTGCTGCCCTTGCGTGGGGAAGGCAGCACAGCCCTGGGTGGCTCAAGGTCACCTGCAGTTCCCTGGTGGGTTTCTTTGTTTGAGCTGGTTGTGATGCATTTCCCACAGGGAATGTGAAACTTTTGTGCTTTCTGCCCTTGCCTCACCTCATCCAGGAAAAGGAATTCCAGAGGTGTCCACAGTGTCACCAAGGGTGTTCTTACAGCCCCTTTGCTGGGATGGAGGACATGGAGTGGCCTCTCCTCAGTGCCCACGGCCAGAATTTGCAGCACAGAGAACCAAACTCACGGGGAAGCCAGCGGGGACAAGGAGCTTGAGAACTGGAAAAAGTATGGACTATTCTAAAGTAAAGTATGGACTATATTTAAGTAGTTATTTAATATTTGAGTATAGAAAAGCAACTTGGAATTTGCACACAATAAAAGGGAGAAAAAAAATTGTAGGGCAGGGTGGCAGGGAAGGCTTGGAGATGGAAGCCTCAGAGAGGGGAAGAGCAGGGCTGTGTCAGGGCTTACCAAGCTCTGTCAGGGGGTAAAGGAGACCTTAACAAATAAAAGAGTTCCAGAATATATAAGTGAAGATGGAATTTGGAAGGAAAAGCAGCAGCAGGCAGTGGCAGCAGGGTGGAGGCTGAAGGTAACCTAAACCCTGCCACACACATGGAAAAGGTGCTTTGCCCCATTTTCGTGGTGGACAGGGCAGAGATCCAGAGCTGGATCTTCCTAAATAAGATCAAACCCCAGCGATGGGTTGTGCTCAGCTGTGCTTCATCCCAGGGAACAATCAGACTTAGAAGTCCAGCCTGGTCAGCTCTTCAGTGACAGACTCATCACTCCTTCAGTGAATTTCAAGATGAAGGATTCATAGAGAAAATGGAAATTTGGGTCATTTGCTCAGGAAGAAGACGGAAAAGAAAATGAGTGAGTAGAGATCACATCACCCAGGCCAAGGCACAAAATGAGCTGTAACTAGGAACAATTACAAAGTGTCTGAGAGGATCATCTTTTCAGCAGGAGCAATGACAAGGCCAAGGAAAGAGACAGTCTTACTGAGCATAGGGGAAGGAAAGCTCTCAACAATGCACCTGAAAATACATGAGCTGTGGAGGAATGGCAGAGAATAAAGAATTGATATAAATAGATAAAAACATTGAGCAGCTGCCTCCCTACCACGTGCTCTCATTTTCTCCTGCTGCCAGAGAACACGGATGTTTCTTATTTATTTACTCCTAATTACTGAGCTCCAGACTTCCCCTGATGAGATAAATGTAGCTCAGGATGCTGGTCTTCCCCTTCCCTTCCCTCAGGGTGTCTCCCCAGCATCTGCATCCAAACCTTGTGGAAATCCCACCTCTCCACCCCCACTCCAGCTCTCCAAACGCTGTGGGCTCTCGGCCCCTCCCCAGGCAAAGGCCAAGGTGTCTGTGTGGCAGGCATTTATCCAGCTGCACAGGGCAAGGCACAGCCAGCAGAACCTGGGCTAGGTCAACGGAAAAGAGATGGAAAAGAAGGAGGGGGAGCAAGGGGAGTGGGAGTGTGTGCTGAGAGGCCTGCTGGAGGTTGTTGGCACAGCTCACAAGGGCAGAGCAGTTCCAGCTGGTATTTATGTGGCTGCTGTTTCCACTCAGGGTGATGAACAGTCCTTTTTTCCTGGCTGCTGGTGCAGTTGCTCACCTTTACCTACCAAATAACACAACCCTGCACTTTCCTTAATTGTGTTTCTGCCCAGCAAAACCCCTTGGTATCTGTGCTAGTCTCTAAAGGGCTCTGCAAAATGTGAATTGTGCAGATTTGACTCGTCCCAGGTTCTACTGTCTCCCTGAAATAAGCTGTGTCACCACAGGTATCAAAAAGGTGTCTCCACACCTTTGCTCTCTGCTTTACAGAGCCTCTGTGGAGGAAAAGCCACCAGGAAAGGAAAGTCGTTCTGGAATGAGCTTTGCTTCTTGGTTTTTGGCACAAAAGCTTGCCCAGAATAGATGAAAACCTGCGGAGAAGCCCAGCAGGACCTGAGCTCGCTCAGTTCAGAGAGGGGCAGAGCAGGGAGGTTTCTTTCCATCGTTGCCCTTGTTTAGCAAACACTTCTCCAGATCCCAGCAATCCTCTTATCTGGCAGGAGCACTTCTCTAAGCCCCTTCAATCATTCTTCATGTCCAGAACAAGTTGTCAGCCCAAATACTCTCTCAGAAGGGTGTTTGTTGTCCAAACACAGCTCTGTTTGGCGGCTGCACCGTCTGCAGCAGCTGGAGAGAGATAAAAGAGAGATGGCTTGGCTCGGGAGCTCAGATCCCAAGGGAAGTGCCACATGGGCCGGGTTTTCCTCTGCTCAGGGGGTGCTGCGAGGTGGAGACAGCTCTGTCCCCAGGGCAGAAGCTCCAGCTGGTGAGGAAACACCCAGTCAGCAGCCAGAGGTAAGATTTGGTGATGTGTGCAGGGCAGGGGAATGGGATTTCTCCTCATCCCAGCTCAGGTCCAAACCACAGCCACTCTGGGTCTCCCCTCAGGAGCGTTTTTCCGTGTGTCTGTTGTTCAGTTGTCATAAAAAGGCGTTTTGTCGCATCTGCACTTTGACTGAAAATCTTGGGGTAGCTCTGGAAGGTGTCTCTGCTACTTAACCATCCTGAAAAAGCAGGATGGTTTCATTCTGCAGATGGGAGCCCCTGTTCGATGCAAGCCACTAATGCTATTTAAAATTGTGTCATGTTGCAGGAAAAATTATTTTGCAAATTATCTCCCTTGCCCACATGTTGATTCCTAAAGTATCATTTGGAATATCTCAATGTTTCCAAAATAATTTTTTCCTAAGTAGCAGTGTCTTAAAAGCAGTCAGAGTTCTTGAAGGAGTTTTCATTTCAGCGAAATTCAGTGGAATTTCCCTGAAATTCAGTGAAGTTCCTGTTTCAAAACAAGAGGGACGGGGAAGGAGCATGGGGGCCTCTGTTGCTCTGCTCCTGATATGGGGGTTGTGGTTAATCAGGTCCCTAAGTGACAACAAACAAATCAGCCTTGGGAAAATGCTTTTGTTCGATTTGGCCGAGGTTATTTCCCTTTATTTATTCATCTGTCTACCCGTGCCATGAGCCCTGGAGCCAAGCAATCCCTGGTGCTCCTGCTTCAGGCCTGCCCGCTCTCCTGCCCCGGGGCCATGGAGGACACGTCCAGCCAGAAGCCAGCGCCGAGCAAGGACACCCTGGGCTCCCTCAGGCCGCAGGAGCCTCCTGCCACTTTCATCAGCCTGGAGGAGCACGAGCCCAGGGACTTCAGCACCAAGGAGTTCGTGCTGGAGAAAGCCAGAGGCGCCTGCAGGTGCGGCCGCCGGGGCCTCGGCGCGGCCCTGCTCCGGCTCTTCCCGCTGCTGGAGTGGCTGCCCCGCTACAGCCCCCGGGCCCAGCTGCTCGGGGACGTCGTCTCGGGGCTCCTGGTGGGGATCGTGGCCATCCCTCAGTCCATCTCCTACTCCCTGCTGGCCAACCAGGACCCCATCTACGGCATCTACACCAACTTCTTCTGCAACCTGATCTACGCGGCCACGGCCACGTCGCGCCACGCCAGCGTGGGCTCCTTCGGGGTGCTGTGCCTCATGGTGGGGCAGTCGGTGACGCGGCACCTGCAGCTGGCGGGGTACGGGGACAGCGGCGCTGCCCTCGGGGGCAACTCCAGCTCCCCCAGCAACGGCACAGAGGCCTGTGACAGGAGCTGCTACGCCATCACCGTGGCCCTTTCCTTGAGCTTTCTGGTCGGTCTTTACCAGGTACAGATGTTCCTTCTTGTGCTGTTTCCTCCCAGGAATTTCTCTGAGTTGGAGATCTCTGAGTGTTGGTTCAGACTTAGGAGTGCAGAGAAACATTTCTAGACCCTGACACCCTTGAATCCCTGTGAATGCAGTGATTTTTAAAAGTGTAACGCAGCTGAGTGAGGGGAATTTGTTCTCCTCCATGGGATAGCCAGGTCCTTGGATGTGTCTGGAACATCTTCAGGATCAGACACAGCAAGGATGAAAAGGGCCTGGGTGAGACCTTCCCACCACCGCAGTCCTGCAGCTGGCAGCTTAGAACAGGTTTGGGGCTGACAAGAATTGTCCTCAAGGGCCCTACCATGCTCCCTGGCAGTGTCCCCTCTGAGCTGTCACTGAGCAATCCCAGGCTTTTCCACCGGGACAGCCAAAATTCAGAGCATCACAATGGTTTTATGCCACTGAGTGGTACCCAGAGCTGCTCTGATGGGGCTGCTTGTGAGGAGGCAGCACCAGGGACCTCATTGACTTTTTTGTGTGGCATCCCCAGCCACAGACCAGTGTTAAAGGTCTCTCTAGTTTTCCACAGCCCAGATTAACTCTGGAAGACAAATTCCTCACATGGAATGCTCAGCACATCCACAGAGTAGCCAGAGCTGCTAAAGTGGCAGCAAAGTGACATAAATTGCCAGCCAGCCCTTCCAGGCCTTCTCACCCATGCTGAAGTTGGGGCTGCTTTGCTTTTCAGATCCTGCTGGGGGTTTTACAGCTGGGCTTCGTGGCTGTCTACCTGTCAGAGCCTCTCCTGGGTGGCTTCGTGACCGGCTCCAGCCTCACCATCATCACCTCCCAGATGAAATACCTGCTGGGCCTGAAAATCCCGCGTCACGAGGGGGTGGGCTCCTTCATCCTCACCTGGGTGGACCTTTTCAGGTACATCCACAACACCAACATCTGCGACCTGCTAACCAGCCTGGTGGCTTTGGCCATCATCGTGCCCGTCAAGGAGCTCAACGAGCGCTACAAGGAGAGGATGAAGGCCCCGTTCCCCATCGAGCTGCTGGTGGTCATCGTGGCCACGCTCATCTCCCACTACTTTGACTTCGAGCAGCGCTACGAGGCCGCTGTGTGTGGGGACATCCCCACGGGCTTCAGGAAACCCACTCTGCCAGACTTCAGCCTGTTTCCCAGCCTGGCAGTGGATGCTCTGCCCATTGCTGTCATCGGCTTTGCCATGACCGTGTCCCTGGCGGAAATCTTTGGCAAAAAGCACGGCTACGCCGTCAGTGCCAACCAGGAGATGATCGCCATCGGCATGTGCAACCTCGTCCCTTCCTTCTTCTACTGCTTTGCCAGCTCTGCTGCCCTGACCAAGACTCTGCTGAAGGAGTCCACGGGGAGCCAGACCCAGGTGTCTGGGCTGGTCACCTCCCTGGTGCTGCTGCTGGTGCTGCTGTGGATCTCCCCGCTCTTCTACTCGCTCCAGACCTCCATCCTGGGGGTGGTGACCATTGTCAACCTGCGGGGTGGCCTCAGGAAGTTCCGTGACACGCCCAGGATGTGGCAGCTCAGCAAGCTGGACACCATGGTGTGGTGGCTGACCATGCTGTGCTCCACGCTGGTCACCACGGAGATCGGGCTGCTCGTGGGCGTTTGCTTCGCCCTGCTCTGCATCATCTTCCGCACGCAGCGACCCCGGGCCACGCTCCTGGGCAAGGTCAGCAACAGGGAGATCTACGAGGACCAGGCCACCTACAAACAGCTCAGCAGCATCGCCAACGTCAAAATCTTCCGCTTCGAGTCCTCCCTCTACTACGCCAACAAGGACTATTTCAAGGCTGTTCTGTACCAGAAAACCGGGGTCAATCCTGTCCTGCTGGGGGCCCGGGCACGCACAGACACAGGCGGCAGCAAGGGCTTTTGGGGCACCGGGTTTGGCTGCCTGAAACAGGCCGGGAGAAGGGCTGAGAAGCCTCCAGCAGACGCCTCTCCCCCCTCCACCGACATGCACACCCTCATCCTGGACTGCGGGGCCATGCAGTTCATAGACACCGTGGGTCTCTCCGTGCTGAAGGAGACACACCACGACTACGAGCAGGTCGGTGTCCAGGTGCTCCTGGCCAACTGCAACCCCTCCATCCGCCAGCGGCTGCGGGAGGGAGGCTGGGCTGGCGAGGCCGGCAGCGCCGGGGGCCAGCTGCCCTTCCACAGCATCCACGATGCCGTGCAGTTTGCTGAGCGCCGGCACCGGGGGGAAAGCAAGGACAAACAGGCTGCTCTCCCGGACCCCGAAGACCTGAACTTCCAGGTGGCTTTGTAGCGCTGTGTGCGAGGAAAGGTTTCTGACGGGGCCGGGCTGGGGAGCGGGCTGGGTGCTGGTGCCGTCAGAGCGCGCAGG
>VZRO01002535.1:399882-474392 GCA_013397915.1 Daphoenositta chrysoptera
TGCCCGGTGTCCCCCGGGAGCGGTGCCCGGTGTCCCCCTGGTGCTCGGTGTCCCCCCGGTGCCCGGTGTCCCCCGGGAGGGGTGCCCGGTGTCCCCCCGGTGCTAGGTGTCCCCCGGGAGCGGTGCCCGGTGTCCCCCCGGTGCTCGGTGTCCCCCGGGTGCGGTGCCCGGTGTCCCCCCGGTGCCCGGTGTCCCCCCGGTGCTCGGTGGAGCCCCGGAGCGCTCGGAGGGAGCGGAGGGAAGGTTGGTGCGTGTGTGGCTGCACAGGTAAAGGTGGGAGCGAGCCGCTCCCGCGGCCGCCGGCCCCGCTGGGATGCGCGGCCCGTGTGGCCAGCAAAGGGCCGGGATGGGCCCGCGGGAGGAGCGGGCCCGAGGCTGGCAGAGGGCAGGAGCCCCTGGCACAGGGGAAGGCGCCGGGAGGGGAGGCTCGGCGGGCTCTGCATGAGTGGGAAACTTTGCTTAAGTGAGGATGAATGGGTGTCCCTGGAAGAGTCCAAAGAACGGGCAGGTTGTGGCACTCCTGGACGCGGTTCAGGGGTGGCCTTGGCAGAGCTGCGGGAACGGTTGGACTCGAGGATCTCAGAGGGGCTTTCCAGCCCCAATTATTCTGTGATTCTGAGGTGAAGGAAGGTGTTTTCCCGGACTGGGGCAGCTTTGTGCTCTGCCAGTTGTGTCCCAGGGTCCAGAGTGCAAAGGCTCCGGTCGCACTGGAGCTCTCCAAGCTCTGTATCCGCTCCAAGCTCGTGTCACCAAGGTTAAGCATTTTGTCACTGCTGAACTTGCTCAGAATTACTCCAGAGTGAGGGAAGTTCACGGGAGTCCTGCTCAAGTGTGAGTGCTTTGATTCAGGTGCTGGGAGTGGAGCCGGGTTGTGGATCTGACTGCGGGAGAGACAGAGCTGTGCCCGGGACTGAAAGAATAGTGTCACTTCCTCAACCCCTGGTGCATCTTCCCTTGCTCCAAAACAAACCTCACCCCCGGAAACTTGACAGAAGGGTGAGTAATTAAAACATTACACACTGCAAGTTTGTGCTGCGTGAGGGAGGTGAGGAAGGAGCCAAGTCCTGGTTTGTGTGCCTGGAGTGTGCTTTGAAATGTGTGATGTCATTATGACTTCATTTCTTCTTAAAACCAAAATACTTTCCTTTTAATGGGAACATTGCCCTGTGTTTCTTGAAGGAGGATGATTTTTCTCTGTCCCTGTTGCTGCAGTTGGCTGTCCTCGCTTGGCAAAGGCAGGGTGGAGTTTTTCAGGAGATGACTTGGATGTTGTCAGTGTAGCAGAGGGTGATGGATAGCCTGGCTGAGGTCGGTCTCCAGGGAAGGAATCGGGGATGTGCAGCAGCTGTGCCGTGCCGCCCCTTGGGGGAAGAGCCACGGGTGTGCTCAGGGACCCAGGGATGGGAGCATTCCCACCAGGAATGGGGACTGCTGTGACAGGCAAGGAGCAGCAGCACCTTCCTCTCCTCTGAGATCTTCCCTCTGCCTCCTTCCTCTGCCAGCCTGACCTTGGCACTGCCAGCACTGTCCAATTACGCCGTTGGAAAACAAACATGAGTCAGGCTGTGAGTCTGCTTAAATAACAACTCCTTCCACACCAAGGTGTGTTTGTCTTATTTCCTCAAGCAGGCTCTGACCGGGGACACACAGGAATAGTTGAGCTTCCCCAGGACTTCGTAAACACTGATTTAGGAGTGCTCTGACTGAGCCTGTTGGCTCATTAAGGCCTTCTAGGAAGTCTCCAAATCGTACATTCAGCTCCTCTGCGCCAACTGTGCTCCTGCAAGTGCCAGCAGTGCTTCTGCTTCTCCCCCTCCTCCTCCCCATCCTCTGGAGCCAGCTGGCATGCCTCGAGTTTTCCCCGTTTGCTCCCCTTTTCCAGGTATTCCAGGAAGTCTGAGGCAGGACAAAGAGCAAGGGGCAGGTGTCTGCCAGAACGGGGCTGAGCCTTTTGGGTGTGAAATTTCTGGAACTCGCGGGTTTCCAGGTGAATGCAGGGGAGATGCAGCTGGACCTGGGACAGAGGATGCAGGAGCCTGTGTTGGGAGTGGGGCTGAAGAGGAGGAGTTGGGAATTCCCCACTTCTCCTTTGAGGACAGCTCTGTCCTGCTTTCCTCACTCCTCTGCTCCTGGAGACAGCAGGATGGGGGGGACAAGGAGGAGGACAAGGTGGGGACCCCAATGTCCTCTGTGGGGACTGGCCGTGCTTGCTGCTGTCTCCCACACTGCAGGAGCAGTAGGAGGGGATGGAATGAGTGCCAGGAAGGTGTGAGGAGCAGCACATTGCCCTGCACATCCAGCTGTCACCCTGCACGGTATGGAAATGTTCCCTGTGGGTTTGTGTTTGAACCACAGCTGCTGTTTGAGGGGAAAGCAGGAGAGCACCGTCCTCCCAACACCTGGTGGTGTGCAGGAGTGGAGAGGAAGGGCAGGACTGCCCCATGCTTGGGTTGGTTCACAGAGGCACAAATGGAAATAATCTGAGTAATTTCAGTAAGGAGCTGCTCTGGTTTCAGATGCCCTGGGGATCCAGCACAAGGACTGGGTGGGCAGCAGCAGGAATTTCCCCATGGAAAGGGTGCTCAGGCCTTGGCAGGGGCTGCCCAGGGAGGTTTGGAGTGCCCATCCCTGGAGGTGTCCCAGGAAGGGCTGGAGGTGGCACTCAGAGCTCTGGGCTGGGGACAAGGTGGGGATGGGGCACAGCCTGGACTCGATGGGCTGGGAGGGCTTTTCCAACCCAAATGATTCTGGGATTCTGTGACTGCAGTGAACGTTGGTGTAAATCCTGAGAACTCTGTGGCTAAAATCTGGGGTGACAGTGCCAAGTCCTGCGGGTTAAAGAAAATCTCTCATGGGAATACTACTAATTAATATCCAATTAGGGCTTCCCTGGCCCTTTTGCAGAAAAAGACACTGATGAATGTCAAGTTAGAACTTGGCCCCTGTTCTGATGTTGTCATTCCTGTGTTTCATTGCTCAGGTAGTCCCTCAAAAAAAATTTCCAAATCTAAGAAGACCAGTACACCCAATTAAATGGTACCAATGTTTCTTTGTAAATGTGGTAGGTTCCTCGAGGCAGCAGAGCATGAAGAACCTCGTTGTGGTGCAGTTTATGGGAAAGGGGGGAAAGTGTTTCATGTCTTTTGCATTTAACTCCTTGCACTTCCATTTCCTGCCATTCCCTGCTCTCCCTGGTGCATTTTTTGTGGGGCTACCTTTATTTTATTATTATTTCTCAGGGAGATGTTACCTTTGCCTCAGCTGGGGCAGAGGGTGGGTTACCTCCCACTGGGTGTGTGGAGATGGGAGAGGGATGATCCACATGCTTGTTCCCTCAGGTAACACCAATCCAAACCCAGGATTCGCAAAGCAGCTGGCTTTAATCTGGTCTCGTTGTGTAATTCCATTAGACTGATTTTAATTAGAACCCATAATCTGATTGAGGCACCCCTCAGCCCTGCAGGGCAGCTGCAGACACGGGGTTCCAGGGAGAGACAGGGCCAGCAGGGCATGGGGGAAAGCAAATTACTCTGTAAGCACACAAATGGAACTTTGGCGATCTGATGTGATTAGGGGAACAATTAGAGAAAATCGCTGGAGGTGCAGTGGCCCTGTGGTTCATGAGGAGATGGTGCCGGGGTGGCAGCTGCTCTGAGAGTCACCCCTGGGCACAGGGCCCTGTCACCAGCCTGGCACGGGGAGATGAGGGTGAAAAGCCTCTTTCTGCCCCTTGGTGGGTGGTGTTGGGTGTTTTTGCCGTGTGCTGGTGCAGCCAGGAGGGTTTGGTTATTCACAGGCAGGTTTGACAGAGCCGTGCCTGGGTCTGGCTGATGCAGTGGGAGCCAGACCAAGCACCAAGCTGAGCAGGGAGATCGTCCTCTTGTGGGTTCTGGGTCTGTATTTCCCCGAGCTGAGGCAGCAGTTCAGAGCCCTGCTTTCAGCCATCTCATCCCACCTCCTCCACCCTGCCCTCATCTCCTGCATCTCTGAAGGTTCTCACCCCCACACTTTTGTTTGAATTCTGTGAGCTTTGCACAGACTCAACACCTCTGAAAATCAGTCCTGTGGGGGTTCCAGCTGCACCCAGGCTCCCACTGGCTCCCTCCCTACCCCAGCCCCTGCCTCCCCAGCCCTGGCTGGGCCAGCACCGGCTGCCACCAGCCCCTGCACTGGTGGCACAGCGCAGAGCACAGGCACTGGGCTGGTGACACAGAGCAGCAGGGCCAGGGCTCTGTCCCAGCTCAGGGCCAGCGTGGGCTGAGGGCAGGGCCCTCCTGGGCCATCTGCTCAGGACTGTGAGGCTGCAAGGCCCCTCATTCGCTTGGACTTTCCGCCCCGGTGGGTTTGAGGTGGCACAGACAAGTTCTGCCCTGGCAGTTCCCATGGAGACGGGTTGGATGCTGAGCGTTCCCGGGGTGAGGCACAGCCAGCTCCTGCCTGGGCCTGCAGCTCCCCGTTCTTCTCTCCCAGCAGGGACCCGGGCACTGCCCCTTCCCAGGCTCTCTGCGCTCCCAAACAAGTCCCAAACCACGGCCTCCTCTCCCGTCCTCTGTGCCTGCAGTGTGGCTCCTGCTGGGCTCTGTGCACACCCACGCTGTGCCCAGTCCTGCCCGAGGCCTTCCTTTGTGCTCGAGAGTCCTTGAAACCAGTAAAATTCCACATGGTCCCTCCCAGCAGATGAGCAGCTGCTCTCAGAGCACCCATGGAAAGCTCCCAAACCATCCCCAGTTGCAGAAGGGTTAATTTAGCCCCATTAATCCACTTATTTTGTGGTGTACCAGGGCTGCTTTAGCATCAGGAAGGTCACAATTAAACCTTTCTCAGAGGTCTTCCTGAGAGGACTGGAAGGATGCGGCTGAACCTCTGGATGCAGGAGATGAGCTCTTC
Organism: Daphoenositta chrysoptera; assembly: GCA_013397915.1. Lineage (NCBI taxonomy): Eukaryota > Metazoa > Chordata > Aves > Passeriformes > Daphoenositta > Daphoenositta chrysoptera. The sequence continues at coordinate 404,770 of VZRO01002535.1, forward strand.
CATGCTCATCATCCCAGAAGTTGTTCTGAGGTGTCCCAGAAGTTGTTCTGAGGTGTCCTGGTTCTCTGGGGGCTCTCCAGCTGAACCAGAGGGCGTTGGGCTGGGCCCTGGCAGTGAAATGATTGGCGAGGTGAGCCCCAGGCTGGTTCCATATGGACCAGAACAGTTTGAGGAGGGTGTTTGTGGTGATCTGGCTCTTTATGGTTGCTTTGACATTACTGAAGCCAAAGCTGCCACCATTACAGCCCCTCTCAGAGCTCTGTCTGACAGAACTACAGGCTGCAGCTGATTTTAGATGAGCCAAAGCAGTGGAAAGTGTTTCTTCTTCATGGGCCCTCCATGGGATTGTTACAAAAACATGTTTTTCCTGACAGGAAAAACTGCCAAGTGAAATTTTTATCATTCAGCAGAGAAGGGAAAAAGGAAATAAAATAGAAACCCAAACCCAGTCAACACTGTCCCCAGAAAAATAAGGGAAAGTTGCAGCAATGAATATAAATTAGGAATTAGAACATGTAGGTGTCTGATAAGGGAGGCTAAAGGAATCTGTGAAATAGTAATGAGCAGGGGGGTTCAGGATGAAGGGAAAACATCGTCCAAGAACGTTAAGAGCCACCAGAATGTTGTGTTCAGTAACTGCTTTGCTGGGTTCAAATGGGAGAGTCAAAACAGGAGAAGACAGAGTCCGATCGAGCCCTCAGGGAAATACCATCTGCTGAGCTACCACCAAACTCCCGGGGGAGAAAAGCACTGGCCAGGCAGGCAGGGGGCATGAACCGAAATTTGGAAGTAAAACAGGTCCTGTGGCAGAGGAACCCTCTGTGCAAGCACCTCAGAGCCCGTGCTGCTGTGGAAAATGAAGTTCCCTTTCCCTCCTCCTGTTTGCCTTCACCACCTCTCCATTCTGGGCTCTGACCTCCAGGCCGTGCTGCACATGGACCCGCTCTCACACACACAGGAAATTCAGCTCTGCAGCTGCCAAAATCTTTCCGTAGGAACCAGGCCGAATAACCCAGCCCGTTCTGTAGCACAGGGGCACCAGGGAAGTGCAGAGCAAGCACCTCATCGCTGGGCTGAGTTTAGGAGCCTCCTTGCTCAGCACAAAATCATGGAGCTGATAAAAACTAATTGCAAAGATGCCTTTTATGAGTGCCTGGTCTTCCATGGGCTCTGCTTGGCTGCGTTGTTTTATTGATCAGAAACCTTCTATTATAGCTCAGGGAGGAAAACAAGCAGCCCTTCTGCACTCGTGTTTGCTTTTAATAAAATACAGCGAGCGGAACTTGCTTGGGGATGATTAAAACATAACCAGGGAATTGGAGGAGGAAGGGATTTACTTCTGCCCATTCAGCTCAGGATTTCCCTGCTCCATGGAATACCCACTCACCATGTAAATGCTAAAAGGGAGGAGATGTTGGGGTTGTTCACCTGTGTGAGACCTGTGGGGGACAGTCTGGGCTGAGGGCAGGGCAGCGTAAGCACAAATATCTGCAAGATGTAAGTGCCAGGGAAAGGATTAGCTCGGAGATGAAAAGCTTGGAGCAGAGGAAGGGTTTCCAGTAGCTGGGAATTGCTGCTGCATGGAATTCTGGCAGTGAGGAGGGCTGGGAGCACACCCCACTGTTATTATTAGCAATAATGATGATGGTGGCAGCAGATTAATTCTGGTTTGGATTAACGCTTCTCTCCGGCTCATCCGTGTTTGTCTGCATCCCGAGAACTCCCTGCCCTCCCCTCCTGGCATCCCTCCCTGACACATGAGCTGAGAGGTGTTCTGGCGTTTCCCAGTCAGTTCCTTTCTTTTCCACATCCCTCCTTTTAGCAAGCATCTGATCCCTCACTGCTTTCTGGGTGCCCAGACATTTATTGTTCCAGCTTTTGTTTATTTAAAAACAAACACACAAAAAAAATCAGCAACGACAGCCCAGATCAAGGATCCAAAAATAGGCAACCCAGGAGAGACTGGAAACTCCAGTCTTGGCACATGGAAACGTTTTTAGGTGATGAAGACTTAACAAAACCCAGCTAAAAGCAACACCAGCAGGAAAAGCACCCTCGAGAGCAATGGCTGTGGGATGGCCTCTGCAGTGGGATCCACTCCACTGGAATTCACTCATCAGCCATGGGAAACTGCAGGGACTCACTGGGTCACGTAGCTCTTGGTGACAAGGTGGCCTCCCCCAGGTGCAGAGATGTCCCGTGGCAGGATCTGGGTGTGAAGGAGCTGCTTCCTCTCAGCCTTGGGTGGGGTCAGCCCTGTCCCACCCGAGTGCCCACATCTCCTGAGCAATCAGGAAGATGGATCAAGTGCAAAACTCCAATCTCCCTCCTGAAGACTTTCTCTGGGAGTCTGTGTTCATCCCTGAGGAACTGGAGGGGAAGGATCTTCACCAGGAAATCCATGGAGCTGATGAGGATGAGCTGTGCTGAGGCAGGAATCACTGGCTGCACAAGGAGAGGAGGGAGAAAAGGCCAAGAGGACTGGAGAAAGCTGAGAGAATTGGGGTTGTTCAGCCTGGAGAAGGAATTCGTCCCTGTGAGGGTGGGGAGGCCCTGGCCCAGGGTGCCCAGAGCAGCTGTGGCTGCCCCTGGATCCCTGGCAGTGCCCAAGGCCAGGCTGGACATTGGGGCTGGAGCAGCCTGGGACAGTGGAAGGGGTCCCTGCCATGGCAGGGGTGGCACTGGATGAGCTTTAGGTTCCTTCTAACCCAAACTATTCTGTGATTCCATGATCAGTTAGGGAGGTACTGCATGGGAAAGGACATGAAAGTCACACACAGAAAACAGGGAATCACCAAAGCCCCCAAGGAATGCTGGAACAGAGCAAACCCAGCAGCAGGGCTCATCCAGAGGGGTGGGATGTGGAAAGCAGCGAAGCAGTCCTTCCTTCCAGTGCTCTTTTCAGGTTTGCACTTCAGGAAAGCCACGGGAGGGATCAGGGAGGAGGGATGAGCAGGAGGGAAGAGCAGAGCTGGGGCTGGGGGGCTCTGTGTCAGCGACAGCACAGCCAGGGCTGCTCATGGGGCTGCTCATGGGGCTGCTCTGCAGATGCAGCAGTGTCTGCAGCAAGAGGAATAAACAAAGTCTGTCGAGGGCAGGAAAAGAAGTCACAGCAGTAGAATGCAGCAAGGAAGATTTAGGATAGAGCCTAGAAAAATCCCTACATGTGCTTCCCCTGGGAGGCTGTGTAACGAGAATGTGGAATCTCCATCTCCAAATGTCATCCACAGCAGGTGAAAATATAGCTGGGTCTGCTCAAACAGCCCCTCAGGGTCTCTCCCAGCCGCTTTTCTCCGTCTGATTCTTCTCTCCATGGCCTCAGAATCTGCTTTACAGCCTGAGAAGAAATACAGAGCTGAAACAACTGCTTGACAGGCCTCGCAGATTTTCTTGGTAGTGAGTTGGTTTTTGAAGTGACAAACGGAAACTTCTGTGGGAAAAGTCTGATTTCGGTGTAATGTGATTTTCTGTGAAAAGGCCAAGATCACACAGAAAAGCTGGTTTTGTTGGATCTGCTGACTTGGTGTTGTTCTGAGGTTTTATTGGATCTGCAAAGTTGGTGCTGACAAAAGATTTTGGTGCTGTTTTCTCTTTGGATGTTCTTCCTTCAGATCCAAAGCCTGGTTAAATATAATAAACCAAAGGTGCAGATAACAGGGCAGGAGATTGTGTCAGCCCAGGGTTTCCTGCTTCCCTGTTCAGAGCCACCTCTTGCAGGTTGCCACGGCTGGGTTTGAAGGGTGTGATGGTTCTCCTTCCCTCTTCCTGAGTGCATCCAGGATGAATATCCAAATCTCTCCTGGTTTCCCAGCAGCTTCCCCTCCCTGTGAACCCAGAACTGCCTGTGAGGTGCAGGAACAAGGCCAGGCTTGGCACATGACAGGGCTAAACTGGAGGGAGCCAGGAAGGATGGGGAGGGACTTTGTACCAGAGCCTGGAGTGCCAGGACAGGGAATGGCTTCAGCTGACAGAGTGGGTTTAGATGGATACTGGCAGGAATTCCTCCCTGTGAGGGTGGGCAGGCCCTGGCACAGGGTGCCCAGAGCAGCTGGGGCTGTCCCTGGATCCCTGGCAGTGCCCAAGGCCAGGCTGGACATTGGGGCTGGGAGCAGCCTGGGACAGTGGGAGGTGTCCCTGCCCATGGCAGGGGGTTTGGAACTGGATGGGCTTTAAGGTCCTTCCAACCCAAACCATCCCGGGATTCTAAGGAGTGTGCTGCTCCTTTTCACAGTGGGCTTTGGCAAGGCCCTTCCTCACCCTGTGCTGAGCTGGCTCCAGTCCCAGGGCAGTGGGAGCCACTGGGGGAACTGGGGCTGCACCGCTTGTGGGACTGGTGCAGGGAAAACCTGGTGCCACTCCTTCCTCCAAAACAAATGCCATGATAAATTGCTTTGCACTCCCTGTCTCCCTGAGAGAGGGATTTATTTTTCATGCTCACCCCCATTCACTAAATAGGGGTTTTTATGAGAGCACATCTCTATTTCTATCATTAGCAGCACATGTGCAGAGTGAGGCTTTGGGTGCTCACCAGTCACTCACTGCTCATTGTGATGTCTCCATGCTTTTCCCTCCTCCCTCACTCCCAAAGCAATTAACAGGAAATTCAGCTGCTGCCTGAATGGACACATTTCCAGCAATCTTCCTTAATTCTTTATTTACTGTAAAATGAGCAGGGCAAAAACTGCAACGTCAGTTCCTCTTCCGAGGCTGGATCCGTTCCCTCCTCACAGCTCAGCCTCTCTCTGCCCTGCCCTTTCCCCAACCCCATCCCAGTTTCTGATGAGCTGCGATGAAAGGCAGTGAGGGGAACATCTGATTGCTGCCCGTGAATTCCTGGAGGGAAGTTCCAGGGAATTGGTGTGACCAGAGCTGAGATGTTCTCGGTCAGCGCCTGGAGCTGTGTCCCTCCCTGCCCTGGGCAGTGACTTGTGCTGAGTGAGCTCAAACTTCACTTCTGCATCACCCAGAGCAGGGCCTGATGGCATCTCCTGCCATCAGAGAGAAACTTCAGAGTCTGCTGCTTGGAGTAAGGAAGGTTTTTAGCAGGGGGTTAAGGTGAGGCAGCCAAGGGACTGCCTGAGCCAGGGGAACAGGAGATGGATGGAGAAGGTGAAGGGAACTGGTGTCCAACCTGTGCCTCCCTCTTCAAACACAGCCTTGAACTGCTCCAGGGATAAAACACCCCTGTGAGCACAGACATCAAAGCCTGGCCTGGCAGTGAGGGGATCTCAGAGATCCCTCTGACATCTCCTTTTGGTGCTCTGCACAGTCCAACAGACCCTTCAGAGGTCTGGGAACACCTGAGGGAGCACCTTGCCCTGCTCTCGGAAAACAACGGGGTGGGAAGGAAGATCTCTGTGCTGCTGGAAAGCTTTGAGGCAGCTCTGGTTAAATGAAAGGCTCAGGGGGCTCTCCCGGGCTTTCAGCCTGTCCTTGTTCCCCTCCACCGGAGCAGGAGGAGAAGGAGGAGGAGAAGCAGCAGGAGGAGGAAGAGGAAAAGGAGGAGGAAAAGAAGAAGAAGGAGAGGGAGGAGGAGAATGAAAAAGAAGGAGGAGGAAGAGAAAAAGGAGGAGGAAAATTAGGGAGAGGAGGAAGAGGAGGAAAAGGAGAAGAAAGAGGAGGAGGAAGAGGAGAAGGGCTGCACAAGATGGTGCAGGACTGAGACTGGTTTGGGAGGCCAGTTCAAATAATGCCATCACACCTGGGATCTCCAAGGTCATGGATAGGATGGATGCAGACCAAGGTCCAAAATCCCAGTGGGACACCTGCACAGATCAAGAAATTCAGCAATTCCCCGTCCATGTTCTTGATCCCAGAGGAAAGTCTTACCCACAACAGGCTGCTCTGCCTGCTGCAGCGACCTTGAGGAGCCCTAAGTTGTAACAAATCCTGCAAAAATGCCTTTGTGCATCAGTTGGGATATTAGGAAAGATCTCAGGGCGGTCAGGTGTGTGGGCAGGTTTATTACAGAAAATCCAATCATGATAAATCCACATTTAACTTTAACAGCCAACTGCAGACTCTGTGACCTTGCCTGGCCCTTCCCAGCCTCTGCTGTAAACCATGTGCTCAACAGCCTTTTTTAAATGATTATTTATCCCTTCTCACTGTTGTTTTAAAGTGCATTGTGTCTGGAGGAGCTTCCAGAGGCAGCTGAGGATGGTGGGGTTGGTTCAAGGCAGCACCTCCTCTTGTGATAAAAATCAATGTCTTGGTACCAGCACTCCAAAATCTGAGCTACCATTGATTCCTAAGGGATTTACAGAGAGGGTCTGGCCACAGTGAGCTGGATTTTTCATGCTGGTAGGAATTATATTTAATCAGAGTGAAGGAAATAGAATTAATTAATAGAATTAATGCAGTGGGAGAATCAACTCTCTGTTAAGGTGGGTGGTTTTTTTCCTCAAAGGAATAATTTCTTTAAAGGGCAAGTTAGGACCCACTAAAAAGTGCATCGCTGCTGGAGGCAGGGGATTTTAGGGTAAAGTAAGCTGAAAGCAGAAAAGTAGGTGATGATAAATGTGTATGGAGGGATCTTAAAGGATTGGGGGGAGCAAGAATGAAAAATAGAAATGAAAAAAAGTCCAAAATGACAAATTATTCCTTTTGAGTGACTGTGAAGGCTCCCTTGGTTTGGGAGGCTGCCAGATCATTTTGGGGGCTGAGAGCCCCCCCTGATTTCCCTCCCAGCCCTGGGAAAAACATCCAGGTGAAAGAAATGTCTCTCAAGGAGCTTTCGCTTGAGAGCAAAATCTGTTTTTATTTCAAGAGCAGCGACATTCCTTTCCTTGTCTCCAGGCTCTTTTGTTCCCTTAGAAGCTGCAGCTTTGGGTGGAAGGAGTCTGGCAGCCACACCTGGAACCTTTTTCCCAGCAAGAACATTTACTTTTGGCTAATTTAGTGCTTTGCAACTTCTCAGGACAAGTTTTTCATTTGCTTTCTGACGAGCTGTGTAAATATGAATAAAAGTCAGTTGTTTCACGAGCAGGGCAGAAAATAAAATATACTAAAAAAAAAAGCTCCTTTGGCAAACACCCACATGGAAGTTTTTAAAAGCAGCCTCAAACTGCATCTGTAGGCTGCAGCCACCCTCCAACCCTGTGCATCCCTGTACTCCAGAGAGGGAGTGCAAACAGGAAATCACCATTTTTAAAGCCACTTTTTGGGGTTTTTATAAACAGCTCCACCGTCTGCAGGGGTGCTGTGTTGTCCCTGTGCTGCCAGGTGGGAGCCTGCAAACAAGGAGGGAATTCTAGAGGTGTGCTGGGCAAGGTGTGAATTCCCTTCTGCAACTCCTTTATGGAAAATTAACCAACTTTTGCATTCCTGTGGCACAATTTGGAGTCTCTGCAGTTGTTTGGGGCTGGGCACACTCAGGCCCAGCTGATGCATATTCAGGGTTTGGCACAAGTACTGAGACCAGGACAGAAAGGAGCTTCAAGAGATGAAAGTAAAGGAATTTTGGTGGAAAATGCCCCAAAGTCGCTTGCATTAAGAGGATTCCCAACCTCCCTGGCCAGCAGAATCTCTTGCCCTGCCTCAGACCCCTGGCCCAAATGAATCCATGAAGGACAATGTTTTATATCCTGTTTTTCACTGAAATTTCAGGTCTTTCTTAAGCTGCTTTATCTGGTTGTGACCAAACCTTTTTCTTGTTTAAAACCACAGAATTTCAAAATAAAGACCTTTATGGATGCTGCCTGTGCCCTTTCCAGTCTCACAGACCACCCCATCCATAAATCCCTGCAGTCTGAGCATGGTGCAGCCTCCAAACTAATTTAGCACAGGAGGAACACACCATGAGTCCAGGTGAGCTCGAGAACAAGGAATATCTCACTCCTGAGAACTCTGGAGATGACTGAATTCTGATCTTTATACTGGACATTTTTAGATGCAGATAATTTTAGATTAAGAAATATAAATCATAAACTTTGCTGGCAACATTCAGATTCTTTTCTGTGCTTATTTGTGGGCCATTCATTGCAACTTTTTGGTTGCTGGTGCTGCAGCTGTTTCTGTCAAGCTCCAAGGGACATAAAAGTCACAGACTGTTGATTCCTTGAATCAATTCAATCCTGTTGAATTATCTTAGGGACTAAATCAGGTTTCCATTGCTACTCCTTGCCACTGTAAATTCAGAACTAATTATTAACTAATGGCCAATATTCAGTTAAAAATCTGCTGTTCCCATGGGATTTCTTACCAGTTTATTTGCTGGAATATTCGTGGTGGCTGGAAGTGGCAGAAAGTCAGAGATTCTTTGTGCACGGGGATAAAAAGTGGAAATTCCTTCTCAAGAGCAACATGAGAACTACAAAATGCTTTCAGGATGATTTTTAGAAGTTTCTTTTTGATAATTTCAGAAGGAAATTGAGTGGGGCAGTCAGCCCTGCTGGGGTGGGGAGGGTCTGGGAGACTGAGCTTTGGGAAGTGCTGGCCAAGTGCAGGCAGGGTTTGGAGGCCTCCTGTCAGGAGAAGCTCCAGAGAGGTTGGGGATGAGCTGGACCCAGGAGAGAGTCTGGGAAGGCTGTGATCCTCCAGTCCGAGCAGGGAAAGGGGCTGGGAAGTGGCAGGGATGGACCCGCCAGAGAGATTCCTTTCCAAAAAGGATGTGGTGGGATGAAACATCTGGTGTTTGAGGGTAGGGGTTCACTGCCTCCAAAACATCGTGGTCAGAGCTCCAGGGAGTGGGGGATCCTCCACACTTCCCCTGCAGCCACCTCAGTCCCTATTTCCACCTCTGAGGACCCAGCTGAGCTGGAGGTTTTTGGTGAAGATTTTGGTGAAGGCAGTGGCTGTTGTGTTTGCTCAGCACCCCTGTCCATTCCTCACTGTTAGAGAATCCCAGAATCCCAGAATCATTTGGGTTGGAAAAGCCCTCCCAGCCCATCGAGTCCAGGCTGTGCCCCATCCCCAGCTTGTCCCCAGCCCAGAGCTCTGAGTGCCACCTCCAGCCCTTCCTGGGACACCTCCAGGGATGGGCACTCCAAACCTCCCTGGGCAGCCCCTGCCAGCGTTTAAGCACCTTTTCCATGCACAAATTCCTGCTGCTGTCCGGCTGTAATGCTCTTACACCTGGCTAAGGTGCGAGGCAGGGCTGACACCGGGGACTGCTCTGAGGGGGAAATGAGCTCTGCAAAGAGCGCCAGAGGAGAGCGGGAATTATTTATTTAGTGTGATAAAGCAGCAGCAGTGGGTTAATCAAACACTCATTAGCAACAGGTCAGGCTGTAATTAGAGAGCCTGGTGCAGTTGGCCACTTCTCCCTGAATGCCAGCAGTCAGACATGGAGTGTCTGGGATCAGCAGGGATTAGTTTGGGAAGCAAAGTGCCTTCGGGCGCAGTTAGAGCTGCCCGGGGATCTCTGTGCCTCCCTTTATCCCAGCAATTAAGGGAACACAGGGCTCTGAAGTGGCGCTCGCTGCTCTCTGAGTTGCGTGAAATCTTGAACAAAAGCTCCAAGCAGCTCTCCCGAGTAATTAAATCTCATCTGAAAGAGCCTGAAATCCCAGGGGGTACCGAGGAGTTCTTTTCTCTCCTGTTGCAGGAGGGGGAAAGGAAAGTTCTGCTCCTCAAGCGCAGGTTTATATTTTACACGGGTGTTTTTTCCCTTCTTCGTGCTTTTTTAAGAACCAAATCTCCACAATTCCATTGTCTGAACATCAGAAGTTTCTCCTCCTTGGAGAGGCAGTGAGATCCTGGCAGCTCACGTGTGGAAGGGAAGCAAACACCTCCATCAGTTCACTGCATTCCCGGGGTTGTGCTGACTCCTCCAGTGAATGATTTGCTGTGTTTGAGGAATGAAGGGCTGGAATCAGTGCCTGGAGGCGGCAGGAAACCGCTGGATAAATGCTCATCCCCCTGGATACAGCACTCCATCCTCGCACCCTTGGGTGCCCCTGCAGGGCCTTCACATTCCAATTCATCTTCCCAATCACAGCTTTCCCCTCCACCAGCACAGAGAGGCCCCAAATTCTGCTCTCTGTTCATCAGATTATCAAATCATGGAACCACACATCACTGAATGGCTCCTCTCACTGCCCTGGGTTTAAGAGTCCTGTATGGAGTTGTTTTTATCCTGTATCAAACCCTCAGGTAATCCCAAATCAAATCCTTTTCTGAAATCAGAGAATAGAGCAATTTATTATGTCAGTATTGTTGTTGATAAACACTGAAAATATCAGGAAGGCAAATTTGTTCTCCTCTAATTCCTACTGATTTGCCAAATTCTATTCCCCATCTTTAATTCTCGATGAATTGTATTCTTTAGGAGCTATTTTATTCTTGTGCTGGAAAGCAGTCTTGGATTGATAGGCTTATAATTACCTAGATTATCCCCTTTATTCTTCGAAAATATTGATACTATTTTTTGTTAACTCTGATTGTCTAAGTTTACTGGGAATCAAGACCAACCACGTGTGAATTTGCTTACCCAGCTCTTTAAAACTCTTTTAAAGACCAAGATGCCATCACCTGGACTTGCTAATCTTGAAGGGACCAGCAGCTGTTCAATCTGTGGGGATGGAAAACTTCATCACCACATAACAGGGTCCCCAAAATAAAATCACAGAATCCTTTGGGTTGGAAAAGACTTTCAAGATCCTTGAGTCCAACTTTTGATGTATTTGCTGGCAGTGTGTCTTTTCTTAAATTGTGGTCAACCACTTAAATATTTTCCTGCTGATCAGCCTCACTTTAATTATTTCTTTTCCTACCAATATGCTCAAAATCAGCCTCTTCTGCAGCCTGCAGATCTGTCTGCAACTCTTACTGCTTTCTGACCATTCCTAAGCTTTCACCAGGAATCCACAACTCCCAGCTTCCCCTTTTTTACCAGGACTCCACAACTCCTTTTTCTTTATTTTTGCACAGCTGTGACTTCTGCCCCAAGGCTGCCCATGGGGTTTGAGGTGCTGCAGGTTTGTGACCTTCTCCCTCTCTTCTGTTTCCATCCTTCCTGCTGTCGAGCTCCCTGTTCTCAGCTCTGTTAAAACCAGGAGATTTTGTCACCGAAGCCCTCTGCAGAGCTGAAATCACAGATGGTGAAATTCAGCACAACCCAAGGGATTTCTTAGTCAGAGTTACACAGAATTAGAGCAAAGAAAGACGCCCAGGCCAGGAGATCCTCCTGTTCCTGCTGAAGTCCAGTTGCAGAACCATAAACTGGCTCTTGGCACGGGGCTTCAAAGCAGGAGCTGATTTCCTGCTTGCGTTTCACAGCCTACAAACCCAGCTTATGGCAGCAATAAAAATAAACCAGAGGCGTTTAATTCCGACACAATAAAGCTGTAATCGTGCCTGGCCTCCAGATGGGGAGTGGAAGGAGTCCACCACAACAACCTGTGTAGGAAACGGGGCCGGAGTTGAAGGCAGTGGGAAAGGCAAGTTGTGCTCAAGCCCTTCCCGTCGTGCTGTGGATAAATCCTCTCTGCAGGGAGGGATTTTCCTGCCTCACTCTTCCCTCCTGGGCCTGGGTGATGCCCTGCTGCCCTGGGGGGTTTGCAGGCAGGACAGGGACCCAAGGGAGGGACAGAAATGGGTGAGCAAGGCTCGTCTGTGCAGCTGGAAAAGAGAGAAATTCATGTATTGAAATGTCATTTGGAGTGACTCCAGGCAGTCCCTGGGATGTCCCAGCATCTCCAGGAGGGAGATGGTTCCTGTCACTGCTCTGTCACTGCTCTGTCCCGCCTCTCTCCCAAGCTGGCAGCTGCTGGCACGTGCTGGCAGAGCTGAGGGCAGCACAGCAGCGTGTCTGGGATGAGGTGAATGTCCATGGGAATCTGCCTCTCCATGGATCAGCTCCTGTGTGCTTTGGAGCAGGGCAGCTTTTTAAACAAGGCACTGGAGCATCGGAGACTCGGTGGAAGTGAGGGTCCCGGGCAGCCCCAGGCACAGGGTGTGTCCCAGGGGCTCAGCTGGGATGGTGCTGAGCATCCCAAAGCTCCTCCAGCAGGCTGGGAGTGACCAGCAGCACCCCCATGGCAAAGCTGAGGGATTCCCATATTTACCAGCATTTCTAGTCCGCATGGCTGTGTAAACAAACGATTTATCTGACACAGAAAGCACAGCTGGTGCCTTTCTGGGGCAGCAGTTTCCACACTCTGGTGCTGGTGTGAGGAGAAGAAAAGCTGGAGAGTCTTTTTAGGAAGGAATAAGTAAGTTCTGAGGAAGTGTGATGAGGTGAGCAAAGAGGGAGCATGGCAGCCCTGCACAGATCAAACACGGCTGGTGAGAAAGGACTCGCCCATCTCTCTTGCCCTCAGTGGTTAATTGACATCTCTTACTGCAACTTTGGTCTTCTAAGAGAGCCAGGGTCTCCCGTGGGATGTCTGTCTGGGCTGAGGTGTGAGAGCACAGCTGAAGGCTTGGTTCGGCTACCAAAGCTGACAGTAATTGCTGGAGGTGAGAGCAGCGAGCTGTGAAAGCTCATAATGCCCCTGTCACAGCAAATAACCCTCAGCTTTCACTGCTGCTCCCCCTCCTCACACAAACAGAGCCCGGGAGAGGCAAAGATCTGCTACAGATGTCTCTGCTCTGGAGCAAAGTCACCCTTGAGCAACCCACGGGGACTCCAGTGCTGCAAATCCCTGATCCAGGAGAACGGGCAGGCACAGCTTCCTCCCGTGCCCTTTCCTGGGAAACAGCCCTTGGAACGCGCTCTGTGGGGACTATTTTGGTACTCAAGGACGAAATTCAGACTTTAACAGTGCAGAATGCCCTGGGCTGAGGCTGAGGAGGCACAGAGGGCACGGCTGGGAGCTGTGAAGGCCAGACTGGCACCAAGAAAAGCCTGACTGCACACAAGGTGTGGCTGTCACTGTCACCCCCCTGCCACCTGTGACTCTGGCATCCCCTGGGAACACGAGCCCCTAAACTCAGTGCCTGTGGCTTGGGTGGTCAAGCCAGACACTTTCCCTTTGTGTTGAAAGAGCTCTTTTGAAAAAATCCCTGCAGTGACACGACATTTCTTCTGTGTTTTCTATTTAAAGCTGGACTCCATTTTATTTTTCGGGTGACGTGTCGCGTTTGTCTTTTAATTTTCTCTGTTTAAGCGAACTGCTCCATTTTAACCTGCTGGAATGATGCTGGATTAAAATCAGCCCAGCAATCTGTCTCTGCTGACAACTGAGGGACTCCTTATCAGCTGTGTCCTTCATGGGGAGAAAAGAGAGAGCAGTGACAGGGAAGGCAAGAGGTGCTGTGGGAGGGGGCAGTGCCTGTGGCAGAAATGGGTGGAAATAAAACCATTTACTCTGGGAGTGAACAAGATGAATCACTTTGATATTTCCTGTTCCTCAAGTGTTGTCACGGGCAGGATATTCTCTTACAATACTTGGAGGGTTTTGGACTGCTTTGCAGTGATGAAAAAGAAATTGTCTTTGGATTGAGGTGACCGTCACTTCAAAAATACCAGCTTAATGTGGGCTGGGAAGATCTGGTCCAGTTAACCTCTGCTAACAACTTCTTTTTCTCTGATAATGGTGGAGCTATGAGGAAAATCACCACCCCAAAAGTGAAATGTGGAGGGAATCGAGCAACAGCTTTTTTTTTTTCAATCCCAGCTTCAGTTTGGCAGATGCTCACTACAGAAAACGACCAGCCTCTTGAAATCATGGATTTAGATGGTAGTAGCAGTCTTTACTTAAGTTAGAGGGATTCTGCTGGCTTCGATCAGGAATCACACCCTGGATGGGAGCTAAATGACTCCCTGCACTTCCAAGAACTCCTGTCTGAGGTGTGGAGGACAGCAATTTCCAGGGGAAGGCTAAACAGGCTTTTCAAACATCTCTGACATCTTTTGCTCTGCATTACCCCACAAAAAACATGTGTCTGCCAGAAAACTACACTGAAATCAGAGTCATCATCGCTGCACACCACACTGTGCTCTAGAAAGCTGGCAAAGGATTGTTATAAAGGGGATTTTTTACCTTACACTAATGAAGAGAAGAACAAAGTCACTGCAGTGATAAATCCAATTCTTCACCGAGGGCATGAGACACTCAGAAACTGAATTTAGTTTATTTTTACATCCCCCTCCCTGCTCTGTGGTGCAGCAGAGCATGTCTGTCACAAATGGGAAATTTTGATCGCTTAAAGCTATTGGCAGGAGGGGTTTTAATAGGATGTTGTAAAAGTGTGACTTAAGAAAGTTCATTGCCAAGATTCACTCTGTTCCTTACTACAGGGAGGAGAAATACATTGAAAAGAGAGATAAAATTAGTCTAGAATGATTAACAAGTGATTTACACAGAGACCTAAAAGGGTAAGGGAGACCCTCCCATTGAATTGTGAGGTTCAGAGTGGACGCCCTCACTCTCTAAACTCCATCAGGAGTTCAGGTGCAGCTGGGTCCAATCTGAGTCTCATGTGGACAAGGTTTGTGTCTAATGGAATTAAAGACATGGATTTCATCAGTCCTGATTGAGCAGCTGGGGGTCTGTGATGAATAAAGGCTCTCAGCCTCGGCTAAGGAAGAACCTCTTAGTCTCAGGTCAGGAATCTTGTTGTATTTTAGGAAAGAAGTGTTTGGCTCACAGTCAAATTGCACCCAAGGGGAAAGGTGTGTGTGAGGTTCCTTTCTTGCTTTGTTCCTCGGTAAATGACTCTTGGAAAAGCTGCCACCTGCCATTCGTGTGTTCATTGTGGGATCAGTGTTCCAGGCTCCTGTGCCTCCATGCTCTGGCATATGCTCATGTGTCACTATTCTCCTGTGAGGCTCTCCTGGAGGAATTCCTGCCTCTGGAGCCTCTTCCAGCCTGTTGCTGGTTTGTTTAAGGGCTCAAATCCATCCCTCCCAGAGCAGAAGGGACAGTGTGGATCTGCCTGTAGGGAAAATGTGTTTTGCAGAATGCTCAGTCCACCTGAGTCCTTCATTCCGGGTGTCACAAGTGGTGGAGCAGCTTCAGAACCCAGCACTGCAGGAAATGGGGGTGTGAGTTTTTCACAGTGACTCAACTCCTGTTGTCATCAGCTCAGCAGTGACAGAAAGTGGAACTTGATGGGGGCTGAGTGGGATGAAAATAAATGGGATGGAGAATGTGTCAGTGTCTCAGGGAGTTGGTGCTTGCAGGGAAGATGCTGTGGCCATTGCTGGCACCTGGGGAGACATTTCCATCCCCACTGGGCAGACCACAGAGAGCAGGCGAGTCTGTGGTGCCTGGAGACAACTGGCCACAGCCAACCCCTTATGGCTCTGACAGGTGAAATCTTTGTCAATGCCTTAAAGCCACGGGATAGATCCATCCATTTGTCCATGTCCTCGCTGGGTTTTCCCATTCCCTGTGGAGATGAGGAGGAGATGGGCCAGAGGCAGGACAGTGTCTGCCAAAGGGACTTTGTGGTGTGCCAGGTGAGGGAGTGAGCTGAGCTCAGCTGGATCATTCCTGAGTTCCCCAGTGCCACCAGTGCAGCCTTTCCGTGCTGGTACCTGGATTGCCTTTGTTTGTGAAGGGTGTTTTTTCCATTTTAGAAATCTACGTTTTTCTGGGTTTGTTTGGTTTTGTTTTGTTTTTTTTTTTTTCACTCTTGTATAGTGTAGAAGCCTCCATGACAGCAAGATGGTACAGCTATTGTGTTACCTCAGTGCACATTAAAATTACTTTCTTTCCCAGAAAAATAAAGCAAGAAAGATGCCCCCTAACTAGAATTTTGACATACAAAATCACTAATAAGTTTTTCCTCCATTTTGCAGGAGAAATCAGAATTAATTTTATACCGATATCTTAAAGACTGAAACTCTATCAGGTATTTTGTCCTATGGAAGAACTCCAGAGCAGGAGCACAGGAGAGTAGGGGTTTGGGTTTTTCCTTCAAATTCAGGTTGGAGGTCAGGTCTTAGGGACACAGAGGTGAATCTCTAGACCTCTCACCCTTTTCTTTGCAAAATACAGCAGCAGTTTTTGAGTCGCCAGATTCCAGAGTGCCCAAAGAATCACCAGCTGAAGATTTAAGCTGCAAACAGCAGCCAAGCTATGCCTGTTTGATAAAAATATCCTTTTGATTCCAGCACGTTACTTGCAAAATTAAGTCTGATCTATACGTCCTGAATTACTCCTTGTGGCAAGCACTGAGCCAGGTCTGGAGAGCGGGGGCTCATTTGCATTGCAAACCTGGCATCAGTGTCTGGGGAGGCTGAGGCAGTTTTATTCCAATTTTCCTTTGAAGCCGAGTCACCACAATGGCATTATTTGCATCTGGGTTGGCATTAACGGCGGCGCTGTGGTGGGGGCTTTATCCCTGGCTCCCGAGAGACAACACAAGGGGTAATCAACAGCCTCAAGTGCTCCGAAACTGAGCCTATTTTTTCCACTGGATTAGCAGCAGCAAGTGCACAAGCACATTATTAAGATGGTGCATTCATTTCTTTGGAGTCAGGATGGAATTTTGATAGAGTTAAAAACCCCATTAATATTTACATCACTTAGTGGTGCTGGAAGTAAGTACATTTATTTTAACTCAAGCTGCAAAGCATTTAGTTCTTTGTAATTACAGCACTACTATTAAGTATTCATAAGGCTGCACAATAGAGTGTCACAGGAAACCTGGTTTAATTTAGTGGTAAGTCAATGTTTTAGTTTTGTGTAAAAACAGAAACTAATTTACCAAGCCTTCTTGCTTGTGTTTTCCCACCTGGGCTTTGCAAACTTTCTTCAGCTTGGCTCTATTTAAACTACTTTTTGTAGCTTTGAAAGTTGGGAAGTTGGTGGGGACGTCTTGCAGGTGTGCAGGTAATTTGGAATGGGCACAACCAGGCTGGGGGAAGAGCTGGAAAGCTGCCTGATGGAAAAAGACCTGGAAGTGCTGGTCTAAAGCAGCTGAACATGAGCTGGTGGGTGCCCAGGTGGCCAAAAATCCAAGGGCACCTGGCCTGGATCCTCCCATGGGTGTCTTCAGTGGGGTAAATTTGCATTTATGGGAGATCCTGGAACTAATCCCTGTATTTCTGACTCTCTCCACTGCAGGATGAGGTCTCTTCTATGGACATTGAACTCCCAGCTACCTGTGCCTGTTGCCTGTGATGGAAGAACTTGATGTGAATGTGAGGTAGGAGGAAGGACTCGGCTCCTGCAGCCCCTGAGCTGTGGCGGGACAGTGGCCCTACAATGCATCTGCAAAGCTGCAGGGTGGCATTTTCTGTTTGCCTGCAAATAAGGGTCTCTGCTCATGTAGCAGGGCCTGGTTTGGGGGTTCCTGGAGCTTCTCTGATGGTGTGGCATCACCCTGGCATTTGGATAATTGACAAATGTGGCATAGACAAGTCAAGGATTTCTTTTCAGTAGAAAATGTTACTAATTTTGCAAAGGCTGCAGTGTGATGTTGGAGAGACATTCCTGGAAATTTTGACAGTTCCGTTTGGAACTTGCATTCATCACGGCCCGAGGGAGGTGGCAGACCTCATTTTCTCTAATTCCAGAGTAGAAAAATAAATGACCCGCGAGTATTTCCTATTTATATTTCATTGGATTTTTAAATTTCATATGACTTGGCGATTGTTATTGGGCACATTTATTATAGGCAGTAGGTTAATGAGATCCTGTCAAGTGGTTTGAAATGAAAACCTCAAATTGGTTACAGCAATCCAGAGAGACCAAACTCTGCTTCTCTTGGGCTCCTACCAGTGTAGGTTGCGATTGTGCTGTGCACAGGGGTGAGCAATGGCCTTTGGAAGACTCTTAAAGCCTTCCTAGACCTTGGGTAAGGCTTCCATCATCTCCCTGCAGAGCATTCCCGGTTGGTCTGACAGCCCCTCCTGATGTCATGGTAGCTAAATCTCACTCCTCTATATTCTTGGAGCACAGGTGGCTGTTATCTACACCAGTTCTGCATGGCATTTTTGACCATTCTTGTGCACTTTTCCTTTCTCTTCTTTCTTTTTTCCCCCCGCCGTTTTTCCGTGCCTTTTTTCCCGCCTTTTTTTTTTTCCCTTTCCCGCCCTCAGCTCCCTTTTCCCCCGCCTTTTTTTCCCCACCCTTTTCCCCATCCTTTTCCCCTCCTCCTTTTTCCCTGACTGTTTTTTCCTCCACCTCTCCTTTCTTTCCTTTTCTTTCCTGTTTACCCACTGCAACAAACTGACAAATTGCACTTCACTGAGAGTCTGAGCTTTGCTCAAAGCCAGGACCTGATTTTCCTGAGCTGGCCGATGTTTCCCTTGGAAAATCGACTTAATGCTTGATAGGAGAAGATGGTGCTAATGTCTCTACAAACAACTCCATGGGTGAGGAGAGGGCTCCTAATGTCCCCACCCACCTCAAGGGCAAGGTCCTTACAGAAGTTTGACTCCTGAACTGTCTCCTTTATGGCCACTGCCTTTTCACAGTGGCGTTTCCCCACATGTGCTAAATATTGATCCCACAGTTGTGTTCCAGGCAGATTTTGGGATATTGCCCTCGATAAAGGGTTCTTGCTTCCTCCGGTGTGGGGGAGAAGTTGCTACAGTCTGGATAAACAGCTGAAAAAAATCACCAGCACCTTGCACACACGTATACAGCATCTACAAAACCCTTTTTATTGTAGCTGCTGGTGAAGGCAGACTCCCTTTGCTAAATCAACTATGGAAAAACAAAGTATTATTTCAGTTTGCCACAGCAGTAATTGCTTTTTATTTTTAAGCCGAGCCCCTAAACCAGCTGAATTTTAGATTGATGTTAATTGCTTCCAAACTTGGCTTTATCAGCTTTAGTTTTCTCAGTTCGTTGCTGAAGGTATTTTTGTGGCTTGAAAAGTGCAGAGCCCTCCAGCAGTTCTGTGTGCAGCTCATTAATCTTATCCTGACTCTGAGGAATGAGCAGCAAGGTGAGGGAACAAGGAATCAGATTGGTTGGATTGGTTGTGTTTGTTTTGAAGCAAAGAAAAGATCCCATTTTTTAAGCCAAAGCCGGGGAACACTGGTCCAGACCTCCAGCCGTGCCCTTGGGAGGGAATTGTGTGTTTGATGAGTCCCAGGTCCTGGAGTTTGCTGTGCTGGCTCAGGAGGCTCCTTTTCCCTGTGGATCACGAGAAGTGGAGCTGTTGGTGGCTGGCTCGGGGATGGATTTGGCACCTGGTGCTGTGCACGGGCAGGAAGGGGCAGGGAAGGTCCTCGATCTCCTCTCGCTACCCAGACCCGGGAGGAACAGGAGCAAGAGTCATACCGGGGGAGAGAGGGACCCAAAACCCATCCCTGGAGCCCCAGGGATGTCCCGGGAGAGGAGCTGGGCTGTGCCCTCAGCCCCCTTGCTCAGGACAGTGCCAGCCACGCGTGGGGACTGAGGGGGACAAGAGCTGGGCTGAGTGGTTGCAACCAAATAGGCACCAAAATGACCCAAAGCGTAGGAAATGGAAGGGATTTTAGGGAAGAGTTTGTGTGCTCCAAGTTCCCTGGCAGTGGGGATTCACAGAAAGCAAACAGCTCAGGATTCCTGCAGCAGGTTGCAAGAGGAGTGTTTATACTGGTGTGTACAGAAGCTCTTCTCAAAACCTCTCCAGCTTCTACACTTGGAGTCATTAAATCATTGTTTATCTCAAGCCCTTTGATCACACTTCTGCTTAGGTGAGAAATAACAGGCTATAAAATGTCATTTAACAGACCACAATCAGCCCAGAGCTCTCTTCCTCATTCCCTTTCCAGGGGAAGATCAACTCTAATCCTTCTGTAATATTGGCAGCATCCATCCAGAAAGGGATTTGCTCTTGCATTTCTGCAGAGATAAATGAACTGACTGAGAAGATTTTCTGCCAAACCCTGTCTTCTCCACCTGGTCCCCCAGGCTGGGGAAGGGTCTGGAGCCCCAGGAGCGGCTGAGGGAACTGGGAAGGGGCTCAGGCTGGAGAAAAGGGGGCTCAGGGGGGCCCTTGTGGCTCTGCACAACGCCCTGACAGGAGGGGCAGCCGGGGGGGTCGGGCTCTGCTCCCAGGGAACAGGGACAGGAGCAGAGGGAACGGCCTCAGGCTGGGCCAGGGGAGGCTCAGGGTGGGCAGCAGCAGGAATTTCCCCATGGAAAGGGTGCTCAGGCCTTGGCAGGGGCTGCCCAGGGAGGTTTGGAGTGCCCATCCCTGGAGGTGTCCCAGGAAGGGCTGGAGGTGGCACTCAGAGCTCTGGGCTGGGGACAAGGTGGGGATGAGGCACAGCTGGGACTCGATGGATTTGGAGGGCTTTTCCAACCTCAGTGATTCCATGAAATGTTACAAGGAGCCAGCTGAAAGAGCCCGTGGGGTTTGCCAGGTTTATCCTCTCTCAGGGAGGAATCCACAGACTGGGAGCACTCAAACAGCTGGGGCATTTCTGAGTCTGCAGCCAGAGTTCCCAGAGCATTCCCCACCTGCCAACACCAGGGCAAAGCAGGAGGGCGCAGGGAAGCAGGGAATGAGAAAGAGGCTCAATTTCACATTGTTGTGGTACCAGCCAAAAATTTCCAGTAGCCGAAAAAACGTTGAAAAAAGTTCTCTTTCCAAAATGCTCCCTCCAGCCCAGGCACTGCTCCATGGGGGAGTCAGCAGCCTGGGTATTTTTCATATTGTTCAACTCTTTTCTCAGTTTCTAGGGAAACACTTTAAAGCACTATATTTATGGGAACATCTTCCCAAACACCTCCGCCAACACTTAATTAATGGAGTTTTTAAGGCTGGCTCCTGCTTCTGCGAATTCATAGTGTGCTCCCCGATGGCAGCTGTGGAGCAAGAGGGACAGGCAGGCTCTGTAAATGAAGTTGGAGGGTGCAGAGGGGCAGCTCCTGTTTGTGTGTGTGCTCAGCCCCACGGGGAGGTCAGGCCATCACACACCTCTGTGAGGTTTTGTCTGCTTTTATTAGAGGAATCTGCACATGAAAATTCCCTGGACTAAAATCTGGGCCATAGAAATGAACTTTTTGCTGTCTTGTATCATATCTTTAGCCTCAGCGTCTCTGCACAAAGGGGCAGCTTAGCCACGATTAAACACAATTAACAAACACTCCCAGAGCTTCCCAGGCTGGAGAAATGTGCTGATCCTGACTCCTGGGTGGGATCTGGATTCCATTTGAGCTGAGATCCTGCACTTCCCATCCTCAAAGCACCTTGACCTCCCCTCTTGTTTATTTGAAGAGAGAAATGCGATGAGGCTCTTGTGGAGAGTGTTCAGAACAACCACTTAGCTGGGGAGGTAGAAGATGTTAAATAAAACCAGGAATTTAAGTGCTCTGCTCTTGAATCAAGGACGTTCCGTGCCCTTGCTTAGCGAGGACACCTGTCTGGAGCCTCCCCACACGAGTGAGGGCCATAGAAACTGAGCTGGTGACCAGCAGGGGCTGGAAGGTTTCTGGCTGCCACCACTGGAATTATCTTTACCAAACTTTGGTCTTTGTGGTAAAGCTCAAAATGAGCTGGGAGCTGTTTTTGTGAGGCTTGGATTCACACAGGGGGTCTGGGGGGGATCTCAAATAAAATATATTCTAGAAATCAGTGTTTTAACCTGTCAGTGCCAAGTGTTCCATTAGCAGGGGTAACTGCAAGGAGCTTTTTCATTCCTCTGGAGGCTTGAAACTGGGAAACTCTCCAGGAATTATTAGAAGTTAGACTGCCAATAGCTGTATTTGTCTTTTGCTGTCCAAGGTGTAAACAAGCAGTGGGGAAAGGGCACAGCCTGGTTATTTTAATACCCAGCCTCGTGCCAGGACCCTTCCAAGGGTCTTGACTAAATGCCTCTCATTTAACAATATTTTCTTGACTGCAAATATTGTTTGAAAAAGCAGAGCAGGACCTTCATGGTTTCTGATCTGAACATCTTCCAAGTCCCAGGCTTTGGGCAAAGATGGGAACAAAGGTTTGAAAAAGAGAAGTCAGTGTGAGAATGCTGAGAATGGCTAAGAACTGCCTTAGGGTGTTTTGATGGAGTTAACTTTGGGGTAACAAACCTCTGGGCATAGGGCAGGGCTTATTTGGGGTTTTTTTTTTACAGGAAAAGGTATAATAAGACAGGGCAATAAATCCTTTTAGC
Organism: Daphoenositta chrysoptera; assembly: GCA_013397915.1. Classification (NCBI taxonomy): domain Eukaryota; kingdom Metazoa; phylum Chordata; class Aves; order Passeriformes; genus Daphoenositta; species Daphoenositta chrysoptera. The sequence goes on from VZRO01002535.1 coordinate 426,719, forward strand.
CCAGGAGCAACAGCACAACTCCTGAAGAGTTGTGGCCTCTGTGCCCCCCAGTTCTGCACCTGGTTATTGCAGGAGGCATCACAGATTTCTGTGAGCAATCTGAGCACTCAGAGTATGTTTAGCATGAGCCTAAACCTTTATTTTCTCTCTCTGTGCCAGAGGGGTTCACGCCATGGATCTGTCTCCAGTCACTCCCTGTTTCTAAACTCCTGAGATAAAGCTTGAGCCGTACATGTGTGTAATGGTGATGTCTCTGTGAAGTAAAATTGTTCTCTACAATAACCAAATCACAAACATTCTTGTGCAGAAGTACAGCCTGGGCTCTGCCTTCCAATCCTGGAGAATATGGAGGGGAAATTAATGACAATTAACGAGAATATTGGCAGTGAGGTGCTTCATTCCATCAGCTTCCCTGAGCACAGCTCTGTGGTGTTTGTTGTTGAACATTCAGCCTTGTGTGTGACAGGAGATAGGCAAGAGCCACTTAGAAAACAGGGGATAATCACATTATGATCGTGGAATATACACCAAGAGTCAGGATTGTTTTTCTGCTTCTTTCCTCCCCCTCTGTCCATCACTGAACTGCTGTGTGGTTGGGTAGAGGCCGTGGACTCTCTTCTGAGGAGCAATTCTAATTAGGAACTGATCAAGGCATTTCTAATTAAAGGCATGTTTGATCTCTGGTTTTATTCTGCGTTTACAAAGGAGAAATGATTGTTACAACATCTCTGCTGTGCTGTGTAGGGTGTCTAAATCCCTGCCTAAGTCAGAGATTTGGATTTTTTCATTGTCAGGAGTATTTGATAACCCCATTAAAATACTCTGACTCTGCACAGAATCAGAGAAAAATAGAACGGTTTGGGTTGGAAGGGACCTTAAAGCTCATCCAGTGCCACCCCTGCCATGGCAGGGACACCTCCCACTGTCCCAGGCTGCTCCCAGCCCCAATGTCCAGCCTGGCCTTGGGCACTGCCAGGGAGCCAGGGGCAGCCACAGCTGCTCTGGGCCCCCTGTGCCAGGGCCTGCCCACCCTCACAGGGAAGAATTCCTTCCCAATACCCAATTTAAATCCACTCTCTGTTTGAAGCCGTTCCTTGTGTCCTGTCCCTCCATCCCTTGTCTCTCTCCATCTTTCCTGTGGCTCTTTCAGGCCCTGCAAGGCCACAATCGGGTTTCTCCCAGGGCTTCTCCTCTCCAGACTGGACAATCCCAGCTCTCCCAGCCTTTCCTCCCAGCAGAGCTGCTCCGTCCCTCTGCTCATCCTGGTGCCTGCTCTGGCCTGGCTCCAGCAGCTCCAGGTCCTCCCTGTGCTGCACATCCCAAAGTTGTAGTGTTGGTGTGAAAACAAAAATGGAATGTTCATCACGTGAAGGGGACAGTTGGATTAAAATCTGAAGACTTGAAATTACATTATAAGGAACAAAGAATAGTCCAAGGTGCTGCAGAGTCCAGGTGGATGTGTCAGAGTGGGGTTTGGGTGGCACAAGGGCTCTCCAGTGGAAGCTGTTAGAGGATGCAAAACAAAGCAGTTGCAGCAGCTGCCTTTGCTCCCTGTAAATACTGTGATCCTAATCTCATGCTGATTTCATAAGTTAATTTTAGCTTATATTTTAGGTGACAGTCTAATGGGTTTTGAGGATTGTACTCACATACATCAGCCCTGCAGCGATATCTGCTCGAATGTGGGTGTAAATTATGTAACTCTGGATCTGCTGCCTGGCACGGCGCGGAGCCAGGGCTCTCCCCTGCCCTGCAGGAGACAGATGTGGCTGCTGGGCCTCTTCCCTCCCCTGCTCGGGGAGGGCCCCCAGGGCTCAGGCAGAGCCCAGAGCTCCCCAGGGCTGGGTTTATTCCCTCCTCATTCCCCAAGTGCAAGCTCCTGCCTCGCTCTCTGTCTCAGACCATGATAAAGCCTCTTCTTGTCCAGGATGAGTTTTCGGCCCCAGATCCAGTTTCCACTGAGCAAAGGCCAGAACTGCTGTGGCTGCCAGCTGAGGAGAGTGCCCGGAGCAGCAGAGAGCTCAGGGGTTCCTGGGTTTGGCACTTGGAGCCCCTGGTGCCCTGGGTGTGAGCCTGGCTCTGCGCCTCACCCCCGGTCCTGGGGGCAGTTTGGGCACCACAACGGAAAAAATATCTCTAAGGTTTGGGAGAGCTTCCCAAGGAGGGACACAGGGATGGGGAAGGGTCTGGAGAGGCCATGGAGGAGCTGCTGGGGGCAACTTGGAATGTGCAGCTGGAGGAGAGGAGACCGAGGGGAGACTTTTCAGGTGCTGCAGCTCCTTTCCTGCTCCCTGTGACAGGGACAGGACCCAGGGAACGGCTGGAGCTGGGCCAGGGAGGTTTAGGTTGGATCTCAGGAAAGGTTCTTCCCCAGAGGGTGCTGGCACTGCCCAGGCTCCCCAGGGAATGGGCACGGCCCCGAGGCTGCCAGAGCTCCAGGAGCTCCCGGGGATGCCCAGGGTGGGGTTGTTGGGGGTCTGTGCAGGGCCTGGGGTTGGACTGGATCATCCCTGTGGAACTCAGGATATTCCAGGATTCAGCCCCAGAGCCTGAGGTGCGAGCAGGGCTGGAGCCACCGCTCCGGTCCCGGTGTCTCCCGAGGTCCCCCCGTGTCTGGCAGCTCCAGCAGGTCCCTGTTCCCGGACGGGAGAGCGCTCCCAGCACTGATTGACTGTGCCAGCCCACACACGGCAATTTTTAAAACGTTTAAATAGCCTGTCTTCTCTGCTTCATCTTGACAATTGGTTTTAATCAGTGTTATCAGCTGCTTAAAACACTTCATTCTCTGAAGCGCCGCAGCTTTCAGCCTCCGGGAGATTCATGGAGCGGAGGTGCAGGATTGGGGATGTTATCAGGAGTTTTGTTTCAAACCAGCACAAAAGGAGAAAACCTCATCCCTTCCCTCCCACCCCACCGCCACAATTTATTTGATTTTTCTTTCAAAAAACCACTCAAGTAAACGAATCATGTGATCGAATTATTTTGATACGTGGAATGCTGTTTATTCCTGGCTTGTCAATACTTTAATTAATTTCAATCTGTTTCTAAAACAGAAGTGAAGGACATAATTGACTGGAATCTGTTAGGAGTTGTCCTGCCATCTGCACGGGCTGAAGTGAAGCAGCACAGGCAGTGTAGCATTTAACGGCACTAAAGGAAATTAAATGCTTCTGGATTAATGCTGACTTCTGATTAATATTTTAGAAAAGGACGTGGTAACAGCTGGAAAGGCAGAGAGCGAATAATCTCTTCCCTATTGTCATGTTTCTGTACTAAACATAATCAGGTTTACTCACAAAATAGCTTATCTTGATTTTTAGGGGCTTAAGACCATTTTTTTGTGCCTAGGAATAATCAGGGAAGTGGGAAAGAGGAGAGGCAAATGACAGCTTATTTGTGGTTGTGAAATGTGGAGTTACAGAGGGAAAAGCCATGGCTGGAAGCAAACCAACCCGACCCTGCCCTGTATTCCCCACACCCCCAGGGCACTGTTAAACCAAGAAGAAAACTCTTTCCGAGGCTCCCACTGCTCCGAGCTTTTAATCTCCTTCAGTGAGGCTCGTGCACGTCCCGAGTCGGGGAGTGTTCCCTGCGATCCCCTGGATGCTCCCGGTGCCCTGAGCAGGCAGAGTTGTCCCCTCCCGTCCCGACATGGGCCGTCCTTTGTCCCGGGGTGTCCCTCTGCCCCCAGGGCGCGGCGTTCTGCTCCAGACCTGCCTCTCCCTCCTGCGGGGTTCTGAGCTCTCAGCACCGAGCTGTTCGCAGGGATTTTCCCCTCTGGGCTGCCGGCGAGCTCGGGCTGGGATGCTCTGACCCCCAGGACTGATCTGTGCTCTGTAATTGCCGCATAAAATATGCAAAAGCACTTGAGTTCATTTGGAAAAGTTGGGGTGTTTACAGGGAAGTGAAAATTGAGCTTGAAAAAGTAATTACCCTTTTTTTCCCTTTCACATTAATGACTATGCAGAAAAGCTTTTAAAATATGTCCACATGTGGGTTTTAAAGCGTTCATTCCCCATCAGTATTTCACCTTTTCCCTTAAGTGATTTCTATATTCCTACTAACCAGCAATCATTTTGCCTGAATCTCATTTCCTCATAATAGCAAACCCATCAATCTCTGCTTTATTAAACAGGGAAGCAAAGCTCGGAAGCCAGAGCGCTCCGCTTTGATAAAAGACGTTATGCAAACCATTGATTTTAATTTGCAGCAATATCCACTTCTTCCATTATTAACAACTTGGAATTACTAAGACTGAATAATTAACATGTATTCCTGCTTGATGATGGATTATTCCAAAGGCAGAAACAGCCCAGATGAAATCCCTCCTGCACCCCCAGTGAAGCATCCGCCTGTTTAATGTTCCCCGGGGGAGCAGCGCAACACGGCACGGGAGAAATACTTCCAAAAGTGTTATCAGAGCAAATGTCCCTCTCACAAATGTGCCAGTGGGAGTTCCTGCCCTGCTGGGCTCTGCTCAGAGCCTGGCTGGTGACCAGTTCTGTCCAGGGATGCCACCAGATGTCACCACCCTCAGGGCAGGGTTGCCTGTGGTGCTCAGGGTGGGAAATGAGGGTTTCAAACTCCTGCAGGTGAAAAACCCCTCAGGCCATGTCTGGTGAGATGTGGCTCAGGGCTGGGCTCCTCTGGCATTTCCAGAGCTTGTCTGGACGAGTAAAACTCAACATCTCTGTGTGCCAGAAGTCTGTGATCTTTTTTAGCTTTTCTCCAAATCAGGAGAACTCAGTGAGATAAAGTGTAAAAAGCCGGGGATGTTGTTTAGTAAATAAAAAGTGACCCCAGAGTCAATCAAGGTAAAACAGAATAACAGTTCCATTTTTCAATTACCCTGAACAATCTCTCAACATCAATCCTGGGTGTCCAACACCAGCTCTGTAGGCTGAGAAGAAATTTCCCTGCTGGATTAGTGTCAAGTGTTGCTTTTAATGCCAGTTTATCTCCAGCCACACCTGATAACAGGAAAATCCCCCGCTCCCACCTGTGTAGTGTAAAGTCACACAAGCAGGTGAAGGTTTAGGATGCATTTTATTCAGGGTATATCACTAGAAAGAGCTTTAGCAGAGCAGTGGCACAAACTTTTGTCATAAAACCAGGTTTATGAGGAATTTATTGCATGCTGGGTGTTACCTTCCTGCTTTGCAAGCTCTGAAAAAAGAAAAGAAAAACCAAAACCTTTCTTTGAAACAGCAAATTATTTGTAGAAATGCAGATTTAAAATATGGCTGACATTGTGTGTGGGGGAGTTTTGTGTTATTCTTCCTTTTTCTTTTTTTCCCCTTCATTAACTGAAAGAAATTATTGATCTCAGGGTAGGGGGAAACTGGGCACTTGGAAAAAAAATATTTCCTTTCCTGAGCTCTGGAAAAATTACTAAGGAAAAAAGAAAAAAAAAGAAAAGAAAAGCCAGTCTGTTTTGTGTTTTGTGGAAAGAGTGATGGGGAAGAGAGAAAAAAGCAAAACATTATGTAGATTTCAAAATTCAAGATGTAAAATGCTCGTCTTGAGGAAAGTTTGAACCCATTAGTCCTTGTCACAGCACATCAGGAACTGCAGTGACAGACAAAGAGTGATGGGTTCAAGCTGAAAGAGGGGAAATTCAGGTTACAGGTGCGGGAAAAATCCTTCCCTGGGAGGGTGGGGAGGGGCTGGGATGGAATTCCCAGAGAAGCTGTGGCTGCCCCATCCCTGGAAGGGTCCGGGGCCAGGTTGGACAGGGCTTGGAGCACCCTGGAGTAGTGGAAGGTGTGGAAGGGGATGAGCTTTAAGATCCTTTCCAGCCCAAACCATTTCGTGATTTTATGATACTAAAACTTTGGGGAAAAAATGGAAAAATGAGAGGAAAAAAACCCAAAATGTTTCTGCATGGAAAACAACATTATGTATCAGGGTTAAAAGAGGATGGAACCATTTTTGTGCAGAGGCTGTGAGCTGGACTGTCAGGAATCAGCCCCAGCTCTCCTAAACGGGCTCCTCCAGGGTGTGGGAGGCTCATCCTGCCCTGGGCGCTGTGGGTGCCGTGGGTGCCGTGGGTGCCGTGGGCGCTGCTGGCGGGGACGGGTGGGAATGGCCCATGGGGTTTTTGGAGTGGCCCCGAGCGCCGGGCACGGGGGCTGCTGTCACCCCCGCAGTGCCCGTGGCTGGCACCTCCCGGTGCCCCTGCNGGGGTGCGTGTTGGGCCGTGGCTGGCGTGGGTGGCGTGGGTGCCGTGGGCGCTGCTGGATGGGACGGGTGGGAATGGCCCATGGGGTTTTTGGAGTGGCCCCGAGCGCCGGGCACGGGGGCTGCTGTCACCCCCGCAGTGCCCGTGGCTGGCACCTCCCGGTGCCCCTGCAGCCCCTTTCCCTCTCTCTCTCTCTGGTGTCCCTGCGTGCTCCCAGTTCCAGCGAGGGCTTCGGCGTGGCGGAGAAGATCCTGCTGCTCTCCTTCATCTCCGCCGTCATCCTGATGGCCATCCTGGGCAACCTGCTGGTCATGGTGGCCGTGTGCCGGGACAGGCAGCTCAGGTGAGCCCACCCGAGGGCCACCACGGCCACGAGCCCCTCCTGACGGGCTGAGGGCAGGAGCTGCCCCCGGGGAGGGTCCCTGCCCTGCAGACCCACCCTGCCCTCGGCTCATCCCGCAGCTCTGGCACCATTTTAGTTCCCATCCTCATCCTTAGTGTTCTCACTGTAGAAAACCAGACAAATCAGTGAACAGCACAGCTAAGCAGCAATTCCTGGGAGAAGCCGGCTGGCCTCTGCCCCTTTTCCAGCTCAGATTTCCTTAGGAGCTCATCAGAAATCCACGCAGACCAAGGGCTGGTTGTGCAGCACCACCACGACCTGGCAATTGTTGTCCATGGTTTGAGGGGGTCACAGGCAAAATTCCTGTCTCGAGGCTGCTGCTAACCCCGGGAACTGTCAGCCCAGCCTTAGGAGCAGAAAAAGATATTTAAGAGCCTCTATTTGTGTGCTGCGTGGGATTTTTAATGGATTTAATTCTATTTTATTGTTGTGATTTAAAAAGTACTCCTCAAGTTCAAATTACAGCTTCAGTCGAGATTATTCTCTGTGCTTTCTGGAAGGATTTTCTCCATTTACAAGTTAAAATAAGGCCTCCCTCCTCCACCCCAGAGTCTCCAGTGCAAGCTGTGAGGCTGAGCCACATGCAGAGGCCTGCAAGCATCCATTTGCCTCCTCTGGGTGAGCAGAAAGATGTATTTATGCCAGGAAAATGGTGGATATTTGGCTTTAAAAGCCAGGAGCAAGCCAGGGGTGACCATATAAAGTGAGGAGTGTTTTAGAGAGGGGCTTTTAGTGTGATGGAGCAGATTAAACCCAAATGCATGCTGGAATCTCTGTCCATGTGTGGAGCCTGCTGCACTGAACCCACCCTAATTTTGTGATGTGCCTTGCAGGAAGATCAAGACCAACTATTTTATTGTTTCCCTGGCCTTTGCTGACCTGCTGGTGTCGGTGCTGGTGATGCCCTTTGGAGCCATCGAGCTGGTTCAGGACAACTGGGTCTATGGAGAGATGTTCTGCCTGGTGCGGACGTCCCTGGACGTGCTGCTCACCACAGCCTCCATCCTGCACCTCTGCTGCATCTCCCTGGACAGGTACGAGCTGCACAGTGCCATGGCCCGAGGTCTCTGCTGTGTTCTGGGTTATTCTGAGCTGCCAGGGGCAAAGATGGGCCTGCTTGGGAATGGCAGAGCAATAAATCTCTCCCGGGGCTGATTTTGGAGAGAATCCTGATGAGGGCAGAGAAACTTGGAATGGAATGCGATTTGTGGTGAGGGGCTGGGCTGTTCTGTGCACAGCCCTGTTGGCAGCACTGAGCAGGTCTGGCTCTGTTCCTTCTTTGAAGCAGAAAAAGACACCTGGAATGTGCCCAAAGGTGGGACAGAGGGAGGGGGCATCGTGCACAGGGCGTTGTTCCAGCAGGGATGTTCCTCTGCTCCCAGGGAACAGGGACAGGATGAGGGGAAACAGCCTCAAACTGCACCAGGGGAGGCTCAGGGGGGGGAGCAGCAGGAATTTCCCCATGGAAAGGGTGCTCAGGCCTTGGCAGGGGCTGCCCAGGGAGGGTTGGAGTGCCCATCCCTGGAGGTGTCCCAGGAAGGGCTGGAGGCGGCACTCAGAGCTCTGGGCTGGGGACAAGGTGGGGATGGGGCACAGGATGATCTTGAAGGTCTTTCCCACCCTAAATCTCCTGGGAGATCCTAAAACCTTCCCCTTCTTTCAAACTTTTCTTGCCACCTAAAAATAAAGCCCAAAGCCTCAGTAATTTCTGGCGAGTTCTGTTTAACTGCTGCTTGCAGTTTTTCAGGGTAAATGGCAGAACTTCCATAAGAACTTTTCACAAGATAAACACTCAGCAGAAAACATTTTGGCTATTCTGGTAATATTTAGAGCTTTTTTTTTTTTTTTTTTTTTGAGTTCTGTGTGGAGATTTCAATCCCTTTAAAAACAGTGTTACTCAGTATTGCTAACAGGGCCAGAATAACCATAATTACTCTCGTCATTGTGACAACTGATATTTAAATATGTGGTATTTCAATATCTTGAGAGTCTGAGTGCAGCCAGATTTCCAAAGAAAGTTGCTTAACCTCCGTATTGATGGGCAGCACTGCTCTGGGGTGGCAGACAGGGCAGCAGCACAGGCAGTTTTGTATCCAGAGAGAAGCTGACGTCCAGCAAGCACAGCTCCTGTCCTTATCTGAGAGTTTCGATGGCTGGAACACAAATGGGAAGCTCGTTATCTTCAAAACATTGACAAATTGCCACTCTCAGCCAATTACCAGGAAAGCAGATGTTGGGCACCATGCTCTGGACATGACCTCGCTCTCTGAAATGCTGGAGTTTGATTCTCCAGGCTATTAATTAAATAGAGAGGGTTGTGGAGAGAAGGGAAAATGGGGTTTCAGCCCCGGATCTGCAGCAGGGGATGAGGATCCTCCTGTGTGGGGGCACAGAAAGGAGGTTCCCCCTTCCTCCTGCCCTCCTGGAGACCCCCCACATCCAGAGCCTGCTGCCTGTCCCCATCTGTCCCCAAGATCCTGGGACAGCCTTGGCTCAGAGTTGATGCTTTAGGGATACCCCTCCACCTCAGGCCTTGGCTTTAAAGGTTCCTGGCAGAAACTTGAATTTCTCTGACAATTCTTAGTTGGTTTTTTCCACAGTGAGAACTGATTGAGAACAGCGGCCAGAATAGATGAGAAGGTGGTGGATGGCCCCAGAAGGGCAGAGCAGGTGGATGAATGAGAGGTTTTTGTGAGGGAAGGATGACTCAGCCCAGCTTCGATCTGTTCTCCATCCCCAGTGCCTCCCTGGGCTGCAGGGGCAGCTCTGCTTCCTTCCCAGGGCTTAATTCAATTTTTTTTTAGCTGTTTGCTCTTGTGTTCATTCAGAATTTATGGGTGTGTGCTGCTGCTAGTTTGGTATTTTTTCTGTGATCTATTTCATGTTTTCTTGTTTTATTTCAGGGCATGCAAGTGTGAGTTTTAAGGGGTTTTAAAAGAAAACTAGGTAGTTAGTCTAATCCTAAAGACTCCGTTTGGAAAGTCGTTCCCTTCAACATATTCACAAAGTGTTCCTTGAAAAGACTTTTATCTGATAATACCTTGTGTCTATTTCCGCTGCTGCCTCTGGAAAGGAAGGAAACAAGGACTGAGGCTTGAATTCTCCAAGGCATTGGAGAAAATCTGGAGAAACCACCACGTAAGAAACTGATTTTACTGCTCAGACACAGGGAGAAAAGTACTGCAGGGAGCCACTGTCAGTTTCAGCTGAAAAAGGGATTTTCCAGGGTAGCAAAGGTATCTTGGGGCTCACCGAATGCAAAGTTTGCTGCCACTGCCTATGCGTTTTCATCATCTCTTGGGTAGTCTAATATAATAGAGAGATTTACCCTTGAAATATTTATTTATTGCATGTGTTATGCACACGTGTCCATTCTTTGTGCCAGTGCAATAAGAAATAATTGCACTGCAGATGAGCAGACCCAGGAGCTCCAAGGGAGTCTCCAAACAGAGCGGACCCGTCAGGAGAGGCAATTTTCTCCTCCAATATTTGCAGTCCAATTTGCAATAAAATTACTTCTCAAAGTCTTGTGAGGGGGAAAAACAACAGGGAAACAAAAACGTCTGTGGTTTGGGGTTTGGATGCACATCTGGCACCTCTGGATGCAGCTGGAGCATCCTCTCCCTGCTCCCTGCACCCTCCCGGCTGTCCCAGCCCAGAAAGGTCCCCGAAGGCTGTGTCCCTGCTGGGTGCTCTGTTTGCTGGAGTGTTTCAAACATTTGCACACCACAACCCAGCCCTGAGTGCGTTTGTCCATCCCAAACCGATCCCACGTTCAGGCACAGCCCAAAATCCCAGCTAAACCAGGGCTAAAGCACGGCAGATGCACCCAGAGAGCGTCGGAGCAGAGTGACAGATGCTCGTTGTGCCGTTTGCAAACATTAATTACCATTAATGGACTGCTCAGACAGCGAATTAGCCCGGTCCCGGGGGAGAGGTGATGTTGTAAAGCCTCCCGAGCCCTGTGCTCTGCGGTGACATCCTGTGACAGCAGCCCTGTCCCTGTGCCAGGGCACGGAGGACAGCCCTGAGGGACACGGGGCGGGCACTGCCCTCCCGGTGTTCCAGCACAGCATCCCGTGCTCATCCCCGTTCCGTGGCATCACAGACGGGCACGAGGGCCTGGCTGGTGCCCCAAGGATGCCCAGTGTCCCATGCCATACCTGGGAGCACAGGGTGTTTTCCCAGACTGGGAGGAAGCTGCTGTGCCCAGCGGTGCCCCGGGGAACATCCCTGGCTGCCCAGGGCCACGGGGAGGTTGCTAGTGGGGAGAGTTAGTAAACTTTGACTAGCTGTCAGTAATTAATGGTTACAGTCTGATTAAATGCCCCAAATTCCAGCTGGAGTTCTGGCCAGGCTGTAAATTCCCTGTGCCTGTTTCACCAGTGCTCATGTGGGAGAAGGGAGGCAGCGCAGGACGGGGCTGAGCAAGGACAGCTGGAGCCTGTCCCCGAGGCTGTGGGAGGTGACACAACTGCGGGGTTGTCCCTGCCAGCCCAAAAAACATCCCAGGGGTTGCAGAATTCCAGTCTGAGAGCATTAAGGACAATCTCAGAGCAGATGGCCACGGCACAGGCTGAGGGATGCTCTGTCCTTCGTTAATCGTTGCAAACCCTCTAGAAATATTTCATTTATTTTGCCACTCTTGCTGCCAATAACCCTCCACACACCTCAGCCCCACGGGGACCATGGAGGAGTCCCCTCTCTCCATTTGGCAGCACACATTTGTTTGTATTCCCTGCTAAATTTATCCAGCTCCAATTAACTGTTCTCGTTAGCATTTTCCTCAGTGTAATTATCTCAACACCAGCAGGCCGTTGTTTTTCTAATAAGAATTTAATTTTGTTAGATGTAATCATTTCAGGACATTTTCTTTTTCGGGACCAACGATGCAGAACTTTGTTTCCTTTGGCACAATGAGAGCCCAAAGCTTATTTGCTCAGTGGGAAAAAGGAAAACAGAAAGAGCTGTTCTTTCCAAAAACATGTTAAAATCTGGTTATACAGAGGCCAGAACCTGTTTTCACTGAAACATCAGCAACAGCAGTGCTGGATTCATTTCCCACAGGCACAAATAAATTGAAATCGTGGCTCCTTAGGTTCATCACTTGGTCAGGGCTCAGCTGGAGGCTCTGTCTGGATTCCCTGAGGGACAAGGACAAGGGCAGTGACTTCCCACTGATAGAGGGCTTGGCTCTTGCACCCTAACTTTGGGAGAGGGCCAGTAGCACCCACAGTTTTCCCATCCTTTTGTCTTCTTTTTTTTCCAGTTTTCCCATCTTTTGTCTTATTTTTTCCAGTTTTCCTGTCCTTTAATCTTCCTTTTTTCGGTTTTCCTATCCTTTTGTCTTCTGTTTTTCGGTTTTCCCATCTTTTATCTTCCTTCCTTCAGTTTTCCTATCTTTTGTCTTCTTTTCTCCTCGATCCTCGAAGGGGGGTGAAATATTACTCAGTGAGTGCTCGGTGAGTGCAGTGTGCCTCATCCTGGCCCGGCGATGAGCAGGCAGATGCTGTGTACATCATTTTACATATGCACATGACACCCAGCGCTTTGAGGTGTGGGCCACCCCCAGAGCCAGGCTGTTCACAAGGGTGGGGGTGGATTTGTCTGTCTGAGAGAGCTCAGGAGCTTCTTGCAGGGTAGTGCCTGCAGGCTCCCAGCTCCAAACTGCACTGCAAACCAGGGAGATCCTTTCATTTCTCCCCAAGGGCAAGGAATGCTCTCCTGCAGCTCAGTAATTCTGTTTCTGTAGTGCCCAGGGGGCAAGGAAGGAGCAGTGGTGTGGTCAGGGCACTCCAGGGCAGCTTTCCCACAGCCGTGGGATTGAGGAGGTGTTTGGATGAATAAATAACTCAGATCCCGGGTGTGGAACTGCAGTGGTTCCTAACTGGGACCTTGCAGTGCCTGAGGGGAGATGGAAAGAGAGTGCCAGGACACAGGGAGTGGCTGCCCACTGCCAGAGGGCAGGGATAGGTGGGATTTGGGAAGGAATTCCTGGCTGTGAGGGTGGGCAGGCCCTGGCACAGGGTGCCCAGAGCAGCTGTGGCTCCCCTGGATCCCTGGCAGGGCCCAAGGCCAGGCTGGACACTGGGGCTGGGAGCAGCCTGGGACAGTGGGAGGTGACCCTGCCCGTGGCAGGGGGGTGGAAATGCTCTTTAAAGTCCCTTCCAAAGCCCCTTCCCTGTGATTCTGTGATTCCTGCAGCGGCCAGGAGAGCCACAAGGCCAGAGAAATGATGGATTTCTTCTTTTCAGCCACCTGTGAAATGTTAGCACTTGATTCATTCCTGTGGCAAATGTCTGATGGGGAAAAGGAAAAGTATTACAATAACCTTTGCTTTACTGGAAGAGCTGCGGCTCCAGGAAGGGATTTCTGTGTTTCCCCTTCAGTGGAGAATGTCATTGCAGAGGAGAGGATGTTCCACATCAGCTGCTCTGCTGTAGGTAACATTTGCAAGGAACTCTACTGATAATAGAGAGAATTAATATTTAATTGGGCCTGGACATGGCATTGATCATGTGTGTGCGTTGCATTTTGTGTTCATCCATCACACTGTCCCAGCAGCAATACCAGATATTCCTTATGAACCCAGGACAACAGCTCTGCCTTGAAATGAAGCAGAAATACAGAGCATGTCTTTATTCCAGCCTCTGACTGAAACGATTGATAATCTCACAGATATAATTACTTTTCTCCCAGTGAACAAACAGCTGCATAAACGCTCAGGCCACCACACACATCAAATCAGAAACTGGGGTGCCTTCCAAGCCTTCTCCTGGCACTCACAGGTGTCTGTTACCTGGTTCCTTGGGTGGAAATCCTGCTGGGCTCTGCAGAAGTGGGTGCTGTGCCCCTCTGCCTCCCTCCCTGTCACACGATTGTCACCCACACCCTGCTCAGGGCACTTTGTCACCCAGATCAGTGACAGGAGGAGCCCAGCTCGACTCGCTGAGCACAGGGGAAGTTCTGGTAGCAGCACCAGCCAAAATGAAATAAAATAAAATCTTTTGACGTGAAAGTGGAGGAAAATTGCTGCTGAATCACTGGGAGGGAAGAAATATGAGAGCTTAAGGTGTCATTTTTACAGGCGTAATTTTTACTCTAATGGCCTTTAATAGCAGGAACAATTCAGTGCAATTCTTCCAGCTGCAGCAGGGAGAGAGGCAGAGAAATGTGATCACTCAAACTGCTGGCAAGAATTGTTTTCCTGCTGTAGTTAATTAGCAGTGTACAGAGCTTCTCCTTTCCTGTTTGCTTATCCAACTTGTCAAAGGGGAGCTGCTGTCTTGGCTGGTTTTATCCTTTTATTTATTGGGTTTCTTCTTCTGCCCTTTCTGCAAATAAATGGAGTCTCTTGTGACTTGGTTTTGATGCCTTTGATGTCCAGCACTGTCCAGTGGGTGGCTTACAGATAAGAAACAATTAAATAGTTTATATATAAAATTTAATATAGATCCTTTCTGCTGAGAGTCAGAGGAGCAGCTCTGATGCCAAGGGAAGCTCCCTCCGTTCCAATAAACATCCCAAAAATTCCTGTTGGAATTCAGTGTCACTTCATTTCCTGGGACAGGGATCAGCTGCAGGGGAGCTGGAGCTCCACTGGAGGAACATTTCACCCACAGGTCAAAAAGAGCAGTTCCTGGCAAACCCCATTTCTTTGGACGTGCAACTTTCCAGAGGAACAGGCTGATTTTTCATCAGGAAACCAGAGGAGAATGGAGGAATTATCAAATTGCAGGAGTTGAATGCCTGTTTCAGCGTTTTTCCCCTGTGACATTTTGAATCTTGTTTCAAAGAGACTTTTAAGAAATGTTTTCTTTTGACACTTTGATATTATTTCAAGCCTCTGTGTGGAATATATCATCTGATTTTATCAAAATAAAGCAATTCAGTTGACTCCACATGACTTTAAAAAAAAAAAGCCTTAGGAAAAAATGGAAATTCTTGTATTTTTGTGCTGGTTTAGGACAAACTCTTGGTTCCCATTCAAATCTTGATGAAATAAATGCACATCTCGACGAGCAGCTCCTTAATACACACACGTGTGCTTGCTGATTTAATTTCTCTAATTCATGGTTCTGCTGACCTCATAAATTTTTTACAGAGTGTGCTGAAATCCAAAAATCTAAAGAGCAAAAAATATTTTATTGGGAACCTGAGACTGATTGTCAGGTCAGGACCACTGAAAGTCTGCAATTGGGTATTTGCTGATCTGGTCTTCTTAGGAATAAATAATTTCAGAGCCATAGATTTCCAGTTTTAGGTTTGGTAGCCCTTCCTGATGGAGAGATCCACCTGCAGGGGGTGGCACAGGGATCAAACAAGCAGAAAATTTGATTTCTTATCTCTTTGAGGAAATATTTTTAGGTCATAACTATTTTAGGAGCAGGGACGGCGTTGTACTTGGGATATTTTGACTGGATCAGGAGGAGGAAGGAGAGTTCGGGGCACATCCCCTTTATGGTGCAAAGACATCTTTGTGCTTGGGAAGGTTAAAGCCCAGCTGGAAAAGGGAGCTTGGTTATGGAAAAACACCTTTCATTTTCTTGGCATTTTCACAGCTTTGGGAGACTTTGTTCATTTGTGGTACCAGCTGTTGCAGCCTTGTCAAAATAAATGTCCAGTGCAGGTAGGAAATTTGCTTAGGCTGACTGGAAGGAAGGGACAGGGATGTGCTTGGAGGGTGGGGACACCCTCAGTGCAGAGGGAGAGGAGGGCTGGAAGCAGAATCTTTCCCTTGCCCTGCAACCTCAGACAACCCACAGATTAACCTGTGCCTCATTCTCCCTGGCTGGAAAGCACAAAACTCTGGCTTTTCCTTGCAAGTCACCATGAACCTGTGGAAATATCTGTGTGAGAGGCCCGAGGGAAGCAGGCTACAGACTCCTGTTTTCCTTCATTTTGAAAAGCAGGAGAAACAGCTGGAGGAAGGGCTTTACAATTTAATTTTTAGAAGGCTTGGAAGCGTTCCCTGACAGTTTCTCCCCCGTCCTTGCCCTGCAGGTACTATGCCATCTGCTGCCAGCCCCTGGTGTACAGGAACAAGATGACCCCGCTGCGCATCGCCGTGATGCTGGGAGGGTGCTGGGTCATCCCAACCTTCATTTCTTTCCTCCCTATCATGCAAGGCTGGAACAGCATTGGCATCATTGATCTGGTGAGTAGCCAAGGAGTGACACCAATCCTGTGTACTGGGTGCTGGATGTTCTTTGAAAAGCAATTTTCAGAGAAAGGGAAAAAGGAGAAATTTCCTGTTCCCAGTGCAGAGTGGCTGCTGAGTTTCTGGAGGGGATCTTTAAGGGGGGTTGAAGTGACTCTGTCCCGGAAGGACGGACACAGGGACAGTGGTGGCCCTGGGAGAGGATTTTACCTACATTCACTCTCAGTTCAGTGAGGAGTCCTTGGAAGAAAGGCCCCAGCTGGCCCCTGACAACACCTCAGGGGTCCTTGGTCCCCTTGGCCCCTGCAGCTCTCACTTAGACAAGAGACAGGATTGTTCTCGTGTTAGAGTAATCAGGATCTTGTCATGCTGGGACAAGGATGATGGCTGCACACTGCCAGGGGGCAGGGTTAGAATTAGATGGGATATTGGTAAAAAATCCTTCCCTGTGAGGATGGGGAGGCCCTGGCACAGGGTGCCCAGGGAGGTTGTGGATGTGTCCAAGTGTCCAAGGATGGCTGAATGGAGCAGCCTGGTCTAGTGGAAGGTGTCCCTGCCCATGACAGAGGGCATCACAAAATGATCTTTAAGGTCCCTCCAACCCAACCTGTGCTCTGATTCCCACTTCTCCCCTCCTTCTTTGCCTCGTCCTCCCCTCCGCGCCCCAGATCCAGCAAAGGCAGTTCAACAAGGCCTCCAACTCCACCTACTGCATCTTCATGGTGAACAAGCCCTACGCCATCACCTGCTCCGTGGTGGCCTTCTACATCCCCTTCCTGCTGATGGTGCTGGCCTACCACCGCATCTACGTGACGGCGCGGGAGCACGCGCGGCAGATCCGGCTGCTGCAGCGCGCGGGGAACCCGGCCGAGCCCCGGCAGCACCCCCAGGAACCCTGGAAGCACCCCCAGGAGCCACAGCAGCACCTCCAGGAACCCCGGCAGCACCTCCANACCCCGGCAGCACCCCCAGGAGCCACGGCAGCACCCCCCCGACCAGCACAGCACCCACCGCATGAAAACCGAGACCAAAGCTGCCAAGACCCTGTGCATCATCATGGGCTGCTTCTGCCTCTGCTGGGCCCCGTTCTTCGTCACCAACATCGTGGATCCCTTCATAAACTACACGGTGCCCGGCAAGCTGTGGACGGCCTTCCTGTGGCTGGGCTACATCAACTCGGGCTTGAACCCTTTCCTCTACGCCTTCCTCAACAAGGCCTTCAGACGTGCCTTCCTCATCATCCTGTGCTGCGGTGATGAGCGCTACCGGAGGCCTTCCATCCTGGGCCAGGCCGTGCCCTGCTCCACCACCACCATCAACGGCTCCACGCACGTGCTGAGGTGAGTCCTGAGCGCTGCCCGGGCCCAGCGCGGCCCCGGCGGCAGGAACTGTGCAGGATTGCTGTCGTTCTGCAAGGCCTCGGTGGATTAAATGCTCAGAAAGCGACGGGGCAAAAGAAATCCTGAGGGTGCTCGGACAGCCTGGGTTTGTAGGGAGCGGGAACGTGCTGGAATGTGCGGCTTCTCCAGAGGTGTGCTCAGGAAAGCGCTGGGAGAATGCAGAAGCTGTGTGTGAATTTTGGTCTGAGGGGAACAACTGAGGGATGGGACACTGAGCCACAGGTGGGAGGCACAGCAGGAGGAAGGGAGGGAAGTACAATTAATTCCCAAAATATCAGAACAAGCTGCAGGCTCTGGATAGAACCAGAGGTGTTTCTGTGCAGCTGTCCAGAGAGTTTGTCCAGGTGTGGTTTTTTGGTAGGTGGGTGCCTGAGTGTTCACACACAGAGAAGGACTTGGTGACTGTGTCAGTGTTCAGAGCTGAACCTGCCCAGAGACTGAACCAGACACAAAGCACTTCCCAGCTGGCTCTGATTTTGCCCCAAGCTCCCTTCTGCAGTGATCTCTGAAGCTTTGGAAAGAGCTGAGCTCTGTAATGGACAGGAGATGGGGCAAGGCTTGTCACAGCCTTGAGTCAGACCCCTCAGGCTTTCCAAGCCATGAAGGACATTACACCATATTTATCTTCTGCTGATTAAAATCTGTTTGGTGGCCATGGTGCCCTGTCCCAGAGCCCTGGGTGTGTGATGGATGTGTGGCACCGTGCCAGGCCCTGCCTGTTTCTCTCAGGGACATCCAGATGCTCCCGTGCTGTGGTGGGAGGAGTGAGAGAGTAGCACTTGTCCAATTCTGGTTTTTATAAATCCTGTTTTCTGCTGTTCAGATTATCTCCTGCCTTTCCATCACTCTCCAGCTCCCACTTCCCACTGCTGCATCCCCTCCTCTCTCCAGGTGCTGGGGCGGGTGCAGCTCTGCACCCCAGCCCTTCACAGAGCAATTATTGTCTGTTCTCCTCAGCTTTGGGACTGATAAAAAGTGTGATTCTGTCCCTGGTGCAGAATATGCTCTAATGGTGGTGACAGAGGGGTGGGCATTAAAGCAAACCCAACCAATTTTAATTTGTGGATAGTTAATCTCAGGTGAGGAATTTTTATTTCTTCAGTGCTTTGCTCTTAAATGCCAAAAAGGCTGGATCCAGCACGGATGGAAGAGGAATTTCGTTAGGCAGGTTCTCCCAAGGCACAAATGCAGTTTTTTCTGCATTTTACATACAAGGGGCTGTGCAGTGAAATACTGAAACCTTCCTGTCAGGGCTGGCTGCTCCCGACGCCACTGAGGAGCTCCACAGGGGCTGCACCTGGATCAGACATTTTTCCAACCTCAAAGTTGCTTCTTCCTGACCAGGAGCTTCTGCAAATGGGGACGTTGTGCCTGTGGGATTCTACAGCTGCCTTTTGTCCCCTGGCAGGGACAGCAGTGGCAAGAGGGACAGACCTTGTGCTGTACGTGGGGCACTCAGTTGTGACAAAAATTAGCACAATAATGAACTGTAAATAGATGGGGATTTCTGGGTGTTCAGGGTTCTGTGCAACACCAGAAAAAAAGCCAAAATCATCTGAAAAATGCTGCGTTCCCCTTGAAACAGATTGTTTGCATTTCTTCTGTCGTGAGCAGATATTTATTCCACACAAACCAACAAACTCCTGCCTCCATGAATCACTGAACTCTTGTACAGCACAAGTGGATGGGGAGCCAGGTCAGCATTGCTGGAATTCCTGGATAAAACAAGTTGGGAAATTTTACCACAGCAAAGAAGACGACTTTGGGTAAAATATATTTGAGCAACGATCAGAGCAGACAAACCCTGGAACGTTTGGGTCAGGGAGGTCACTCTGGTATGTTCCCATTTCCTCTCAGAAGTGCTCAGAGCACTGCAATAGTCTCTTCAGGGAAAGCTCGAGTGAGAGGTTTATTTACCACTCATTTTCCAGCACAGAGAGGTCTCCTCCAAATGTCAATTGGATTTCTCCAGAGGAAAACACATCCTGATTTTTCTCTTGAAAGAGCCAAAAGAAACAAAGTGGGAAAAACCAGAAACAAGCACCTTGTGGCTGGAACAGCAGTGAGCCCCAGAATCTCCTGCTGCCACTGGAACAGGAGTGCAGCAACTCAGGGCTCCAGTTTTTAGAGGTTTAACAACTCCATGGATCTGTTGGAATCAAAACAAATCCCTGCTGGTTGTAGGGAAGAGGTCAGAGCTGCTGTGGAACAAAAGGATGAATGATCACAGAACCATGGAACCATAGAATGGTTTGTGGTGGGGTTTTTTGAATGGTTTGTGGTGGTTTTTTTGAATGGTTTGTGGTGGTTTTTTGAATGGTTTGTGCTGGTTTTTTTGACTGGTTTGTGGTGTGTGGCTCTCAGCCAGGATTCCCCCACAGCACAGGGTGGTCCTGGGGGTGGAGCAGTGATCCCCTCCCACCTGTGGGGGTGAGATTTCATGGGAGGCAGTTGTGGCTTAGCTCAGGAAACACAGAGGTTGTTCCTCAGAGCTGTTCCTGGTGGACCTGGCAGGTTTCTCTCACAGATCTGGGCTTACAGGTAAAACATCTCCTCCTGTTCCTCCTCTTCTTCCTTTTGTCCCTTATCCTTCCCTGGGCACTGGGACAGATGCAGAGACCATGGAGCTTCCCGAGGCACAGCAACACCTTCAGTGCTGGGGGTTGGGAAAGGGTTAAAATTGCTGACTGCCTGGGAATTTGAATTATCCTGCAAAAGGAATCAGAGCTCTGGCAGGTTCTGTCTTCTTCACTACAAGTTCAGTAACCCCGAGTGGATCATTGGGTCTTGCTCTGCCCTTCCCTCCATTCCCTAGCACTCCCTGTTTCTGGATTTTTCACAGGGCATTATTGGAGGTATTTTGGAGGCAAATGTGGAGTTTCTGTGCTGGTGGCACCTGCAGAGCTTTGGGGTCTGTGTTGTCCCTTCTCCAGCAGTTCCTTTATTCATGGCACCCTCAGGGAAGAACTTCCCCCTTGCCAAGGTGCTGATAAAGCACATCCCCACTAAATTCGTTTATCGGAAAATCCTGAGCAAAAGTTTGAGAAACACAGCAAATGGTGAGCATTTAAAAATGGAGATTTCAGTGATATTTCATTCGTTTTGCCCCAGCTCCAGGGCAGGGCAGCCAGAGGTTGCTCAAGATGTGTTTTTCACTCCAGAGGTTTCAGTTCAGGGATCAGCTCCCTGTGCCAGCAGAAGTGGCTCCAGACCACAGCCCGAGCTCAGGGGATCTGATTGCTGCCTGTAAATGCTAATGTTGTTAAATAGTCAAGAGATAATTTGGTTTTCACCTAAATTCCATTAGCTGCCAACCTGGAAAGGGATTCTCTAAAAATACAGGAGATGATTAGACTCAATAACAACTAAAAAAAGAGTTTTGTCATTTCTTGAAGGAAATGCTTCTTAATTTTTTAATGAAGCTTTGCCAATATTTACAACCAAACTTATGTTCCAAGTTCCCTGGCGTGGTTTCCCAGCTTGGCAGCAGTGCCAGCCTGCACAGTCCCAGCCCTTGGTGTGACATTGGCTGTGACTGGGGGCTGTGAGGGGTCCTGAGCAGGGCACGGGGAGCTGTGACCCTCAGGGGTCCCTCAGACAGGAGCTTTGGGCCGAGGCAGGGAGTGCAGGGGAGATTCGGGGATCTGCTGCAGGATCCAGGAGCAGAGAAACCCCCAGATCCAGGAATGTGGGTGTTGCACAAAGCCCTGTGTCAGAGGAACCCTCCTTCCCCCAAACGCTGCTCCCCAAAGAGCAGGACGCAGCTGCAGCCTTGCCCCAGCTCCAAAAACGCCTCTCCAGAGGGAAGAGAGAGCTTCTGATAAGAGAAAAGCTTCTTGCAATTGTGCTGAGTGAAATCAAGATTATTTATCTTATTTCTTACAAAGGAGAGAGGGGATTAGAGCTTTAAAATACCACAGTTTCCTTCAATTTTCGAAAGATCATCTCTTTCAATATGCCTGGGTGTTGGAAAAAGAGATTAGAGTGAAGCTAAACCCCTTTTTGTTATTTGGCCTAATACAAGATTCGAGATCAGAAGTTCTGCCTCGGTTTGTGTCTGGTGGGGGAGTCGAGGCTCTGAAGGGCACCTTGAGCTTTGAAATGACTGAAATGGAGCTCAGCTTTGTCTGCTTTTAACTGCATGATTGTGCTTTGGGTGATGAAGGCAACTGTGTTGTGGTGGGGCAGGATCTTCCTGATCCCAGCTGGAATTAGGGATCCACGGCCCAGGGCAGAGCCCTGCTGGCCACAGCAGCACATTCCACATTCCCAGCTGGAATGCCAGGCAGCTTCTCCTGGCACATGGCAAAGCCCAGACCTGGTGGAAACTTCCCACTTAAACAACGGAATGCAACTTTAACAGCTGCATTTAGAGAAAACACAGACATCCCTCACAATGCATCACACATTGGATCCAATTCCCAGTCCTTTGCTGGTCTCTCCCCTCATCCCAGAGGTCCAAACCAGGATTTAAAACTAGTTTTGGAACCTGAATAAACTCTATTAGGGATAGAAATTTGCTCTCCACCTACTCGCCTTCTGTTTCAATTGACCTTTGAATGTTGGGCTGGTTCTCGCCTCTCAGAGATTAATTTGGTTTATCAGCAAAGTGTTTCCAGGCAATGCAAATCAGCATTTGCAAAGAGCTCCTCGTGCCTTAGGGCTAGAAATTCTCTATAAACCTCAGCAATTATTGTCATGTTCTGTTCTTCCTTGGGGCAGCAGAATCTCCAGCTCAGAGCTAATTGTGGAAGTACATTTTAATTTTAGGTTCACTTCTTTGTTCTTCTTTTCAATAATTCTCTTCCTTTCTGACTGCTGGAGGAGAATTTATTTCAGCATTCTATGCACCACCCCATTGTAAACTCACAATGTGGAAAAGCCTCCCTGTTGCTGTGTTAAAATTGCTTTTGAGGCTTTTGGAGTGTCTGTGGGAGAGAAAACCTTGTTATTCCCAAGATATTTTGGCCAGAAATTCTGTATTTCCAGGAAGGTGTCAAGGACTTTCAGCACATCTGCTGTAATTTGATAGTTTTTTACTAATTTAATACTTTTGGGATCCTTCCCATTGCCTGCAGTGCTCACCCACCTGTGATCCCAGCCCTTGGGCAGCTCTGAGCATCTTTCCACCTTCAACTTTCCATTTCAAAGCAGAAAAATGGCCAGTTTGAGGGTTTGGCTTGATTTATTTGGCATAGCAAAGGTGATCCTTGCCACCATCTGCTGCTCAGTGACCTGGCCTGGGAATTGACCCAGAGCCAGGCTTGGTTTGGGTTTGCCACCAGTAAAGCTGCACTGTTGCTTTGGGAATGTGGGAATCACATCCTGCCCTGCAAATATTCCACCCCCATTAAATCCAGCTGATCAGGGCTGTTCCTGCATGAGCTGATGATTTCCAGCCCTCACTTCTGCATTCATCTTTCTATTCTGTGGCCCTGCCAGACCTTTCCAGCCATCCCAGAAAACAGCATTTGAAAATCCAGGTAACCAGATTTAGGAGGCAGTTTGGGAACTCTCCAGGGACTCCTGACTCTCCTGGGCTGCCTTTAATTTGGATTCCAGAAGGCACAAACACATTCCAGGCACAGGTTTGAATTGAGTTTTGCAGAGCAGTCCTTGGGATAGGCTTGGCTGTACAACTTCTCCTTGCTCCAGCTGGGCTGGGAATGGGAGCATTGCTGAGGTTCATCCTGAATTCCTCCCTCTCTCTGGTGCTGTTTCCCCTCACAGAAGTCGGAATTCCCATCTTGCCTCATTCAGCCTTCCTTGGCAGTGGTTTCAAAGTCAGTCGTGTCCCTGGAGTGCGGATTGTGTCTGTCACTGTCACTGACAGGCTTTCAGAGATGTTCCTGGAGGTTCAGCAGAAGGGTTGTTAATGAGGCTGTTAATTTGTGTCATTCCGTTGATCCATCACAGCACTTCAGGAACTGCAGAGCACGTGGCACTAAAGAGCTTTTTGCTTTATCTGTGAAGTGTTTGTGTTATCATGGAATCGCTGAGGCTGGAAAAGCCCTCCAGGATCATCGAGTCCAAGCTGTGCCCAATCCCTGCCTTGTCCCCAGATCAGAGCACTGGGTGCCACATCCAGGAATTCCTTGGGGTCTCCAGACTTCCCTGGGCAGCTCCTTCCATTTTTTTATTACTTTGCCTTGATATTATGTCCCAGCCCAAACGATGTGACATCCACACAGGAGCATTTTCCTGCTCTGAAATCCTTTTCTCTCTCAAAATGAAGTCTCACAATTCCTTTAACCTCCAAGTCTTCCAAGCTCTGAGTCCTGTCAGTGCTTTTTGTGCCACTGAAATGAAGCCACCTCTGGAAAGACACATAAACAACAGTTTAAGTGCAATGCACAGCAATGTATTTGGAGATTTATTTAAGAATTGAAGGAAACAATACGGATTTGTCACTTTGCAAAGCCACATGAAACAGAGCCGAGCCAAACAGGCAAACGCGAGTACACAAGAAAAATCAAGAAACTGCTCATGTCTCATATTAATGTTATATATGAGTAACTTTCTCTCTGATTGATCTGTCAGTGCACAGGAACAGTCCCAGTTTCCCCTGATGTATTACAGGCACATGAATGCACTCAGGGAGATTCATGCCCTGTGCTGCTTTTGTGACAGGCTTTTACAGCACCAGGGTTGGTATTTATTAGCACTGAAAGCACTTCATAACACTTGGATCCAACGTTTGAGACAAGAACTGCACAAAGCAACTGCTCCACAGGCAGGAAAGCAATTAGGAGTGACACTTCCACAAGTGCTGCCAGGGGATCTTCAAAGAGCAGTGTCCCACTGGAGCTGGCAGTGGGGAAGGTGGCAATGTTTCATCCAGCAGGAGTGTCCCATCCACCTCCCCAGCCAGGGATGCACCTCCTGCAGCCCCTGGGCATCCCTGGAAATCCCTCCCTGTTCAGCCTCTGTGGGAGTGAGGAAAACCAGGCAGTGGTCTCTGCTCTGGGACAGGGACAGGACCCAGGGAAGGGCTGGAGCTGTGCCAGGGAGGGTCAGGTTGGATCTCAGGAAAGGTTCTTCCCCCAGAGGGTGCTGGGCACTGCCAGGGAATGGCTCCCCAGGGAATGGGCACGGCCCCGAGGCTGCCAGAGATGGCACCTGATGGCTCATGTGGTTCTAACCCTAAAAATCAGGCTCCTTTTAGTGGGAGGTTTGGGGCTGTAGCTCTGACTGATGCCACTGGCTGCTCGGTGTTTGCTGTGGGGCTGTTTCCCGATTAACCATCGCTGTGTTTTTTTCCTTTTTCCCCCTTAACTCCCTCACTGTGTCTGTCTTTGCTCCTTCCTGCACTAAAGTGGCTGTTCCTCTGTCTCCAAGCTCCTCCTGCTCCTCTGCAGCAGACCAGCTCCTGTCTAGCCATGACCATGCTCTGTAAGTCCCTTCTTTTATTACTGCAGCTCTGTCTGGTCACTGTTTATTGCAACAGAATTTAAACCCTTCTTTATTTATGGCTTAACATTTGTGGGGTGGAGGCAGCAGCCCCAGGGGAATGGGGATGTCTCCCAGGATGTTGGGAGTGGGCTCCTGGCTGCAGGATGCTGTGGATAACAGGGATTCTCCCCTTTGGAAGGTTGTTCTCACTCCAAGGACCAGGGTACAGCACTGCAGGGCACCACACAGAAAAGCAGGATACAGAGAGTGGGTTTAGGTATTAGGGAAAATTCCTAACGTGAGTGAGGGTGGGGAGGCCTTGGCAGAGGGTGCCCAGGGAAGCTGTGGCTGCCCCTGGATCCCTGGCAGTGCCCAAGGCCAGGTTGGACCTGTCTTAAGTCAGTTAAACCTGACAGCTCTGGGGCTTCCCCTTCCCTCAGAGGTTCCAGCTGGGTTCCTGCCACTGTAGGAATGCTCCAGGGCCTTGGCTTTCCAGACGTGCAGCTCCAGAGAAATGGAATCAGTGTGGAATTGCCTTCCTGCTCAAGATGTTTCTGGAAAGAGGGCAGCGAAAAGGAGCAGGGCTCATCCCAGGGCTGAGGAAATGCTGGTGGTCACAGTGACAGCCCCCCTGTCTGGGAACTGGGATGAGAGGTCACAAGGACTGATGGGACACAGGGAATGTGTGGCCCTGCAGTGCCACAGCCCCACAACAGCTCCAGCATCCCGCTGTACCCGTCCCTTCACCTGCAGCCCCAAATCCTGGCCAGACTGCGCAGCTCCCACAAAACCTGCCATTATCCCAACAGACTTGCAGCAGGCAGGAGCTTCCCTCTGCTTTTTCCCTTCAGTGCTTTTGTTTATTCCTCATTAGGGACACAGATCCCAGGGAGGCAGCAGATTTCAGCAGTTGCTCTACGCCAGCAGAGTTCAAGGCAGTTTCTGTTCGCTCCATCTGGAAGTTTCCACAGCCAGGTTCCCGGGTGGGCTGGGCACACGGGGAGGCAGAGCTGTGCCCAGGCTGCAATCTGCAGAACACCCAGCCTCTGAGGGAGAACTGGCACCATCCCTCCCCGTCCTGGAGGAAACAGAGAATCGTGGAATGGTTTGGCTTGGAAGGGACCTTAAAGCCCATCCATTCCCCCGCTGACATGGGCACTTTCCACTATCCCAGGCTGCTCCAAGCCCTGTCTGACCTGGCCTTGGACACTTCAGGATTCTTCTCATTTAGGGATCTAAGGCTTCACTGAGCACTCAAAGGTCTAAATTTCAGCTGTACCTGGCTGTTGTTCCTTCAGTCCTTTGTGTCAGGTGTCTGTGAGATGTCCTCATGTGAGTGTTTGTCTGCTCTCATCCCTGTGGAAACATCCCCGTGTCCGTCCCTTTATTGTGATCCATCCTGGCTGCAGTTTTCCCAAAAAACTCCGCTGGAGAGAGGCTGCAAATGTGACCTGCAGCCCCCAGCTGGGTGTGCAGCTCTCTGAGCTGCCTCTGCCTGGAACAACCCAAGCTGAGCTGCTGCCAAACCCTGTGCCCCTTGGACATGGCACCTCTCCCTTCATTCTGCTGGGCACAGAGAGGAAAACGTTGATTTTCCATTCTATCTATGCAAAAGGGTTACAAAACCTTACCCAGCTGGTCTGGTAGGATTTTACACCTCCCTGGTCAAAGGGACAAACACCTCCCTCTAGGTCAGGACAGCAGCAAAAGTTGCTCAGATTCAGAAAGCAACAAAGGAGCAAGGGCAAAGAAGCAAAATGCACTGGAAAAATCTGCCCTGGGCAGCTCCTTCCATGCTCTGGGCCAATTTTCCCTGGTCTAGAGACAGACCTGGGGTGATAAAACTGCTTCTTGCTCTTCTGCTTCTCTCTTTGTCCTTGTTTATGTCCCCCAGTTGATTTTGTCACAGTTGTTATTGATGAGATCCTTGGTGAGGCTGCCGAAGAGTTATTGGAGATGGTTCTGGGGATTTTTTTGAGGCTTAAAAGCACTGAGAGGGAAGTTGTCAGTGCCTGTTGTGGGAACACAGCTGATTGAAACACCTCAGGTGTCAGAAGAAGCGTTTTCAGCTTGTAACTCAAACCTTTCCCCACAATCATCCTTGGAGGCTGCAGGATGTCCCTGGAAGGAGAAGGAAAACTCCTTTTTGTCTTTTTTTCCTCCATTAACAACTCCTTGGTGTGCTAAGGATAATCCCTGGGGCTGCCCAATTTTCCAAAGCATAAATCCTTCAGTTTGAGGAATGCTCAATGTCAAAGAACCAATGGAAATACCCAGCCTGGAACAGGCTTCCAGCTGGAAAGGGCAATAGGCATGATCAGGGCTTCATTACCAGCATGACTCTGGGAATAATTGGGAAGTGGATTTGTGGCAGTTTGCTCGGCAGGTGCAGCGTGTGCCCTGTGAGTTCCACGTGCTTTTCTCCAGGAGAAATTAACTCCAGGGCTGTGCAGCGTTTCTGGCTTGAATCCCAAGGGAAGAAAAGAGAACCTGCTGGGGGGGAATCAGGAAAGAGAGGGAGGCTTTCCCTCTTTTTCCAGCTAAACCCCAGGGTAAAAGAGGAAACAGGGACACGAGTGTGTGTGCTCTGCATTCCAAGGGCACATTCCAGCTGCAGGAGACTGGAGCCAGCACCTCTGAAGGCTTCTCCAGACACCCTCACCGGGACCTTTTCCTTAAGATTCCAGGGATTTCTGAGCCGAAGATGCTCCTCCATCCTCATTCCTTCCCAAGGCCCCTGGAGCACGAGGAGGAGCAGGGAGGGGACGGAGCCGCCGCCGTGGTGCCGATGGCAGCGCCATTTCCAGAGCTATAAACAGTGTCATTGTCATAGCTCTTGGAATGGTACTGCCATAAGCACTGGACTGCCAGCAGCTGGCCTTGGGAGGGCCCTGGCCCACCTGGAATTTCCCTCCGTTGGGATGAAGCTGATTCCTGAAGGATGGATCAAAGTTGGCCCTCAGTACCTGAGTCTCCAACAATCTCCACGCTCTCCTAACCCCCAAATCCCTGCAGAGATCGCTGATGCATCCAGACCTCCCTGCTTGGGCCAAGAAGAAGCAGGAAGTTCATGGAAATGTTGGGAGCAAACCAGTCAGGCTCTGCTTGTCTGTCTTTGGGAAGAATTGCACTTCCCCAGTGAGTTTGGCTGGTTGTGCTTGGGTGGGGAGAATGTGCTCACCTTAAACAATCTTTGGGGTTGTGGAACTCCCTGTGCTGCCCTGCAGGTGTGTCCCTGAAGGAATCACAGCTGGAGGGAAGATCCTGGTGACAAAATCATCACAAGCTGAGCTGTCAAGCAGAGCAGGAGCATCGGGAGCCCCGGGAGCTCCAGGGTCACAGGACAGTCCCTGCCTTTGCTCCCCTTTGTCCTTGCTCCAAGAGTTTTCCTGCAATGTTCCGTATTTTGCCATCCCAGCTTCTTTTGGCAGAGAAGAGGAGGAGGCCCAGCAGCTCCGGGCTTTGCGCTGGGCAGAGAAATCAGCGTGGATGTGCCCAGGCAGGTGCTGGGGAAGGGAATGCCCTGTTCCCATGAAGCTCTGGCAAACAGGGAGATGCCTTTCCTGCTGGAATTCCCATTCCATGGGCAGCTGATCCCTTTTGGGGGCTGGTTCAGGCCGTGGGGATGCAGAGAGAGGCCAGGGCACAGGGGGTAAAGTTTCTGGAACAAGAACAAGCTGTGAGCTCTGCTGACAAATCCCAGGTCTCTGTGTCTCCCTCGAGTCTGATTCCTGCTCCGGGAGAGCCCCAGCAAAGGGAAGTGTTTGTGCCTCAAGGTGGGCAATATCAGGGACAGATTCTGGTCACTGAAGAGTCCAGGCAGTTGTGACTGTCCCACAGTTTACTTGGCCACCCCTCTGGAGATGTTCTAAGAATTAATTACTTCTTTCAGCTTCTGGATTAAACTCTGGTGCAAAACCTCCCATCAAACAGAGCATTACATGGTGTGTTAGTGTAATTAAATAAGGAGAGAACTGAGCTCCAGAGATGCCCACAACACTTAATTAAGATTAATTAAGAAACATGATATACAGCTGGAGAGGATGAAAGGGAGCAATTCACAACTGGCTCAGCAAAGGGGTGTGAGATGCTGGGTTCATGAAGGAACATAAATTGTTTTTCAGAAGCAGCTTCCCCAGCCAGGTTTATTTAAAGGGGTTGGGTTGGGTTTAGCCCTGGAAGTGCCCCATTCTCCTGGCCAAACACAGGGATCCCTGAGGAACTGGGAAGAGTGAAGGCCTGGATTTCTGGAGGCTCGGTAGCACAGATAAAGCTCTGCCAAAATAAACACAAGATTTCCTTCACTTCCTCTCCGAAGCAGCAGCCAGAGCAGTGTGATCTGCATTCCTTAGAATTATGGAATCAGAGAATGGCCTTGGTTGAAGGGACCTTAAACCTCATCCAGTTCCAACCCTAAACCACCTTCCACTGTCCCAGGCTGCTCCCAGCCCCGTCCAGCCTGGCCTCGGACACTTCCAGGGATCCAGGGGCAGCTACAGCTGCTCTGGGAATTCCATTCCAAGGCCTCCCCACCCTCACAGCCAGGAATTCCTTCCCAGTGTCCAGCCTATACAGTTTGAAGCCATTTGCTAAATTTTTGGGCAAAGCACATCTTTGGTTGTCTGAACGTAACGCAAAGAATGGTGGTACAAAACTGGGTTTATTCTGTGAGACCAGTGGTTGTTGAGGGAGAGCCCAGACTGGAAACTTGATGGCTGAAAAGCAATTTTCTGTTCCGTTTGCCACACGTAGCACTGCTGTGCTTTTCCTCAAGGAGGAACAAACATAAATCTGAGCAGCTTTTATTTACCAAAGCAGGGACTAGGGCAGGGATTTACAGGCTGTGTCATCTCCTCTGGAGCAGAAAATAGACAGGCCCGGGGGCAACCAAGGGATGGCACAACCTTCAGAAGTTTGAACTTGTTTGCTCTGCACTTCAAATTTGATGGTAATGGATAAAGAAATGGACAGGCAGGGCCTCACAGGTGGCCCTGGAAGCCACTCAGATCTGCTGAAGGACCAGAAGAAAGCACAAAATAACAGAAATAACCTGGTGTTAATAGCAGGGGTATGGAAATAAAGGGTTTGCACACAGGTGTTTCAATGGCCTTGGTTACCTCCTCCTGTGATCAAAATCAATTCATTGATCAGTGGAACTCTTCATGTCATGTCCCAATCCACAGGGAATTTCTCCAAGGAATGAGCTCAAAAGGAGTTGCTGAGAGCTGGTTTTACTCTGCGTAAAAAGCCCCAAACCCATCAGAGAATAAATAAATATCTGCTTGATTATCATCAGCCCCAGCACAGGATGGTTGGGGACACAGGGACAGAAAGTGGGGCTGAGCAGCCTCTGAATNCCTTGGTTTTGGGTTCCCCTCATCAAACAGGAGCTGTGCAAATATTCAGATTTCTGCTTCTCCTGATCCTGGACATGATTTATTCAAATGTTGAGCTTGACATTTTTCTTTTGGGCCTCTTCAGGAAAGTTGAGGCTCTGCTTGTTGGGATGCTCAGAGAAAAAAAAGGGTTTTCCTCAGGTCTTTGTTCCCAGAGAAGTTCAGAGGATTCCCGAAAAGCCAGAGGGAGCAGTTCCTGGCATCCCTGTACAGATCCTCGGGAGCAGCTGCCCAGGAGCTGCTCCTGGAGAGGCTGGGGTGGGGTACCAGCCCCAGCACAGGAAGGTTGGGGACACAGGGACAGAGAGTGGGGCTGAGCAGCCTCTGAATCACAGCAGAATGAAGCAGCAGCTCCTGTCCCCCCTCCTGAAGAGGATCTGACCCCACTGGGAGCCAGCTCTTGGCAGGGAAGGGGATGAGCAAGGGGAGCATCATCCTTCCTGAGGAACAGGGGAAGGAACACAGGCACAGGCAATATGTGCTCCTTGGCTTGGAATCTCTGAACAGCTGAAAAAGGGGAGAAAGTCCAGGAAAGTGAGGCAGGGAATTAATTTTGCTGGTGGGTGAATAGAGGGAGCAGTTTGGGGAGCACAGGGGGTCTGAAATCCCAGCCTGCACTGATCAAACCAAAGCTTTTGAGGGAGAATCTGGAGATTTTATTCAAATTGAGCACCCACTGCCAATGTCCCCATCTGTGGTGTGACATTTAATCCTGATAAAAGGCTCACAGAGGATGAGGAGGGGGAGCACAGCACACAATTAGTATTGTTCACAATAGCACAGATGAAGCTTTACAGATTCACACCCAGTGGGTTGGAAGAGAGAAAGTCCAAAGCCAGGAATGTGCTGCTTTAATCATATCAGAGAAATATTAATTGGAAAATCTGGATAGAGAAGGAAAAGGGAGAAGAAACTCACACTGAATGCCATGATGGAATGTGGTGGTTGCTCTCTGAGCATTCCCAGGATGGAGACCTGAGGAAAGACACCAAATAAACTTTAAGTTAGTAAGACTTAACTACAACTTAACTATAACAGGTCCTAGTTGAGATGTTAAAAGCACCACAAGGATATTTATTATTAATTTTGACATATTTTTTGCTATTAAATTTAACAGTTTTTAAATTAACTATTATTTAACTATTTAGTTATTTGATTTTTATGTCATTATTCCATTACAAGAAAATACAATTTTCAGCCCTTAAATTAGGTACCTTAAGGTAAGCACAGCTTCCCAACAGCACCTTGGGGCTGTGCAGAAATTCCCAGGACACAAAACTGCAGGTTTTGCATGGACAGGAGGCAGGAAGGGCTGGATGAGCCATTCCCTGGGAGCCTGCAGGGTGGGAGGGGACACGCGGGAGCCCCAGCTGCTGAGAGGGAGTTGGTGGCATTTGCTCCTCAGAAAGAGCCCAGAGGAGTGACACGAGCAATGAGCACATGGCAGATTTTTGTTATCAAGCACGTGATGTCCGGGAGAAAGTCTGGTTTTGACACCTAAATAAAGCTCTGCTGTCCACACACAAAGCAGGGAAGGATGGGGAGGTTTTTTGCCAGATTTCAACGAGCTGTAATTCCATTTTCCATGGGATATTTCAGTGGAGAAAAGCCACCCATTCCCAGATTGAGGGGGTGGTAAATACTGGAAGGAGGTTTGGATCCTCATCCCTGGAGGTGGCACTCAGGGCTCTGGGCTGGGGACAAGGTGGGGATCGGGCACAGCCTGGACTCGATGGCCTTGGAGGGATTTTCCAACCTGGAATTCTGGGATTCTCCCACTGTGGCACACGTTGAAAGCCTGAACCAGTCTTGGAGCTCATGGCTGTGGATCATACTTGGAGATTTTGGTGTCTCCACTGCACAAGGAAACAGCTCCGAGTGGGTTTTGCCACCGTTCCACTGCACAGCTTTAACAAATGTGGGTTTTTCCCCCAGCAGATAAAACATTTAATTTTACCAGTGGTGAGACTTCCATTTAAAAAAAAAAATTTTAAATCATCGTTATCTTCCATTTGGATATTATTAATTGATCCTGCTTGTGTTTCATTAATTGAAACATTTAAACCCTGAGCCATCCCATCCGGGGGTGGCTGCGAGCTGCTCTCGCTGGGCTGCTCTGTGTTTGTGATGTGTCTGAGCACTTCCAAGTGCTCTCCTCATTATCAGACTTGGGCCTCTTATGACTGGTGCATTAATTACGGTGCGAAAACGAACTGGAGGCCAAAATCTGGAGCTAATTAGAGCCTGTAATGGAGTGCCAAGCTGAACATTAACGGGAGAGAAATGGAAATAGGGAGTTAATGGGAGGAAAAGGGGAAAGGGCTCCTCTTCCCCACATCCCCCCGAGTGACCTCTCTCGTTACTTGTTTACCCTGGTTTATAATTAGCAAATGGATTTCACTCACTGCAAACAAGGAGCTCCTCATTGATTTTAAAATCTGCTTCATTTCTGTCCTTTGGTGCCGAAATTGCTGCTTCTGTTGTGGAAACATCGACTTCTACAACATCAAAATGTCACAAATCTGTGGTGGGAGAATTCAGCAGCTCTGGGCCATCCCCAGCCTCTTGGCTGCTGTGTGGGTCCGTTGTTTTCCAGCACCAATTGGTGTCCATAATACCCAGATTCCAAGGTTTTCAGCTAAAGCTGGGCAGGACATCCTGCAGTGGAAAACAGAAAATTATAAACGTTATCCAGGTGGAGCAGCTGAAAGCAGAAGGAGAGTGGGAAAGGGGAAAAATGGTCCAATACAGCAGTGGAGGTGAGGGGGATTGGGAAGGACCACAGAGAAATTCATCAATAGAGCCTGGCAATAAAAGAGGTAAAAAAGGAAGATGGAAATGAGCACCTGCAGTCCCAGGGAAACAAAATTTGAGTCAAATTCAGCAGGAGAAAACCAAAAGGAAACGAGATGCTGAAGGGTTTGGACATCTCATCTCAAGATCCTATTTCAGGTTATTTGGCTGCACTTCTAAACGTCCTCCTTGAAAAAGATCCACAGCTCCTGCAAACACAAAAATAAATGGACTGGAGGGGGTTTAGTCCTGGTTTGCCAGAAAAAAAGAGGGATGATGGAACAATGGGGGAAAATGGAGAGACACAAACGTTACTGGGAGATGCTTTCTTTGTTTCCTGTGACTTGTCAGAGGCAAAAAAAAAAATCTCTTTTTTCTCTTTTTTTATGTTTCTCTCATTCAAGGGCTTTGCTTACTTGAGAACTGCTAATTTTAAATCTGTATTTCTGCAGAAATCCTACAAAAGGCAGTGAAGGCTGGGAGATGTGGGCTGGAGACAGATGTTTTATAAAAAAATAAATTTGCCTGAAATTTAGTAAAGAATGATGAGGGCGTAGTTCAGCTTCCAGGGTCGGAACAGCATTATTTGCTTTAAAGATAATTAAGAGATTCAGCTTAACTGCTCAGGAGTGGGAAAATAAACACTTGTCATGAGACAGAGAGAGATTTGTGTTCAGATTTGACTACAAAGGACTTTAAAATCAACATGGCTGTCAGAGCCATGTAAATAATTCAGCAATCCAAATGTTTTCCCAAGATCTGGGTTTTCACTGCTGGGTTGTAATGGGATCATTCAATTTATTCTTACCCTGCTCTAATGGTTTTCTGCTGATGGGCGAGTGCAGAACTTCACTGCAGTGGTGGGAACAGGACAAATTCAGCCCAGAGGCCACAGATCACTGGGAAGCTTTTAATTTTATGGAGTCTGTGAACCTGGGAATGCTGAGAGAGGGACAATTCTGCTCTCACTTGTGGAAGTTTCATATGCAGCTGCATTAAAAGCAAATGTTTTGTGAATTTCCATTAGTCTGGCCTCTGTGCATTCATTTTTTTTCAGCAGAAGGTGGAAATGGAACAATGCATTTTCCTCCCAGTTCATTCTGACATTTGGTGTGGTTCAGATTGTAGGATTTTGCTCTTTCAAAGCCTTCCCACTCTCTGAAAATGGAAAAATATCACAGATTAAAATAGGGAATTCCAGAGATTCTTGGATTTTATGTCACACACTTCTCAATTCTCTGTTTCCCAGCATCCCCCAATTTTCCAAAAATGTCAAAAGTACCTTTCCAGAGAGACAACAAGAGGGCACCTTCCTCAGATTTTATTCCTGGCCCACTGGAATTCCGTCTGTGGGATCCTTCATGGTGCTTCCAGCCTGGAGAATTCCTGGTGCCACCCAGACTCACCCTGCACTTCCAGGGATTGGTTCCTGGGGATTTGTGGCTGCCAGAAAACACAGAATTAACAAAGACTCTTCCACCTGTTCCTGACACAGGAATGGAGCAGAGCAGATCCATCACAGGCTGGGATAAGTCACAAAAATCATCTCAAGCTGCTCTCTCTTCCCCTCACTTTTAGAGTGGTTTGTGAATTCTGTTGTTTTGGAATTCAGAATTTGTAATTCTGGAACGGAGCAGATGGTGCGAGGCTGATTTCATTAAAATGCTGTGTTCATTAAAATCACCTCTGCCAAGTGATTGTTCACCACAGTTCCCATCGGAGATCAGAGGGATTTGTTCTTGCTCCTGGAAGTCTGAAAGCAGCAGAGCCTTGAGGAACAGACACAACACCGAGGGTGAAGTTCCAGCTGTGGTGCTGCAAATATTCCAGAGGGAAATCACTTTGGGGGAGAAAGGAAAATACAGGGAAAGATAAATTGTGGAGCAACACAACTGTCAAA
Organism: Daphoenositta chrysoptera; assembly: GCA_013397915.1. Lineage (NCBI taxonomy): Eukaryota > Metazoa > Chordata > Aves > Passeriformes > Daphoenositta > Daphoenositta chrysoptera. Next base: position 461,344 of record VZRO01002535.1, read on the forward strand.
TCTTAGAAAAGTTTAAATCCTTCATTCAATTGGGAGGCTCATTTCCATTTAAAATGTGGTTCCAGCCAACTTTTACCTCAAAACCTCTTCTACATTCCACTGTTTTAGCTGGTTGAGGATAAAAATGCATTATTGAAAATGGGATTCTGCTCAAGCCAAACGCAAATCTTCCCTGTTTATCCAGTTTTACATAATTCCATCTTGTTTTGCTCTGGTCCCAGCAAATCTGTCCTGGGTGCTCCTGCAAATAACAAAAGATTTGTGATGCAATGGGAGCCATCACCATCTACTTGCCTTTTCCCTGGAAATCTGTTCCACGTGGGATGGTGGCTGCTTCCCGGGGAGAGTTTCTGTTTGCATATGAAGGAAGAAATGTATTTTGAAGTGTTTCATTTGGAGTTGGCCTTCGGCAACGGGAAAAGGAGAAAATGAAGACACAGGCAGTGAGTGCTCACTCCCCAAACTGCCGATATCGCAGTGGGGAGATCAGTCCCCTGATAAAAGCAGCAAAAGGCCTTGAACATCAACTGGAGTCTGCTGTTTTCTGCTTTTCCCCCTCTTTTTTATCTCACGAGGAGTTGCAGGCTCGCTCTAGATCAGAAATGGGGAAAATACCTGAACCTGAAAAGGTTTGGAGAGTGAGAGAAGCAAACGAAGTGAAGAGAACAGCAGCATCTCCGTGAATTAGATACCTGGACTCCCTCTTCTGTTTCTGCATTCTCAGGGGGGCTTTAGAAACTCTGTCAGTGACTATTTTGCATTTATAATACAAAAATTACAAAGAGAATTGTAAATACAACGGCAGTCGGTGCTTGGCAGCTTTTTGTGTACTCACGTCTCAACCTCCTGAGCCATTTGTGCACCCAGCGAGACCCGAGGCACCCTGGCAGGGCCAGATACGCCAGAAACACCCCCACCCCTCCCTATTTCTGCAGCAAACTCTCTTCTCTGCCTCTTGTCCTTCCTTTGTGAGCAGAGCGGGAATGGATTTTGTGGCCAAAGTTCCGGGGAGCCCAGAGTCAGCAGCTCTCACCCCTCCCTGCACAAAGCGCAGCTGCAGCATCTCCCCGGAGCTCTTCATCTTCTTCACCCCGGGAATGTCGGGACAGCAGGAACCAGCTCCTGCCGGTCCCAAAACGGCAGCAATTAATAACGAAACCAGCTGTAAACTGGGAAGGGATTGAGGAACAGGGAGCAAAGGCAGCTGCACGCCTCGGGTGGGTTTGGGAAGGTGGAAAAGGCAGGAGGTGCAGCAGGGTTCAGCTGCGGCTGGACCAGGCTGGCTTGGCTTCCCTTCATCGTTTTGTCATTTATGATGTGTGATCCAAACCCTCACAATTCCTGTCCTGAGAGGTCAGGGCTGGTCCCAAGCGTTTGCTCATCGGGGGAGGACTGAGCAGGACCTCGGGCTCTGGGAAACGGTGGCTGCTTTGCGTTCCAGGTGGGGAAACCAAAACCCAGCCGATTTTGGGCTTTGCTTTCCGAATGAATTGCCGGGGTTGCTGTGGGGGAGTGACAGTGGGAACATTGCAGCCACTGCGTCCCCTTGGAGTCTTCTCCTGGGATTTGCCAAGTTCCCGGAGTAGCCTGGAGCTCCTTGTTCTGCTCGTGAGCCCGTGGAGGGCAAACCCCCGGAGCTCCAAACTGGAATTACAGAGTCCCGTGGGCTCTCAGGAACAGCGGGAGGTGCCGAGAATTGTCCCCAGATCGGCCATCCCACAGCTAAAGGGCCGTGGGGAGGGTTTGCAGCAGGACCCCGGGGGGACAGTGCCTTCCTGTTATTGGGGTTTGTTCTGGGTGGAGGTTGGGATCTGGGGAAGCTCCCGGGGAAGTGACAGCAACGCTGTCCCCGCTTCGGGAGGATGCAGAGGGCAGGGCCAGCCCGGGATTCTCTCTGAGCACAAATCCCATCGGAGGAGCCCATCAGAGGCAGGAAAACGGAGCAATTAATTTGCTGTAGATAATTTAATTAATCCATTTAACCCTTCTCATGTTTGGGGTTTTTTTCTGGCACACATATTCTGGCTCCCTCAGATGTGTTCATGTCTCAGACCTACCTGGCTCCTTTCTCTTGAAGCCTTCAGCCCACACAAGGAGGGTTCCAGTGCCATTTCCTCCTTGCTTTGTAGGATAAATCCTTGGCAAATCCCAGGGGTGTTCCTGCAGGGGAAGCAGCTGAATTTCAGGTGTAGCTGAGCCTTTTCCCTGAAACTTGCCCCCCACAGGTACCAACACCTGAAGAATGAAGTGTGTTTTCAGAGAGAGATCAGTGAAGGCACAAAGGGGTGAGAACAAAAGCAGGGCTGTAAAATCCCAGCTTTTCTCCAGCACTCAATCGGTGCCCTACAACCGGCAGGCGGCTCCGAACTTACATTTGGAGGGAAAAGCTGCAGGGTATGGAAAAACCCCACGGAACAGCAGACAACTCCCTTAACAGAGGTGCTGGGAGTATTTTTAGGAATGATGTGCCGGTACCTGAGCAAGCCATGAGCTGTCACCCCGTGCCAGGAATGCCCTTTCCTCCTGTCCTACCAGTCCTCTTTCCCCACAGGGTAAACAGCTGGAAGTGTTGAGCTCACTGCCAGAGGCTTCAGACACACTTTGTGCCACAGACATCCCGGGACACCTTAATGACTCCTCTTTAGCTTAATGAACCTCTCCCAATCGGCACCGCCTGCTCTTGCTGCTCTTGCTCCACTCTGGACGGCTGCAGAACACGGAGGAAGGTTTGGATCCTTGGATATTCCGGTCCCTGTCCGTCGTCCTGAGCTGCTCCAAGTGTCTGCCCCCGGATGGAGCAGGGCTCTCCTCTCTGTGTCCCGTCTGTGGCAGAGCCTTTGGCATTCCCAAGGTCTCCTGGGTGGATTGTGTCCCACAGTGTCCCTGTCTGACCTGGTCCATCGAATCCCAGCTCTGTTATCACCTCGTGGCCGTCTCCTTGGAGTCTGTTCAGTGTGAGGTGCAAAATGTCTTTCCTTGTTTCTGACGTCCAGTCTGTAACTCGTTGGGAGCACATGTTTAAAATTCCTGGGCCTTATTTAAAGTGCTGGAGTTCCGAGGGATGTTTGAGGGAGTTACCTGCACGTTCAGGGACCTGGCCGTGCTGGGAGCAGCATCCAGCTGGGAAATTCCTGCGGGAGCATCCGCCAGGCCAGGCACACTCGGGCAGTGCAGCTCACCACAGACACCTGAAACCCAGCAGGTTCTTGGTTCTCGGGGATTGCTTTGGCTGCTCCAAACTGGAGATTTCATTCCCTCTTGCAGAGCAAAGCAGGGATTCACACTTCTTAATGTGGGATCTGGATATTTGGAAGAACCACTCTCTTAAACGTTCTCTGGGGTTTGCAAGATGTTATTTTCCCTAAGTTTGGCGTTTGACCTGGCACTGACAAACCTTTGTGTTCCCCCTCCCAGGTACACGGTTTTACACAATGGGCACCACCAGGAACAAGAGAAGCTTCCCATCCACACCGACCCTGAATCCCAAGAGTCCTGTTTCTAGTCCCGGGCCCAGAAGAGGAACAGTCCAGCTGGAAGAACAGAGGCCTTTTAGGATATCCCAAGGATTCACAGACAGCAGGGCTTGAAAAATCCTCCATCTGCATTGTCATGGTGCCTCCTGCAGTGAATTCCCAGGAATGCCCAGCTGTGGGAGGTGGGTGGGAGCGTGGGGAGGGTCAGGGCTGCTGTCCCTGTCCCTGCAGGAGCAGCTGGAGCTCGGCCGTGCCAGAACCCTGCTCCAGGGGCAGGGCATTCCTGGCCAAGTCAGGACACAGAACAGCTCCAAACCACCCTGTGCAGGGACTCCTGCTGCTCCTTCCCAGCTGCTCCTTCCCAGCTGCCCTCTGCTCAGCTCTTCCCCCTGTCCTGGAGGTCTCCAGGTGTGGCTGAAGCCCAGCAGGATGGGACTGCTCTGCTCCATCCCTGCCAGCTCCTGCCTGGAGACCGGACACTGTCGGGGGAGGAACAGCTCCAGGTTTTCTCCCGGAAAACGAGAGGAGAGGTTTGCTGCCCTTTGGTTCCACCCCTGGGGGAGGCCAGCGCTGGCTGCTGCTCCCCCCGGCCCTGCAGAGCTCTGGCAATGCCTTGGTTGCGTTTCCTGGCCGAGGAGGATCCCAGGGGTGTGGAGTGGCACCTGCAGGGACATCCCAGCTCAGAGCCATTCCCAGTGGATGGGATGTGCCCCCGGAGCCCAGTGCTGTCCCCGTCCCTGCCCTGAGCAAACTTTGGGCATTCTGAGCCAGCGGGAAGCTTGGCCAGGAGCCAGAGCCAGTCTGCAATGGATCACTAAGTGCCATCTTGGAAAACAAACCATCTAAACCCTTTTCTAGCTCCACTTGGGAGAGAGACTTCTCCTTACCTTTGCCACCTTTATTTTTCTATTTGTTGCTGGTCTCTTCCAGTTGAGGCAGAAAGTTCTCCAGACTTTCCAGTCTCACCCTTTGCAAAGATCTCAGTCCTCAGCTGCTCCCTGCATGTCGATGTTGCCACGTTCCTCATGAGCTGCTTCCCCCTTTGCATGGGAAGGGTGGGCAAGGCTCCAACTCCACAGATTTGAGAAAAGGATTTTCATGCAGGATCAAGACCACGAGCTTCGACCCTTCTTCGGTGAAGATCTACCCAGAGATGCCACCCTGAGCCTAGAAAATAAAACTGTACTTTGTTACGGTGTGTAACCATGTACAGATATTTTTAATGTACAAAGAAAAGCTGACATTATTTATTATTTTTTATCAGGAACATGTGTTTTTTTCATTAAAAGCTTCTAGACCAAGGAGCTTAACATCCTGTGTATTATTATTTAGTAATATTTCTGTTGCTATGTGACAGGTATTTACTGTAAACAGACAAATCCTGCTTGGAACAAACAAAAATGTTGCTCAGTAGGAGAAATGTTGTGCATGAGAAGAACAAGTGGCTGCCTGGCCATGGTGTCTGACTTACTGAAATTCTTCTTCCACGGCAAAGTCACTGATAGAGCTTCACATCCTCTTCCTTTAGGACACTGGGCTGAAACAGCCCCAGCTGGAACATCAAGGCAGAAAATTGCTTGCAGTTGGGAAGACACAAATTATTGGTGTTGGTGGTGGAAGGTGCTCCTGGTTCATCACTGGGACCTGTTTTTTATAGGGCTTTATTTAAAAAAACAAATTCATTTAGCTTTACTCTTGACACCAGAACAGTGAGTGAAAAAAAGGCATTATTGAAAGTTTGGGAAAAAAATCCATCCAGGGCTGCTTCAGTCGTGTGATCCTCCCCCTGTGTGGAAGTGCCCATGGGGGTTTTGGTGGGATTTGGGCACTTGAGGCTGCAGAACAGCTTGTCTTGGTTTCACCTCAAGTGTCAAATTTATTTAAAAAATCCTAAATAAAAAGCTGTTCTCTGTCCCCATTAGAGGGCATCAAAATCTTGGTGTGAAATTTCCTGCAGTGAGATGGAACCAGCAGCACGGGGAAGCCACAGGGAGGGTTCTTTGGTTCTGCTGTTGTCCTTCAGGCGTTGTGTTCTCCTTTATTTTTATGTGCTTTACCAAAAGATCTCTTCTCAATTTAAAACCACATCCCAGTTTCCCCAGGGGCAGCATTCCCGAGGCTCTCTAACGGGAGCAGTGCTTCACCAGCCAAAATGGTCAACATCTCTCACTGGGAAACGGCTCCCTTTGCACTGGATGAAATTCCAAACACGAAATGTCCATGTCCTGTGTCCCCTCCGACTCCTCCCTGGGCCAGCAAACCTGGCAGGAAGCACCTGGCAGCTCCTGCTGAATAAACCAACAATGCAGCAAAGCTGCTGTGAGCCCAGCAATGCCACTGTGCCATGGGCAGTGGCAGAACTTCCCTGGAAAATAAGAAGGTGTCTCATGGAAAGGCCCCACTCGATTTCCTTGGCTGCTCCCGTGGCCTCCCAGTTCAGCTTTTGCCCATCTTGGCTGGTGGTGCTGGTCCTTGCCTGTGCTCAGTGATGTGTGGTGCAGTGGCTGTTCCTAAAAATAAAAGCTCCTCTCTGGACATGGCAGTGACCTCCAGCTCGGGCTCATTTCTGCTGCTGTTTGCACTCAAATCCCAGGATGGGACCAGGTTCCACTTCCCAGCTGCTCCCCAGGATGCTCCAGGAGCTGAAACAGGGAGGGGGAATCTGCCCCTCTTTGCTTTTCCTGCAACTCCCTGACAGGAGGGGCAGCCGGGGGGGTCGGGCTCTGCTCCCAGGGAACAGGGACAGGAGCAGAGGGAACGGCCTCAGGCTGGGCCAGGGGAGGCTCAGGGTGGGCAGCAGCAGGAATTTCCCCATGGAAAGGGTGCTCAGGCCTTGGCAGGGGCTGCCCAGGGAGTTGTGCAGAGCCAGAAGGGCCCCCCTGAGCCTCCTTCTCTTCAGGCTGAGCCCCTTTCCCAGCTCCCTCAGGAATTCTCCAGCCCCTGCGGGTCCCTCCTGCACTGAGGACCCAGAACTGGACACCCCTCGAGGTCCCTCAGCAGTGCCAGCACAGGGGGCAGTCCCTGCCCTGCTCCTGACTGTCCCCCTGCCCGTGCTCACAGAAACTCTGCCCTGTTCAGCCTCGTTAATTCCCATTATGGTTGATTTGCACTCCAGGAGCCCCCACCTCGGCCTGGCCCCTCACCTGGAGGATTCCCAGGCTGGAGGGTCCCTGTGGAGCTGCTCACGGGATCAGAGCCATCCAAACGGATTCATGTGAGAGCTGAGAACCAAGGCTCACCTGGATGTTGAGCTGTGTGAATCCCTTGCTCCAGAGGCACTTTTTTGGCAAACTCTGCTCCTCCAGCAGCATCTCTTCTGCCAAAGGACACTTCAGACAGGATGGATATCAGGAATGGGTCACCAAAAAACTGTACGAGTCAGAGCTGAGAGGTAAATGGTGCTTACCTGGCCTCTGACTCAAAGTGGCTTTGATTTTACCTCATCTGCTCCTCCTGTCCCCTACCTGGGATCAGAGCTCTGTGAATAATCAGCAATAGTGTATGAGCTGTACATAAATGCTGCTTTTGCATCTCCAAATACCTCCCAGTTCAGGGATTACTTACAGGTATCTTCAGCCTGAAGCTCATCTCAGCCCAGGATCGTGGCTTTCAGGATGGAATTCACTCCCAACTGGCTCTGCTCAGCAGGAGGAGGGAGAATCCGAAGGTGTTTAAGGCATTTATTTGTGTCACCCTGACTTAATAACGAGCACAGAACCAACCAATGGGGTCCAGATCGTGTCCAGCTCATTCCCAGCACAGATGAAAGGCAGGGAGAGCAGCTCCAGCCCAGTGCTGGTTTGGGAGCAGGCAGCCCACACACGGCAGACTCTGAGTCATTCCAAACTTCCAGCATTTCCATTCTGGACCTGTCACCTGGAAACCCTTCCCCAGTTTAGGATCCCATTTTCCTCCACATTGGAGTTCCTGAGCCATCTCTGAGCACTCCCAGGCCAAAAGGCAGGAAATCTGCTGGTTTCTTCTGCTATGAACCCAATAAAAATATACAAAAGCTTTTAGTTCTTTCCATTTTTGTATAAATCTTCCTGAATAAAGCCCCAGTTTATCTCCAGTGGCTGTTGAGGGGCTGAAGGGAGCTCTCCAGTTGATGGGCCCTGGTTTTGGCTGCCCTGCTGTCACATGCAGTGCACACAGGGCCACGGTGTCCCTGTCACCCCCCAACAAGGGGTCGAGTTGGAATTGCTTAACTGGGAACTAAAAGTGGAAATCCTGGGCAAGGGGGAGGCTGCAGCTGCTCCTCACACCCTGAACAGCTTGGAGAGAGAGCAGGGGCAGCTTTCCTGTCTCCATCAACTCCTCACAGCTTCTCTTCAAATAAAAACACTTCCAAAATCCTTCTCTTTTTGAAGCCCCAGCACTGATTTTGCTTTCCTCCTGAATCAGAGGGAAAAGCAACCCCCAGCACAGTGAACATGAGGCCTTGTGCCCCCTCCCAAACACCCTCTGTACTCTTTAGATGACATTTCCCAGGCACCTGAGCACCTCCCAGCTGGGATCTCTGCATCCTCTTCCAGGAGGAGCTGTGGGAAAAGCAGTGCCAAAGGCCCCTCAGACCCACTTCCCAATGAGTGGGATCCCCACCTGCCTTTCCCAGCTGAACTGGACCTGGAAGTGCTCATTTCTCTGCAGAGACTGTGAGGGGAAACCCCTCTGACTGCACCTGCACCGGAGGGACAAAAACCCAGCCAAGATTTCACTCACCCAGAGCTGCTGGGTCAGAGCCGACCCAGGGAAGGAATTCCTGCTGGAGGTTTCCCCAGAGCCACATCCAGGAGGGAAGCAGGGCACAGAGGTGATGCAGTCACAGAGTTTCCTTTATCATTTCCTTACCTGCCAGGTTAAATGCTCACCAGGCTGCCTTGGGGCTCCAGCACAGCTTCCTTTGCTACCCAGCTGCAAATATCCCTGATTTTAGGGGCTGTGAGTGGACCCCAGTTTGTCCCCACAGCAGCAGAGCAGAGCTGGAAGGCCCAGCTGGAATTCCCTGTGCTGGAGGAAGGTGGGAGCAGCAGGATCACTGTCCCCTCACCTGCAGGGACAGCAGCTGCTCCTGCCACACACCAGGGACAGCAGGGAGGAGAAGCCTGGCACAGAAACGTCTGGGATGCTCCAAGGAAAGTTTAACAACGTGGCAGAGCCAGGGAAACCCTCCCTTGCCATGGTGATTGAACAGAAGTGCCCAAAACAGCCACGAAATGGAGAGAGGGGCAAGCTCAGAGCCAGAAGATGAAACCCCTGGCAGATCCCAGCTCCTCCCTGGCCCAGAGCCCTCAGGGATGGACACGGTGGATTCGGGCACTGGTGTAAAATGGGTGTCACATTTCAGAGGTCAAAACTACTGCAAGGTTCAAGTGCTTCCAGAAATATTGAATATAAACAAACACTTTATTTGTGTAAATGCTTCTGCAAAAGGCTGCAGTTAGGAGATACCAGCTGGAGATTGGTGCAGTACTCCAGAAACTCAGTAACATTTTCTGGACTAAAATGGTAAATCTGACAGAACCAATGACTCAGAGGACTTGAAACACTTCTAGAAAGGGTCACAATTGTTTTGGCTGAATATCATTGAATACATTATCTACGGTTAATTAAATATAAGAGTTATAATAAACCATTGACTGTGATCCTGCATTAAAGCAAATTTAATAACATTCACATTCTCTGGTGCTCAGTGCTCCACCTCCAGCCAGCACAGAGCAGGTGAAGAAATGCTGCTATCCCAAATCTCTTGCTGCTCCCAGGAGGCACCATTCTCCTCCTCTTATCCCATATATTTCTAGTTCCACATCATCCCAAGAATTCCCACAGAGAGGCAGAGAAAACCAACACTGGCTTTGCTGTGTGGAGCAGTTTTACCTCAATTTTACAGAGCTAAACATCACGGAAATCCCCATTAGCCACATTTACCCCAAATTCAGAGAATCACCATCAGGATGATGAGCAAAATTGGATAAAATGCTCTAAACTGAACAGATTTTACCTCAGGAAGTGTCATTTTTTGGGCTGGGAACACCAATTTTAGATAAGCATGGATGAGAGACCAGGCCAGAGCCGGGAATTCAAGCAGCCACTTCCAGAGCTGGGAATTGGCCTCTCCAAGCCCTGGGCACCCTGTGAGTGCAACACCAAAATGTGCATTTTACACCTGCCCTGGCAGCAAATCCCCCCCAAACCCCTAAGGGCACCATGAGCACCTTTCAATACACAAGACACACACATTTTGGGGCAAATAGCAGCAGTTTTTACTGACCATATGGAAAATGTGCATTCAGGAGTGAGCACAACCCAGCCCCAAAGCTTCCTGGCTGTGCCACACGGACCCTGTGCAGCTCCACATCCCCTTTTCTGCCTGCCTGAAGGGAAAGCTCAGCTTCCAGCCAGCCAGAATGGGCAGATTTATCTTCAAGAGGGAGGAACCAACAATCAGCAACTTGATTTCCACAGTACAGAGTCAAATACACCACGAAAATTAAATCTAACAGTACAAAATGCTTGAGAACATTCTCTTTCCAAGGTGCTAAACACAGGGGGTTCCTTTCCCCCCAAAAATGGGTTGGATACCTCTAGAAACTACCACAGATCACCAAATTCTCTACATTGTTTTTTTCTGCTTCTGGCCTTCTTTGCAACAGCTGGAGAATATTCTGACCCTTCCAAAAATGCACACAAGACACCAAGATTGTGCTCAACAGGTTTACTCAGACTGGACTCTTAAATGCTCAAGAAAAAGGCACAGATTAAAAGAGACTCTGATGACTCTTTTGAACACAGCAAATGGAATTGTTGTTTGTAAGGAAAACAAAAAATACTGCTATGAATTGCATGGGCTGAAAAGTTCAAATCTTCTTCCCCGTTCCTAATTATTGGCCTTCATTAAAATGGAATTTAAATTAAATTGTATAAACATATGAAATAAAGTCTCAGTATTAGGAAGTTTTTTTTTGTTTGTTTCCTCTATGTACAACTCTTAGTATACAATTTGTACTTTCCACTTTACATTTAACTACATCCTCCTGGCCAGAGGGAGAGCCGAGGGCGCCTTGGTGGGAAATGCTTTGCATTTGGAAAAAAAAATCCTGCTTTTTCTTGGCCAGCAGTGCCAGGGGGAGGGAGGGCAGGCTGGGGGCACCCCTCAGATGTAGTCATCCTCCACGGGCTCCCCGTTGACATCGCAGTAGTGGATGAAGATGGCCACGACCCTCTGGAACACCCCCTTCCTGACCTGGCGCAGCTCCGAGATCTCCTCGCCGATGGTCTCCATGCAGATGTCAGCTGAGAGCTGCCCCTTCCTCCTCGGGGCGTAGATGGTGGCTGGGCAAAGACAGCAAGGGAAACGGGATGTTTCTCCCAAAAATAATCAACAGCCAGGCTGGGTTTGCACTCAGATTTGGCAAAAAAGGCAAAGGGAAAAAGCTTCCCCTGACTGGCCACGTTTAAGGAATGTTCTCTCCTGTCCTCCTTAAAGATTTGCACAGCCCCAGTCCTCATGTCCAAATGTCTGGGAGTGAAATGAACCTCAGAGCACCACAAACCCTCTCCCTGAGGCCTCTCTGACGTAATTCCAGGTTATCCATTACTTACATGTTTCCTAACAACAGCAATTAAGGATAAAGCAGCAGCGCTCTCCTTATTTTTCATGGCTTTAACACCAGGACTCTTTTAACATCCTGACTCTTAAATCCAATACTTATCAATTTTTGGTAATTTAGCTTTCATAATGAACTACAAGCATTAAGCCAGGCTAAAATTAAATTAAATTACATCAGTCTAAAATAAAATTTAAAAAAACCCCTAAAAAATAAAACCAAAGGAAGGTATAGCAAAAAAAAAAAAAAATCTTTTCCTCATCCTCTTGAGATTCCTTAACTGGAGCTGGATAAGAATATCCAAATCAGCATCAATTAAAAATACCTCTAACGAAGGAGATTCCAAGATGTTCCTAATTAAGTAATGGAAGAACATATTTTCTCTGCTACCAAGCAACGTTTTTAATTGAGCCCCAGGCACTGCCTACCATCGTATTTTAGCAGACAAGCTCCTAAATAGAGAGAGCCACATCTACAACGAATTCTAAACCACATTCCAGAGTTTTCAAGTAGTTTTTAACTCTTTTACGTCAAATTTCTGTGAGTTTTCTCACTTCTCTCCGGCCTACCTTAACAACAGATCTACCAAAACCAGCCTAAGGACCAGAAAACTGAAAAAGAAAGGAATGCATTGCCAAATATCAAGTTCTGTGAAGAAGCCAAGCAGGTTACTCACTCCTCTCATCATCCTCAAAGTCGTATCTGGCGTAGCTGTTGGGCTCTGCTGTCCTCAGGGACCTCAGCCAGGGGAAGTCAGTGATCATGGAATAAGGAGCACCATCCACAATGCCTGGGAGAGGGACAGGATGAGGATCCAGAGAGGAAAACGTATCCCCTGCAGCACCAGCGCTCTCAAATCCCCTCGATTATCACAAAGCATCTCCTCACTTATTCCCCCACTGAGCTGAGCTTCCCCACCTTCCCCACAAGGAAGATTCTCCACATCCCTGGTGACGATGCAGAGCAAGAGGCTGAGCAGGAGCCCTCAGCTCTGCACCAGCTCTCACCTTCCAGGGTGTAAATGTCTCTGCCCCAGGGGTACTTGGGGTATTTCTTCAGATCCTCTTCAGTCCTGGTGGCCTCAGGGAAGAACTCGTATTTAATCAGCTCTCTGGGGAGAAGGAGGGAGAGGTTACACCCAGGAAATGGGAGATGGGAGGGGGGAAAACCAAATGGGAAATCCTAATACACAGCCTTTCCTTTAGTGAGCCTGAATGCATGGAAAAACTGCCCCAGGACCCTCACACCAACTCAGCATCCATCCCTTCACTTGGGAGAGCAACCACAGCCAACAGGGACAGGTTTGGAGCAGCTGGATGAGAGCCACTGGCCACAATTCCCTGCTGCTGGGAATATTCAGGAGCTGATACTGATTCAACATCACCTTCCACAGAAACCAATGCCACTTCTTGAAGCAAATTCCTTTTTAAAAATAACTTGTTTTCAGCTTTAAAGATATTTCTTAGCCATCCCAACAACTTCAATGTACAACTGCATTACTGCTGGATGACTGTGATGAATTATGTGAGAATTCATAGGATTTTCCACATGGGTTTATTGTTTTTTATTAAATACATCTCAACACTGGAATTTTACACTGCACCACCGAGAATTCAACTCCCAGTAGTAGCCAAACTGATTTTTTTAAAAATTTGGGTGACAGAGTAGAGCAAATCTGGAGCTGCAGGTCCTTGGTAGGGCACCTTGGCAGAGTCCCTGCAGGGCAAATACTCCCTGGTTGGGGTCAGCTCTCCCAGCTGTGCTCAGCCCCCCCAGCTGTGCTCCAGCTCTCTCCAGCTGTGCTCAGCCCCCCAGCTGTGCTCCAGCTCTCCCCAGCTGTGCTCAGCCCTCCCAGCTGTGCTCCAGCTCTCCCCAGCTGTGCTCAGCCCCCAGCTGTGCTCCAGCTCTCCCCAGCTGTGCTCAGCCCTCCCAGCTGTGCTCCAGCTCTCCCCAGCTGTGCTCAGCCCCC
>VZRO01002535.1:474602-491157 GCA_013397915.1 Daphoenositta chrysoptera
TCTCCCAGCTGTGCTCACCCCCCACAGCTGCGCAGCCCCCCCCAGCTGTGCTCTCACTCACTGGTTGATGTTGGCGATGGTGTCCATCCAGCTCCGCACCCGCACCTTGTTGCGGACGTTGGGGGGGTTGCTGAACTCGTGGATGATGCAGATGTGGTAGGGGTAGGGGCCACTGAAGATCTTCTGCTCCAGGGTCAGCGTGTCCACCTGGGGACAGAGACTTGTGAGCACCAGGAACGCTGGGATGGGGCTGCAGAGCCAACAGCAAACAGACATCAACCGAAACCCCGGAAAACGCAGCAACAAGAGGGAATTTTAATGAGACAAATAAATACAGAACTGAGGGGAGAGAAACTTCCCCAGGGCAGCTTTGCCAAATCAGCTTCTTCAGTACTGGAAGTGACAGGGAATGTCTTTTTTCTAATGTGTTTCCCAATTCCAATGTGGAAATAAGCTCCGTAAAATTACAGAATGGTCTAAAACTACATTCACTCCTCGGAATTTGTGTTAGGAGGAGGGGATCAGCGATTTGGATTTTTGTTCCCACCTAGGATTTTTTACCACTGTCCTTTAAGAGATCTGGTTTCGAAGCAAAGCTGATTTTATGGATTTTATGTACAATCAACCTTCTCTTGTTGGCAAACCAAGACAGGAAAAGCAGGAGAGGAACAGCACCACAGAGGGGTAAAGGTAAACAACCCCAACCTGCCAGATCTTAAATGAAGCCCTCATAAATCCTCATCAGATGATTTAAACGACTCCCTTCATGTCCCTGCTCCCAGCTCCTAAACAACCTGAGGGAGGAGAGGGTGGCTCCCAGCACTGTCCTGCAACACTTCAGCCTCAGGAGGGGACGGTGCCTTCAGCATCCCAAACTCTGCTGTTCCTAAATCTAACAGGACATGGGTTAAGGATTTCAGATCCCTGTGCCTGATGCTCTGCTCACACACAGCTCCAAGGAGCACCCAGGTTCTTACAGTTCCTTTGAGTGATTCAGTTTGAAATTAATTCAATGCATCCTATTTTACAATACCCTCTAATGCAATGAATACTGGAGAGAGTGAATTTTAATATTTAATCCACCAGAGTATCTTAAAATCCAAGTAGCAGATTGGATCCTGCAGTAAAAGCCTTGCTGGGCTTTCACCACCCCAGTTTCAGAGTTGTGGTGTTGTAACATTTCCTGCCTCAACTGCAAACCCCCAGGCAGAGCTCCAGGGCTGTTCCCAGGGGAGCCAGGCTGTTCTGTACCTGCTGCATGGGACGAAGGTAAATGATCCTGTTCCTCTCCGGGGGCATCCTGAGGATCTGATCCAGGACCTGATCCATGTTGAGCTTCTTGCACTGGGCGTAGTCAAAGCGATTCACAACGGGGGCGTTCTCCACCTTCAAGTGTTTCAACACACGGCACCTTGTAGCTAGGAAAGGGCAAATAAAGGTATTAAAAGGAAATAAAGGACCTCAGGAGCCTCCTGTCAGAGAAATTTCAAGGCTGGCAGGTTCCCAAGAAGGCAAACAAGCAATATAAGTACTAAAAAATTACTTAAGTATAGCAGATATAGCCCAGCTCTTCATTTTTTCCATATTATCATCAAACTTTTCAGCTGTGAACTTGCCAGAAGTGGCCTTTTAAAAGGCCGTGTCAAATTTCATCTAATAACCTTTTCTTCCCTCTGTTTCCTTTCACTGAAATGGTCTGTGGGCTGCCACAACTTTCAAAATCACCTCAAACACGGAGGATTGGGAAGCCACACAATGGAAAATAAAATTGTTTCCTTTCTAGCAACACTGCTTATGTAATCAAAATTTACTTCCAAATCAATGCGTGTTCTAAGTGCTCTGGAATAAATAGATAATTCCTTTATTTCTATTAAGTAGACAGATCTCAAGTCAGAAGAAAAAGTCTTCATTTAGATGTTGCAGAAAACAATAAATGACCCAATCCAGGAGCAGTCACACCTTGGCATGTGAAAATAATGCAACCTAAGTGCCAGCACTGAAAACAGATTTTTATCATGTCAAGGAGCAGAAGTATCATCCTGTCAGCTAAAAAATCTATGGGAGCATGAAGAAATGAGAGAAAAACAAGGTACTCAAGCTCATTTCATCAACTTCTAATTATTGTATTATCACTCTTCAATAAACATCTCATCTCCCTAATTGTCAGATCATTTCAGCTGTTGATTTTCAGATATTAATCTTTATTAAAGCTGTTATAAGAGACATGTAAAGTGGGAAGCTGCAATGTTTGGCGTTCTAATTCATCAGCAATGCAGCTGATGAATACAAAATGAGCAGTGGCCTGACTTGAATTCTTTCAGGAATTTCCAATAATGCCACAGGGAGGAGGCAGCCCTGTCACGAAGCACATACCATGGATAAACATCATTTTGGGGCAGTCTTTCAGCACCAAATCTGTTATTCCACAGTTGGTCAGTGTGATTCCTACGAGGTTTTTGGATTTCAGAGTCAGTACCTGGGGAAAATGGAAAAAAAAAAAAAAAGAAGAAGGAAAAAAGGTATGACAGGGTAAAAATGAAGGAAAAATAAACTGTATTTTACAAGATACAGGAGGATATTAATAAATATAATCCAGCTTCAGTTCCCAATAGGTGTTCAGGGTGATAAAGCTGCAGGGAGTGAAGGAAAAGCCCTTACCTGAACGTGATCATCCTCAATCACGGGGTCACTGGTACTGGTGGATTTGTCAGCTGTCCTTTTCCTCTTGGTGGTTTGCCTTGGCTTTGGCTTTGCTACTTCTGGAAACAAAAACATGGAAAAATCTCTCCTCTGCTCCATTTGAGGACAGCTGAGAACAGCCCATGAGAACTTTTCCCACACAGGTAAATCCAAACACCTGCCTGGCTTCAAAACAAATCTCTCCTTGCTCAAACCCCACAGTCAGGTTTGTGCTCAGAATTATTCCCATTAAATAACTTTATAGGAAAAGCCAGGAATGCTGAACCTACAGTCCAACACCACAGAAAGATGTGGAGCCAGGAAAATAAAAGAAGATTCATGGTTAGGTTGCAGTTGATTCTCTGCAGGAAGCAGAACATCCTTGACAAATACAAGACTCAAAATAGCTTTAATGTTTAAATAGTAGAAATTATCTCAAACTACTGGAAAATCTGTTCTTTATAACTGTCACTATGTTTTTCCTAATATTGCAAAGGATGCCCAGGTATGAAATACTTTAATATTCCCAAGCTGCACCAAGAACATCAAATTCCTGCTTGATTTAACAGATGAGTCGTTAAAAAGAAATCACCACCAGCATTATTTCCAATAGGAAGAGAAAAAAAATGCCCTAGAATTAATTATCTGTCATTAACAGGTCAAAAAGAGAATTTATTTTACTAAAACTAAGCTTTCTTTGACTTTATTAAAACATATGGCATGTGCAAAGATCCCCAAATAATTACCAGTCATGAGGTAGAAAACAGACATTTTAAATTTAATATCAAGAACTCTTCTTGGAATCTGAGCTGCATCTACCTGCAGAACATCTGAGGTGATTTAGGTTTTGTTAACACTTGGGAGCACTAAATAAACTGGAAAAACACCAGGATATAGAGTGTTTGAATCATGCCATGTTAACAGAGGCAGGAATTTGCTCTCCATCTTCCCTTACCTCCAACACTCACAGCTCTGTAAGCAGCACATTACATCTTTCAGTTTCATTTTACCTGCCAGATATTCCCAGCAAAGAATCCTGGATATATGAGCTTGTGCCAGACTAAGGTGATTATTTTGGAAACCAAGCATATTTGAAAGAAACAGCAAGTTCCCCTCTCACATCTGTTGTTTTCTCCCTTCATTCCAGCCCTTCAGGGGTTTTATTTTATGTCACATGAACAAAACAATAATGTGAAGGATGAAGGTGTTTAAAAAAGGACAATTTTCAGTCAGTTTGATCACCCTGCCTTACACACTTGGAAGCAGAACCCAATGCAGGTCCAAAAGCCTGTCTCAATTATAATTATGACTTTCTTTATTGGTTGATAAAGCACCAGTTATAACCTTTGCCTTCTTGTTAAGATCTAAGTGTAGCTGCTGCCTTTCCAGGGAGGATTTTAATGGGGAAACTTTCATTACGTTTCAGTGAATCACAGCTTTCACAGGCAGACAGAGCTACCACAAAATTGCATTTGCTTTTCAAAGGAGTAAAGCAAATACTGGTTAGAATGTATGGAGAACACAAACAGAAAGAGCTGCATGGAGGAAAAAGTCAGTGGCACTCGGAGAAATCTGATTTTACCTGGTGATGGCACCTCTGTTCCATCAAGCTCTGACCTTTCAAACCCCTCAGGTTTAAATCCCTGACTAACAAGCTCCACATCAGAGCTCCCTGCAGTTGCTCACAGCTGTCTCACGGCAGCACTGCACTTACTCAGCCGTTACTCTGTGTGTAAGTCCTACCTGGCTCTGACACCAGAGGCACGTGGGACAGCCTGCTCCTGGCCCTGGTCAGGGGTCTCCGAGGATACTCCTCCTTGCAGTCCAGCTCCCAGCTCGGGGGCGGCGTGCTCTGCTCCTGGCTGCCAGCCCCACAGGCACTCCCACTAGTCCTGTCATCCCCGGGCTCTCCTGCAGCCCCAGAGTCTGGCAGTGTCCTGAGTGCAAAGTCTGGCCCGTCCCTGCAGGCTCTGCTCGTGGAGGGGCTCTCCCCATCACACCCCCCGCTCGTCCTGTGCTGCGCGGCCCTGGAGGAACAGCGGGAGCACACGGAGCTCTCCTCGGGCTCCCCCTCGCCGGAGCCTTCCCTTCTGCAGGAAGAGCAGCCACACTGCCTGGACTCCTCTGCAGCTGCTGGGCTGGTGCCAGCAGCGTGGCTCTGGGCTGGCTGGGCACAGTCAGGACTGGGGGAAGCAGTGCTGCAGGAGCTGGGTGTTGCCGTGGATCCCGGAGCGCTGCTGCAGCCGCCGTAGGAATCCTTGCTCTTGCTCCTCTCGGGCATGTCACTGGCTGCCTTCATGTCAGCTTTGATCTGCTCGCTGGTCACCTGGCAGCCCTTCTCACAGCTGCTCTCCTCACTGGGGAACTGCTTGGCCTGGCCCCCGTGGCTGCTGCTGCATCTCTTCCGCAGGGGAGTCTTGCCTTTGCCGCTCACTGCGGGAGTGAAGGGAGGGAGAACGGTGAGAAACCTCAAATCAATGGGAGTGTTACTCTGCTGAAGGCTGCTGAAAACACAGGGCAGCCCAGAGGCCAACGACAATCTTCCCAGGAATGGGAACTATTAGTATTTGTAGCTGTTGCTGCATCTTTGTAATGCTTTGCAGCTATTTTTGGAGTGATGTGCTGGAGGGTTTGTCACACAAATCTACCAAACTGCCCCAGAGCAGCTCACTGTCACACACAATAGGAAAGGCACACTGATAACAGAATCAAAGAATATGGAATGGTTTGAGCTGGAAGGCCCTTAAAGCTCATCCAGTGCCACCTCTGCCATGGGCAGGGACACCTCCCACTGTCCCAGGCTGCTCCAAGCCCCATCCGGCCTGGCCTTGGGCACTGCCAGGGATCCAGGGGCAGCCCCAGCTGCTCTGGGCACCCTGTACCAGGGCCTGCCCACCCTCACAGGGAGGGATTTTTTTCTGATATTTAATCTAGAGAGGCTTCTGTTTTCTTAAATACAAGCAACACATCTGAGGAATCAAACAGGAACAGAGACAGGACTGAAGTTCACGTTTCAGCAGCAACCCTCAGCTCCCCCTCCTGGGTCTGGGCAGTGCTGCCAGCACTAACAGCACTCTCAGCTCACAGGTGAACAAAAACCCACCCTGAGCAGTGTACAAATCATAACAGAACTTAATCCCAGGATCACTGCGGTTGGAAAAGCCCTCCCAGCCCATCGAGTCCAGGCTGTGCCCCATCCCCGCCTTGTCCCCAGCCCAGAGCTCCGAGTGCCACCTCCAGCCCTTCCTGGGACACCTCCAGGGATGGGCACTCCAAACCCCCCTGGGCAGCCCCTGCCAAGGCCTGAGCACCCTTTCCATGGGGAAATTCCAACTGAATGTCCACTGTCTTAACCCTCTCATCTCATTACATACCCCAAACCCCAAATCCCCAATATTGGAAGTACAAAAGTTGATGCAAATTCTCTCCAAACACAGTTATTCCCCCCCCCACACCAGAACTGACATCCACACTGGGGGCTCACAGGCACGATAAATCCTGTCCACCTGGGAATCCCAAAGAGGAGCTGCAGGTTTCTGATCAGTGCAGCACCACTATTTCTGTACAACATCTGTGACTGGAGCTCAAAATACGTCCTTACACCTTCATTCCACATTCCAAACTAAGCTAGAAATGAACCTGAACCAAATGGAAAGACTGAAGCTTACGAATAAATGTTGCACACCTGAAGGTTCTCTGGTTTCCACTGCATCCCTGCTCTTCTCTTCCCCATCTGAGTAATTCTGTGCAATGCTGTTGGAGATGCAGGCTCTGGAAGTGCCCATGTTTTCCTCCTCATCCTCACTGTCTGAATCATGGATGGTAATTGGAGCTGCTTTTACAACAGGTTGAATTCCACTTGGTCCTGAGAAGGAGATTATCAACAATTCATGTAAAAATTAACCAAGCATGGATTAAAGGGTTGAAGAACTTTTTGCACTGCTGGAAAAAATTGTAAGGAATTAATTTAAGTCAATCTAACCACCCATTAGAGCAAAATACTGCATTTCAGCATTAAAGCATTCTGGTTTGGAAGGGAAGAGTGTCACAATGGAATGTTACTTCAGGTTTTTGGGATATTCAGTAGAAAATTTTATTGTCCAGGAAAAAGTGGCAATAAAAGGATCAAGACTGCCTTGTGCCACTGACAAAAATTCAATTAGCACTGGAACCAGTTGTGCTGGCTTGAGAAAAAGCAAAAAGAACCCAAGTGCTGCAATGAAAGAAGTAAGGCCATGAACACCAACAGAGCAACAGGACAAGCTCATTCAGGCCTTGACTTTTGTTATACTGAGCACAAAAATCAGGCTTCAAGGTCAAGGTATTTCCCTGCATGTGCAAAGAAAACTCTGGGCTGTAACACAGAATAAATTAAGCTGTGCTAACATCATCATTCCAATCAGACAACTCAGCTGAAGCAAAACATCCAAAACCAGACTTACACTGAAAAATGAATCCCTCAGGGAGATACCAAGAGGTGATTTCTTCCCAAAGCCAGAATTACCTGCTTGCTCTTCATCCACCTCCATGGGAACAACAGCCTGGCTAGGAGCTGGCAGCTCGTTCTGGGCCTGCCCAGCAGCCTCCCCTTCTTCCTGTGCCACCTCCTCCATCTCATTCAGGGCTGGAGAGGGAAGAGGAGGTCAGGAATAGTAAAGAGAATGAAGAGAGTCCTCAAGCACCCACAAGAAATAAATAATAACCGCCTTGATTCCCTTGGTGAGCCTCTGGGTTGCACTAAGTCTCTCACACATTTGTTCTATATCTCTGTAGCCAAAGCCCACCCTAACTTTTGGGGTTTAATTCACTCAGATTTTCCCCTCTTCCTCCAAAGTCTTGTTCTATGCAGAGAGCAGCATAACCAGGATTTACATTTTCATTCCCTTCAACGACTTCAGTCTTTGCTGGAAATATTAAAAATTCACTACCAACACTGGGATTTTCTCCCAGCCATGCCCTGAGGAGTCCTGGCACTTCCCCAGAGATGTCACACAGAGCCTACAGCTGTAGTGACACCCAGCTCTGCACTGGGACAGCTTTTATCACAGAGCTGGCACAGATGTGGCACAGAAAAGATTAACGCTCCACACCAGGAGCTGAAAGAGCAACAAGCTTTCCATGTATACTCCTATCTTCACCAGGAGCCTATGTGAGGGGGAATGCAGATAAAATCACCCCTCAAAGGTCCCCCAGGATTAACCTTTAGCTGCAAATCCTCCCCAAAAGGTCCCCCAGGATTACCCTCAGCCCCAATCTGCTGCTCCTCAGCGGGGCCCTCCTGGCGCAGCTCGTTCTCCTCGTTCTGCTCGTTGGGGTGCTGGTGGTTGTTGTGGTGGATGTTGGGGTTGTTGTTGTTGTTCTGGTGGTTGTTGTTGTTGTCATTGTCATTGTTGGAGTTCTGATTGCTCACCAGGGCAGAGGAGACCCCAATTCCTGTGCCTGCACTTAGGCCCACACGAGCACAACCCTGGAAACAAATTCAGGAATTCAGATTTGAAAACAGGGACTTGTTATCTCAACGTTCCCTAACGGCAACAGGAAAACCACTCTGCTGGAACTGTCTGGGATGGTAAAAGGGAAACTGTGCCTCAGATTTCCTGACTGCACATGTCCATCTTCAGGTTGGCAACCCAGAAAATTTACAGTCAAACTCCCAATGAAAGGGAACTCCTCAAAGCACTTAATTTTAATCTATTAATAGTGTTAATCTGTTAATTTGCTGTGGGATCATTACATCAATACAAACAGCAGATTAGAGTCTCCCCAGCACACAGCAGCCTCAAGGCACCATTAATGACCACAGGAAGCAGAGCACTTCTCATTGCATGCCAGCAGCTTACCAAGGATTTGTCTTACAGGGTGGGAGGGGACAAGGTGAAGAAATAAAATTCCTAAGCTTTGAAAACAGTTCAACAGGGAAACAATATCCCCATTTCACCCAATTAAAAAAATCATAAAAACCTCTTAGAATTTTAAAGAGAGGCCTAAGAGGAAACAATAATATAAAAAGCAGCAGCACAGGGAAGTATCAGCGGAGACCTTGAGAGAATCAGTGAGTTTTACTTTCGATAGAACCAATGAGTTTTATTTTCTGGTCTCACGTTCACTCCTTGCTCATACTGGTAAAAGCAGCACCACTCTCCCCAGCAGATCATGCTAAAAGCAACTGCAAACCAAAATAACTTATTACCAATCTAAGTAATTTCTTACTAATCTTACCAATTTCATTAATGACAACTTTGAAGAGAACACACAGCAGCAGGAGCACACCAGATTGCCACTGAAATGGAAACAAGTAGAAATCCTGGCAACAAGAAAAAGCCAAACCATTCTGTGCAATTTACCTTTGGAGGCTCTCTAAACATCTGGTCCAGAGAAATAAACTCCAAGCTTGGCAGTAACTCGATGAACTGACTGAAAGAGTCCAGCTTGATGGCGTGGCACCTCACCAGGGTCAGGTCAACCAGGCGTGTCCACCTCGAGTGATCTGGGAACACAAGAGAGGCCTTTCCTGAGGGATTCCCACCTCACTCCTTGTTCATTACCCCCTTTTCAGATCTGAGAGCAGCATCCTCTGTATCTCCATCCTGTTCCCAGCATCACCATGGCCCCAAAGCAAGCATCATCTACTGTACTTACTAACAACAGAACAAGCAGTACTAGAGCAGAGAAATTCTGGTTTAGCACAGAAATTCATAGAATAGCTCTGAAATTTCAAAGGTGTGCAATACCTGTGATCCAATTATTTGGGTTATGTAGATGTGGGCAGTTGTAAATGACCAGATACTTGATGAAAGAAAAAACTTCATTTACAGCTTTCATACCAATATCTGTAATAATTCCTGGGTTTTCAACCACATCAGCCAAGCCGTACCTCACCAAGTCCGTACTCGTCATTTTACCTATAAAAGAGAGAGGAGCAGACACAGCAGTAAATTTGCCTTTTATAGCAGGATTTTCTAACTCCTTATTGATCAGATCGTGCCTTTAATAAAGCTGAGCTTTCCCAGTTTCAGGAAGTGAGGAAAAGCAGGTTTGGCTGTATGAGATCAGCAGCCTCAATACGTATAACGTTAATATTCTTATTAATCACTGAGAACATGATTGAGAACAGAGCAATTTCTGTAATCCTTATGGGTTTTATGTATATAAAAAGTGTCATACACTGTAGTAAAAACTCATCAACGTAGCCTAGGTGAAGAGTTTCAAACTGTGGGAATTCCAGTTCAGCCATCTTCAAAGCAGAAAAAACACCATCTTTGGTCAAGGAAGGCTGGATCCGCACTTCGTGCAACCTGCAGGGAATTCAGAATTGCTCCTATCAAAATTCAGGCCAAAACACAGAAAACATTCCAGAACGTGCCCTGTCCTAATAAAATCAGAGAATTCATTCAGCAATGGCTGGATTCAGAGGGTACCTGCAGTTATTTTTATCACAGAACACTCCTGTTATGCAAGGTTTAAATGTGTATTCCTTATAGTTTGACAGCTGTGTCTTGGACATCATTCCTAAGACATTTATTCTGAAAAAGGAGAAGCAAAGAGATCTGAAGGGAGGTACCTTCGTGCAGCAGTTATGATGAGGTAGCCAAGATCCACTTCAAGTGCATTCTTGCAAGCTCCCAGAACTATAGTGTGCAAATTCCTGAAACCACCTGGCAAATAAAGAACACCCTTCTTACTCTTCACTCTCACACCACAGCCTTCAGCCCTACACATTTGCACCAGTGTTGTCTTGAATTTTTTAGCAAATCAATAAAGCAAATATTTGCACCCAACTCCTCCAATCCTGGTTGTGCTCACCAAAAAGTGCAGCTCATTAAGTGTTAATTGCAGTTAGAATATCAAAATTACACCCAATACAGAGCATATTTAGCACCATGACCATAAGTCCAAATTTGGAAATAACACTCAGGAAAGGATATGCTACAGACAAAAAAAACCCTCCAGAATTTGCTAAAGCTTTAATTTATTTATTTATTTTTGTTGAAGTGTGAGGGATTAGGAGCTTCCCACCTGATCTCCAGCTGTCTTCTACCACGTGCTGGATAAGTCCTCCAAGAAATGGAACACGGACCAGTTCCAAGTGCTCCAGATTCCTGGCAGAAGCCAGGCCTGTCACCAGGGGAACGTACTTCAGAGAGTTTGTGGGTCCTGCAAGGACAACAAGGCCAGAAAGACAAAGCACATTGTTCACTTCTCCCTGAATTATCCCACGGAAGAATTAAAACACATCCACACATATCCCTCCAGAGCAGGAAGTCAACAGAACCACACAGCACCAAGCAAGGGACAGGACAGGGAGAGATTTCTGTCCAACAGCACAAATCAAACAAGGGCTGCTCTCAGAATGTGGAATTGCAAGACTTTAACAGAACCAGATTTCCTACATGCTCTACCATCCCCTTCAGACAGGCAGAATCCCTCTTACCAGCACAGTTCCTCATGACAAAAGCACGTAAGCTGATACAAAGGAAATCTTTAAAAGGCTGTGGTTTGGTGAGTCTCACCCACTTCAAATAAAGGTGCCTCAGCATTGGGATACAAGGAATCTCAGGGACATTCACCCCTAGTAATACATAAACAAAATAAACAAACATTTTAAACAAGCTTTAAACCATTCAGCTGCATGACAAATTGCTGGCTTTCAAAAGGAAGCTTTTCTATGCTTTGTGGCAAGTGAGAAAAGCTGTGAACACTTTGAACACAAGTTCTTCACCTTGGTTTGGCAATAATTCTTTAGAACTTTCCCTCTGCACCTGCTATCAAATATCCAACTAAGATCTCCAAGATGCCACAGCCCAAACTCCCTCTCCTCAAAGGAATTACAAATTTGCAGTTTCAAAGCCTTTAAATCCACCTGTGTTGAAGCCAACTACTTCACCATGACCACACTCACCTACTAAGTGCAAAGTCTGAATTTTAGCTCCTATAGGAATTTTCAGCTTGTTCTCAGGAGGAATTGGAAAAGCACCATTACGATTACGAAACTTCCCTAAAATGTGGACTTGGGGCATGTATGTCCAAATAGCTTCCACCAGCTCTAAATGAGAGGTCTCAACACCCTGGATAAAAGGAAGCAAAGCAAATGCTCTAACACCAGTTCAACAACAACATCCTCTTAACCATGTAAACTACAGAATGCAAGCTTAAATCACTTCATTTCTAGCAAGATTTGTCTTCTTAAAAGCAGAGGGATCAGAGCTTTAATTCACTGCTGGGCTTAAGAGCACCTGGGATTGCCACTGGTGCGACTAAAAATAGTTGTCATTGGCAAACGGGGTCACAATTAACTGCTCCCTGTGCAGCCAGGTCTAAACCAAGCCCTGGAAGCACCAAGTCCCTGTCACAACTTTTAACAGTGCTGAAGGAGGTCCTCTCCCCAGCCAGCCACTCACCAGCAAATTTGGACAGGCCTGCAAAGCCTCTAAAACTCCAGGAATGCTGAAAGCTTCGTGGCCACGGACTCGGCGCCTTTCCAGATACCTGGGATGAAGACCATAAAGTTGTTCAATGTCTGGCATCTTCCTCAGCAGCGTTAGGAAGCTGGAATCAGTGAAACCTAAGACAACAACAACACATTTGGTATTGGTGTGGCAGCAGACACTCAGCTGTGAAGGGAAAGCCAAACACACTTCTCTCTTTCTGTGGCAGTACAAGTTCTGTGATGTTGAAAGATGCATTTGGTGAAGCAATAGCTTTTCTTTTACTTCCACATTCTAGAAATCATGACCTAAATACTCCTCTGCCTTGAATTTTGCAGGTTTGTTACAGGTTTCCTTCAGAGGAGCTACATGGCTGCAGGGTTCACTGTGCTCTCTCCCTCCTCACATGAAGCTTTGTGTATCTATTTTTCCTGGAATTCCATTTATCAACTCCATGGCTAAAAAAATAATCCCAGCTGGATCCCTTATTTCAGTTCACTATTCACCACAGCTCACATTTCTCACAGAAACAGGATGATTTCATAAAGCAAAGATTTATTTTATTCTAATGTAATTCAGCACATAAAAAGGATTTTAACTGGGTATGTTACCTGTATTTACAGCAGTTTTAGGTTAGGTCTAAACACCTGCCTGACACCCGCCCTAACCAATATCAATTTGTAAGTCCTCTAATTTTCAGAATTCCCTCATTTTAGCTCTGTCCCCCACCAAATCCCAGCAGTGCAATTCAAACCCAACAGAAATCCTGGTACTCACAGGGTTCACCTAGACTGACAAATTTATCTACTGATCTGCAGGTGACTCGAGGTGTGACATCAAAACTTATCCTTGCATTGTTAAGAGCTGGCAGATGAGTTGCTCTCTCATCCCACTGTATTTTTTGCTGCCTGCATGCAAACAGCCTCTTCATGGCATAACCCTGGACAAACTCCCCTCCAACAACCCGACAAACACAGACTGTGCTGACAGGTGGCCACGGAGCACCCCCAGCCACAGAACCACAGAATGAACCGGGCTGGAAAAGACCTTTGAGATCATCGAGTCCCACCTACGCCCTAACACAGCGACACCCCGAATTTGTATTTCCACCCAGGCAGAACCTTGGCAAAGCACTCCTGAAGGCAGGCACCCAGAGGAGGGGAGGTTCAGCTGGCACAGGCAGGGGCAGGGGGGCTCACCTGTGGGCATGTACTCCCACCAGCGCCCCGCGCACAGATCCACCACCTTCACCACGCGCAGGTAGAGCGTCACCGCCTCCTTCAGCTTGCGGGACAGGCACTCCATGCACATGATGTCCTGCAAGGGAAGGTACCTCGGGAGAGCACAAACAGCCCTGCTCAGCACAGCTGCCAGGCACAGCCCCACTGCAGCCCTGCGGGGCTCTGACGCCGCGCCCCGTCAGGCACAGCTCCAGGCTCTGCTCTCAGGAAACGCGGGCTTTTGCTAAGCAGAGTGACTCAGCAGTTTCTGACACTGAGTGCGGAATATTCGTACAAATATAATGTTAAATGCACGGATGACTCAGTTCTCTAATACATCACGGAACCACAGAATGTTTGGGTTGGGAGGGACCTTAAAGCCCATCCAGTGCCACCCCTGCCATGGCAGGGACACCTCCCACTGTCCCAGGCTGCTCCCAGCCCCGTCCAGCCTGGCCTTGGACACTGCCAGGGATCCAGGGGCAGCCACAGCTGCTCTGGGCACCCTGTGCCAGGGCCTCACACCCTCACAGGGAAGGATTTCTTCCTTAAATCTAATTTAAACCAACCCAAACCCTGCTGACCAAGCCATTTGCCTCAACAGGTTTAATTAAGTTACTTTCATTTTCTAGCACATACTGCAAGCTCAATTTCCAAACATTGTGGAGCGTTTTTGTTTCCAAATAACTTGTTGGTGAGGCATTATTTTTGGATAATAGGGCTGAGTGAACATCCAGGAGAAGGACTTTGCTGTAGGGGAGGTCACGTCCTCATCCCAGATCACTTCTGCAGATGCAACAATTCCCAAACAATCATCTCAACCGTGCCGTACCTAAGGTGTACTTCTGCTCTAAAATCAGTATTTAGAACAGAATTAAATCACTGGTTTATTTCTTCTTCATTCTAACATTCATAAATTCATTTTCAGTTTCCAAATGAATTTTGGGGACTGAAAAAAACATTTGTCATCCTTTTTTGTCCACCAGTTCACTCGTGGCACATCCATAGTTTACTGTGCCATGAACAGGTAAAGCTGGGAAAAATATAGAGAACTGTAAAATAATTAGCACTAAATTCATTTCTGCCAGGCTGCTCACCTAAAGATGTGGCAAAGCACTTCATGAGAGAGTTGGTTCATGTAATCTTTTGGCTCCTCAGCTTTGGTAGAGTCTGCCCCTTCCCTGCTGGCTGCGCTCGCTTTCACAGTTTTCCGCCGGGGCCCCATCTCTGCACCGAGTTCTGCTGGAGGAAAAGGGCAGAGTTGTGGAACTCAGGGCAACTGAAAGACAGAAGGGACACAGAGGAGGAGCACGCAGCAGCTGAGCTTCAGAAAACAAGCTGTGGTTTGATCAGACAGAACCTGGGGATTATCAAACCGCACAGCCCCTCTCAGCTGCGGGAACGGACAGAGGAAAACCTCCACAGGTCGAACCAGAGACCAGTTCTTTTGATGAATAAAAAGTCTGCAGACTTCTTTCAATCAGTTCTTGATTCCACCCTGGGATCAAGACAGTCACAGGAAAGCTGTGCAGAGATCACCGACTCAGCACCAACTACAACGTTCCAGTGAAAAATAAAAGCCCAACGTCTCTGTCCAGCAGAAAAATTATTTCTTTTTCTTTGTTGAAAAAATGGGCTCCTGCTGATCATTCTTCAAAAATGCCCTACTACAAGCCCTCAAACCAGCTCCTCTTCGAGGTGAGAACACCAAGGAAAATGTTCAGGTTGCCGAGTTAAAGATCAAAGCCACAGAAAGACAGAGAGTCACTGACTGGTGCAGGATCCTCTGCCCTTGCTGAGGTGTGTCCCCCACCCTGCAGCACTCACGGGAACCACAGTGCTTCACTTAGAAACACACACAGTCACCACGAGAGGCAACAAATAAGTAACCAAAGTAAACATGAACTCGGTGCTAACAGAAAATCACCTTCTGCAGATGCTGAGAGATCCTTTCATGAGTGTAGCTGCCAAAGATTTATTTTATTCTAACATAAGAACAAGAACGAGGAGGGCAAAGCTTCACCAGCTCAGTGAACCTGACTTTAACAGGCTGGACACCAAAATTCAGTGGATTGAGGAAAAGCAACTGGTAACAAAAGACAGATTTTGGAAAAGCTTTCAGCAAGGCCTCCATTGCAGCCTCCCTGTGATGGCAAAATTTCAAATATTGACAGCTTCACTGTTATCTAATTACTGCAAAACACGTGGTTTCACACATTTTGAGTGCATTTTAAGTTAAAAACTGCATGTTGCCATGATTTGATTTTAAAGGAGGATATTCAAACAACTGAATCCCCACGCTGTGCCTGTGCACAGCAGGAAATGGATCTCTGCTCCTCTGGGCCGGGGAATTCTCCAGCCAGGAGGGAAGGCCCCGGGTTTTGCTTTTTGGGGCAGGCTGGAAGGGCTCAGGTCGTGCTGATCAACTTCACGACGCCCAAAGTTAACTATTTATAACCCGAATTCCACGGAAAACAAGCATCCCATGGACTCCCAGCCACCTGGGATAACTCAGTTTGAACAGAGGGCAGGACATAACCTAAAAAACCCCAGAGTGGCACAGCCTCGTGCTGGGGGCAATCCAGCAGGAAAGGGAACAGCAGAAGGACCGGGACAAAAGGCAAGAGAAACAAAAACATTAACAACCAAAGCAGGAAAAATCCAGTAAGGCACAATTACAAGGAGCACAACCCGCCCCTGCCATGCAGGGGAAAAAGAAGGATTTGTCTCTATGAGTCTGCAGTTTGTGCACCACGAAAGCTCCTCCTGGGGCTCTTCTGAGCTAATGAGCACAGCTTTAACACCTCATTCTGCGTTAGCGAGCTGACCCCGTTTAAAAACGAAAAACAAAATCTCCATAGCAAAGAGCTTTATATATCCCACAAAGCAGACGGGATTTTGCGGCCCCCACCTCAATTAATTCCCGACAATGAACGCTGGGTGAAACAACAGCTTGACGGGCTCTATTGTTGATGAGCAAATACCCCACGGACCTTAAAAAGCTGAAAGAACCATGGGGAGACTCCGCAGAAACGAAAAATGCGGAAAAAACGCGGCGAGAGCAGCCAGGGACGGCCCGGCGAGCGCCGGGGACAGAGGGGCGCTCCCCGAGCAAAGGGGAGACGCGAGGACGCGGTGACTCGTGCCGAGATAAGCGAGAGAAAAACAGGTTTCTCCGCAGCGCCGCCGCCGCTCATCCCGGGGGCCCCGGGCCTGTGACAGCGGGGCCGG